>JARHVA010006411.1:872500-922389 GCA_037957365.1 Torreya grandis
TCTGGAAATAAGTCTTCAATTTTTAAGGACCTTTGTATGTTAAAAATAATTAGAAAACTCTTTGCCCCCCTTTGCTAGCCCCTCTACACCACCCCACCTATAGCCCCCTATTATTTTTCAAATTTCACATTTTTATAAAGGTTAGTTGATTTTTCACTCTTCACCCTTAAAATTTATGTTTGATATCTTTGGGAAATTTAATTTGTGGAGAATGAGCTTCACGGGCTTTCAATTTTCTCCATGATTAACAAGTTATGAATTTATTCATCCATTTAGGTCACAATAATTAATTTTTAATGTTTTTGAATTTATTCACCCACATTTTGAGGGCACAAGTAATTATTTTGATAGTAATTATTTATCAATGGTTTTGAATTTATTCACCAACCTTTTTAGATCAAAGTAATTATTGTGAGTATTTAATGATAGTGTTTTATTAATTGTATTTTTCCTAGGGTTGAGCCTATTTGACATCATATAATCTTAAGGAGTTAAATAAATGGTGGCATATTTTCTTTCATATCAAAAACTTACTTTCAATACCAAACATTGGTTAGTATAATGTATAAATTTTAAATCAAGCACCTGATTGATGAATTATATACATGGACACATATGTATGGTGGTTTTATAAATTAAATAATTGCCTTATTTTATCATTATTATACCCCCAAAATCAAAACATATAGGCAACCAAAAATATCCCTTAAAAGAGTCTTCTTGTTATTAAGGGGAAAACTAGGATGAACTTTATATAGATATTATAGTTAAATTGTGAGGTGTAGAGCTAAATCATAAGCTCTTATATCTTCATGGTGGATTACTATAAACAAACCTGAGAGGATTAACTTCCTCTCATAATGAGGAAGAAATAATGGTTTGTTTTCTCTCACAGTAAAAACATGCTTTAGAGACCAAAATCTGGTTAGTATAATGTGCAGCTTTTCAACCATGTTCCAAATCGATGAACACTCTTTATATAAACATATAAATATAAAACTAAATTAAAAAAATTTCTTCTTCCCTCCACCAGCCCCCAAAATCTAAACTTGCATGCATCCAAATATATCCCTTAAGATAATCATGTTGTTCTTAAGGGGGAAAAGGGAATGAACTTTGTATCCATTTCATTGAAACCATGAGGGATAGAGACAAACATTAAGTTATTAATATTGAAGAAATATTCATATAAATAAAGTCTTGAGTATTATCTTCCACTCGTGAAAATTAAAAATGGCAGCAAATTTTGTCGAGCAGTTAAAAGTTACTTTAGGGAGTAAAAGTTTATAAATATGGCACACAAATTTTTAACCATGTACCCAATCTATCAACCATATTTGTGAAGACTTAAAAATGGATGTATAAATGAAATAATATATTGTTTTTATCCTCATTATATCCCCATATTTGAATCATGTAGGTGGTCAGATGCATCTTCGAGATAATCTTCTTATTCTTAAGGGAAAAATGGAATGAACATTGCATAGTCATTATAGTCAAAATGTGAGGGGTAGAGATGAATTGTAATCTATTATAGTTACACATTAGAGTCATATATGAAACCCTTATATTATTATAGTCCTAAAATGATGAGGAATAAATAGTAGTGAATTTTATCTTGCAGCAAAATTTGCTTTAGGGAATAAAAGTTTATCAATATAACACATGACTTTTGAATCGTGTGCCCAATCGATGAACTATCTCCATAGAAAATATTAGAGGGGAATATTAATATAATAGTGGCCTTCATACACTATCTATTAGTCCAAAAACTCAAAACTTGTAGGTGGCTTGGAGAATCCCTTAAGAGAATCTTCTCATTCTTAATTGGAAAAATAAAATGAACTTTTTACAACTATTATGGTCGAATCATGAGGGGTAGAGAAGAATAGTAAGATCCTAAAATTTAAATGGATATTCCTAAATGTATACACATGAGGATTATATTCCACTTACAATGAGAAATAAATAATGACATGTTTTCTCTCACACCTAAAAGTTACTTTAAGGATCAAAATTTGACCAATATAATGCACAAGTTTTGAATCATGCTCAAAATAAAATGAAAACGTATTCATAGACACATTTGAATGGGTGTAGAAACATAATAATGACCTTATTATATCCTTTATCATTCTTTATACTTGAAACTTTTAGGTGGCTGGACACATCATTTAAGACAACCTTCTAATTCTTATGGAAAAATTTGAATGAACTTTGTGTAGCCATTGCAATCAAAACATGAAGGATAGAGGCAAACTGTAAGCTTAGAAAATCTCATGGGGAGTCCTATAAACAACCCTAGGAGGAATATATTATTATCATAATGAGGAAGGAAAAGAGGTTTGTTTTTCCTATAGTGAAAACTTTCTTTAAGGACCAAAAGTTAGTCAATATAATGCAAAACTTTAAACCACTCACCTAATTGACAAACCATATTTTAAGACACATATAGATGAGAATATAAATGAAATAATGAACCTATTTTGTTGGTTTAGACTTTTTTTCCATTGGGTTTTGTCTACATAGTCTTATTTAGCTTGCTTAGGTTGATAATAGGTCATTAGGAGAAATGCACCATAAGTCATTTTCTAATTGTGAGTTGAGTTAATTAACTTCTTAGGTGACCTGATTCTTCTCTATATAATTTATATTCCTATGAATAGTTTGTCCAATGCTCATTAATACAACTTTTGTTATGAAGACAAGCTTCTTCCATTTTATGAGTTATTTTTCAGGTTTCACTACTTCATACAAATTTAGGTTCATATAACCACCATAGATCTAATGGGATAAACTAGATCTACCCATCTAAGACAGTTATGGTTACTTTATTTTTTATATTTACACAATGAGACAAGTATTATTATGTTCCCTCATCATTTTTTCATGTGAAATTACTATGAAAAAGTTCCATGCATTTAAATTTAAATCAAATTTTAATGGAACACATAAAAAATATAAAATATAGTTAATGTTTAAGGATATATTATATTATAAATAAATATTATTTGGTTGCACAAGATATTAGATATGGTTAAAGTCAATTGTCGATGTCATTTATTGATCCCATTATGGTTGTAATGAATGACTAGTCTTCATAGGACTTAGGGTCTAAAACAACATGATTGAACCCATTATTTTGACTCGCATTCATTCTAGTTAAATTCAATGCAACTTTTGAATAAGTAGAAATCACTTAATATGGATATTATACTACAATCTTCATATATTTCCTTTTTTTTTTGCCTCCATTAATCAAAATAATTTTTGCATATGAGAATATTTATTTGATCCATGATAAATTGTTTCATTAATCAAGATACAATACTTACAACTTTAGTCAAATTAGTTTCATCCTTGTACTTATCCTTATTTATTAAAGGGCTCTTTTTACACATGCACCTACAACATCATGTTCCCCTTTTCCATGCCCAAACACAAAGAAAATCTAAAAATAATGTATCCCTCTTCTTATGCATCATGATCAACCAATGAAATATTTTAGAATTATTATACTACCTTACACAACTATATGACCAAAAATATTTTGTATTAAACATGATTTCTCTTACATTCATATTTCTATAAAATATCTCAAAATTACTTTGGATAAACTATAGAGAATGTGATATGTCATCGCTCATGTAAAAGTGGTACTCCCTCAAAATATTTGTAATGTACTTTATGCTATCAAGGGCATGTCTAATTACAATATGCATAAAAATTTCAACCTGAAATAAATTACAATATAGAGATTGAACCTCATTTTGTGGTTGTAGTGTGTTGTTTCAAGAAAGTCTAAAACTAAAATAATGGCCTTGAGTGGGAAGTTTCCTTGCATAACTTGAATTTATCATATAACCATTTTTATTGATGTGTGTGTCTTACATGTTGATAGATAGTAATTCTTATTAAATTCAACTATGAAATCAAATACATAAACCTGGGTCATAATGAACACACATATTGATGACTCTTTTCCATCTTTTAATGTACACTTTATAGATTTGTACTTATTAAAATCTATAGTTAATTTCCAAATTGATGTGAAATTTCCTTGTATATATAGCTAGGCAAATAGGAAAAACCACCACAAGTGTTTACATATTCCATCTAAAAATTTATTTGCAAAAAATCTTCCTCTCGGGTCTTTAACAAAAGATTTTGGATTAACTCTATTGATGTTTTGGGTGGAGAAGCCACCATAAATTATTACATAATCTCATTAGTATGTAAAGTACAATGTATACAATGAAAAATATAAGAATTCATATCAATTTCAACATAGACCCTACAACAACATGTGGTGTGTGTTTATTTATTTTTAACATATGAAGGTTTGCACATCTCAAATGACCTTTCTAATTATCAATTTTCCATTAAAATTTTCAACAAAATTTTTAAATAATTATGTTTGGGTCATATCCAAGAACTGTTTCAAAATTTTCTCATGGTTTTTAAAACCTTTTATTAATTTAACATCATTTATAATAGGTAAGACCCTTGTGTTTTTGTTCCAATAAATTTTAATCAAATTTCTTATTCCTTCAACTAGTACCTTTTCTTTTGTGGGATTCTACCATTAAATGCCCATAAATATATGATCAAAGGGTCATTGAGCCTTGTTCTTCTTCTTATGGATTTAAATAGAGTTTTTCTTGTCTATTTTAGGGTTATACTTGTTTGAAAAAGAAATTGACCTATAGATGTTGTATTAATCACTATAAACTTCACTATTACTCATCGTGCCACATTACTATATGTGTTTCAAGTTTTATTACCTATTGCATTAAATGTATTACTTAGATTCTTTACTTTTGCATTATTTATTATCACTAGTTTGTTTGATCTTAACCATAAAGTATGCATTATGAGATGTATTTTTAATATTTCATCAATTGAAAAAATAATTTACATCATTTTGTATGATTTATCTTATTAAATTTATAGTCCCATATAATTTGAGCATGGTGTTTAACTGTATGTTTTGAAATTTTACATTACATAGGTTATAATATCTTCTCATTCATTTTAATCAAATCGTTTAGTGTTCATCTAATTATCCTTAAATATATGGTCTTAATAACTTCATTATTTCTTAAATTTAATAGTTCTATCACTTCAACCATAAAAGGGATATTCAATCCATTGTTAAAATTTGACTCTAAGTAACTCCCTCTTCAGTATGAGAGAGATCAATTGAGTTTATTACATGATGTTCATGATCAAAATATTCATCATAGATAGATGTTTCATTATATTATTTATCCATATGTTTCATCACTCAATATAGAGTTATTAGTTACATGTTCTACATATTGAGTTCCATTATTCAACAACTTAGGATTGATTAACTCTTATCTCATTTAAATTTCTATCTAGATAAAATTATATGCAATTGGGCATGTTATTTTCAATTTAAATATCATTTGGTGTGGAATAATTACCTTCACCTCATCTATAAGATCTCATGGATTATCTCTTATCCATTTATCTCTTTCTTTCTTTTTCTATCTTGACTTCAATTTCTTTATTGTTTTTAACTTTTTAATTGTTTTTTTATGGAAACGGTCAAACCTCATGAACTATATTTAAGATTTTAAGTCCAAGTAAGATAAAAATTTAAAAAAATGATGAGTTTATAGTAATTGAGATAAATTAAATGGAAAATTTATATACTTTTTTTAGTGTTATATTACAAAGAGGATTAGTTCAAACATTAGTCATGAAAAACACAAAAGAATGCATAAGAACTAACAATCTAAGCCAACCTATTAAATGGGGTTTGAAAATGACAATAAGAAGAATTTGATAGAAAGAACATATACATATTACCTTCCAAAGTGATTCCACCATCCAAAATCAGCTCCAAGCATGTTTTTCCCTTGATTTACTATTCTTTTCTTCATCAACAATGGATGCCAAACTCCTCCATTATATCAAGATCATCATGCATAATCTAGGCTCAAGATAAGAAATCTAATCTATGCCTATCAATTGAAGCTAACCTATAAAAATAAAACATAATAATCAACACCAATAGATCTTGTGGAGATAATCCTAAATTATAATGTTACTCAATTTAATATTTAAAATGATGTTATATGCCCTTCTATTTATAGATTTTTCAAATGGGTCAGGATCAACCATGACCATCCATCTCAAGATTGAGATGTGTGTCCCTGAATTAATCTAATATTTGCAATTAAATCCATAAATATCCTCATAATTATTTGGGAGGAATGGAATTAATGAGGCATGGGTGCCTATAAACCTGATATTTGTTACATTTATGGCTTATGGATGCCACCCCATTGATCATGCCATTAAGTGATGCAAATATTCAGAATCAATTTCCAATAAATAAAATTTAATTTTCTCCATGTAATTCTTACTTAAGCTCCTAATTTGAGTTAATTTTCCTAAGTAATATTAATTAATTTTAGTGCAATCCTTTAGAAAATGGTTCACAATTAATCAAAATGATCAAAAAGTCATATTACTAGGTTGTAATTTGATTCAAGAGGAATTGGAAGGTGATGTTAGATGTGTATGTACTATTATCCCATTTAATATGTTACCAACACAAAATAACAAAGGTAAGTGACATGTACTAGTGATTTACAAGAAAAGAGTGATCAAAATTAGCAAAATGTGAAATCATGATTTTGACTCGAAATGATTTAAGAAAAGTCAGGAATCACATAAAATGCATTGCCCCATGTAGGGATACATTAACCTAAATCAAAATTTGTATACGAAAAGATCAAACCATTTAGCACATTTTAGTCATTTTGACCTATTTTATGCATTTGAGTGCAATTCAAGTAAGATTGACAATTTCAAAACACAAGGTGTTAGGAATTAGATGCCTACATTTTTCCCCTATTTGAGAAGGTGTAGTAAGACATTCAAGCAAAGCAACATATTTTCAAAGAAAATATTTATCAATAATAAATTGGAAATGACCCATGATGCCCCCTCAAGAGGATATACTAGGATGAAAGAGAATGATGGACTCTCAAAAAGAGAGAAAATGAGATTAACCCATGGAACAGATTAAATCCAAACGAGCTAACACTTGCATGTGTTGATTCCATCAATGATCAAAATATATTTAGAGTAAAATGGGTCCCAAATATGGGGGGATTGGGAAGGATAAAGTACAAAAGTAGAAGTGACACACTTTTAACACACCCAAAGTGAGGGTGTAAGCTTTGTGCTTTAAAACTGATCAATCCTGAGACAAGTTACACACTAAAATATTACCATCATGGGAAAATGTGTGGAGAGATTGGAATTATAAGAAAAGGATAATGTTGTCTCTAAATATAAAATAAATAATAATGTGCTCCATTAGAGTATATATGATCATGATAAAAAAAATTGCCCCTATAGGGCTGATTTTGATCACTGATAAAGAATAGTTTGCCTTACCCCAGTTAGGTTGATTTAGATTTATGAACTAGTTCAAATGTTGTGCCCCTAGAATGGGAAAATTGGCAAGTAATAGCTCATAGATATAGCCTATTATATATTAAAATATGATCAAGTGAAAACATAGATACAATGGTGTAATGGCTCTGAAAAATCCATAAAAAACCAAGCATACTGGAATACACAAAGTGATGAAAGAAATGAAAAGAAGAGTGAAGATGGTCGATCTGATCCAAGATGCATCATGTATCCAAGAATTTCTTACATAGTCCAAATGGAACTCAAGCCAATGTAGTTTACCTATAATATGGGAGAAAATGGAATGAGGGATGATGAAAACTGACAAAAGTTTGATTAGATTCATTATGTATGTGAAGAGATGCACATCTAAGCATAGATTTGAAGTGTTAAACCTATTGAGCCTAGTTTACATATGGTTGTCATGAGAGCTATTCATCAAAGTTGTGTTGACATTTAGACTTGAATTATAAGCACAAAGTGCTTGCTATAGAAAAATAATTTAGGCATCATAAGTATGAAGAAATTATGAGGACATGACATTTTAATTACACGGAGCCATTTTAAATATGAATACCTATAACTAAGGATAATGGTAATAAATGACCAAAACCAAAGGTACAAGTATTAACATTTAAACAAAAAAAAAAGACAAAGATGAAAATAAAACATAAATGAACCTAACTTGAAATCAAGATACAAATGATTGAGACGTAAGTTTGAACAAAAATGTTCAAAAACAAAACAAGAGTAACTTAATAACATGAGATCAAGATATAAATAATCAAGATCCATGTGGACCATCAAGATGTTCTTAGAAAAGCAAATAAGCAAGACCAAAAAATAAAACAAAAGACCAAAGAGATACAAGAAGTAATAAAAAGAAGAAATAACTAAAGGAAAGAAATAAAGTGAAGAGACAATAAATAAAAACAAAACACCAAGAAAAAGTAACAAAACACCAAGAAAAATAACAAAACACTAATAAAACTCAAATAAACACACACAAACAAAACCCAAGTTAGTACGATTTAAAAACAATTGTTCTAGAGCAAGTAGTAGAGGTGTTATTTTCTATAATAGTGTAATAAGAACAAGGACACAAAGTTGTTCCTTAATTAAAGAGTAACAATGTAGAAGAAATGGGGGAAGAGAATAAAATGAAGGGGTTGGCTGAACTAACTCCAGATGTACAAGACAAGTGGTCATTACTTACATAGTTCCATGGGTGCATGTTCTAACATGAACTTTAGGCCAAATGTAGTTCTCTTGGGAAGTGGGATACAATAAAAGGTGATGACCAAAAAAACATTATTAATGTTGTATAATGGTCTTGTAAAATGGAAAGTGTGTGGGATAATTACTTGAAAAACAAAAAGAATGTGAGATAAGATACTTGCAAAATGGTAATAACATGGAAGATCAGAATGTAAAAAAGTGTAAGACAATGTTTTTAATTCTTTTGTGGATCATTTTATAATGTTTTTGGGTTTTTAGGATAAAATATGTACAAATGAGGAACTAAATAATTAAGGAGATGCTCATCCAAGAGTAGAAGTTCCAATAACAGCTAAACTAGTTGTAACGACAGTCATGAATATAAACAATGGACCAAGGAACTAATGAGGAGCTCTAATAATAGCTAAAGATATCTATAATATCACATGCTCACAAATCAATGAGAGTGAGGATCTTGATAAGAAATAATTTCTACCAAGTAGAAACAAGATAATAGAATGGTGTACAACATAATATATCTCTGTAGAACCATCTATTAAGAAAAGATCCTAAGTTGAAGATGAATTTTTGTTCACCTATTTGTATAAGAAGCTATGAAATATTATCTTTGTTATCTACTTTGTAGAACTAGCATCAAATGCAATCATAATGCTAATGATTTGTAATCATGATCATAATTGGTCAAGGGATAAAAGTGTTCAGGTTATAACAAGCTCAAGACATAACAAAGAATGTGGTTCTCAAAGAGAATGGTTCAGGGTAGGTCAAACGAATATGATCTATGAGATGGATGGTCCAAGATAAAATGGTAAAATACTTAGGAAAGATTTGCCCGCAAGTAACGGGTCTTGAAGACAATGGTTTGAAGATATCAAGCATAGAACTTCTTTAGGTCTACAATATTCATGGGCTCTAAAATTTATTCACCATTTAGTTTAGCTAGTTGATATGCCCTTGATCCATAGTTCATCATGATAACATATGGTCCTAACCAATTAGGTTTTAACTTACCTTTTTTCTTGAATTAAACATTTATGTTCTTTTGGTTCTCTTTCAGGGCCAAGTCACTAATCTCAAACTCTTGAGGAAGAATGTGCTTGTTAAAGTTTCTCCGCAATCTGTTCTGATACGATTGAAATTTTTCTAGGGCAGCCAAACTCTTACCATCAAGAAGTTATATTTATTGTAATCTTGAGACTTAGTATTATTCATCATCTTCAATTAGATCCAAAGATACTCACAATGAAGGTAAATCAATCTCAATCGGGATAATAGATTGTGTCATAAACAAAAGAGTATGGGGTGGCTCTTATGGGGGTTTGATGATTTGTTTAATAATCCCAAAGGGCATGAAAGATTTATAAGTTCCAATTACAGCTAGCATCATTAACAAAATTCTTTAAAATGGCTACAATGGTCTTGTTTGATGCCTTAGCTTGTTCGTTGCTTTATGAATTATATGGTGTGGATTTCTTGTGCTTGATTTTGAATTTTACACAAAGGTCTTTGATATCTTTATTTACAAAGGATCCACCATTATCAGATATAATATGTGTTGAAATTCCATATCAATAAATGATATGGTAATGAACAAATTTGGCAATCCACTTCTTGGTGATGTAAGTGAGAGGAATAGCTTCTATCCACTTAGTAAAATAGTCCGTAGTAGTTAAAATGTGTTTATGTCCATCTAAAGATGTTAGGTTTATTTTCCAAATGAGATCAAGGCCCAAATTAGAGAATTGCCATGGTGTTGTAGTTGGATGTAGTAGTAAGGAGTGCATGTATCAAATTTCCATGTTGCTAACAAAGAACACACCTCCTCACATAATTACAATCATCTATCTCCATCTTTGGCTAATAATAGCCTATTTTGAGGAGTTTTTTAACTAAGACTACACTATTAATATGGGCCCCACACATTCTTTCATGAACCTCCTTTAGTGCTAACTTGGATTCTCTCGAAGATAAACAATGAAGTAGAATTTTATCATATCTTTTATGATAAAGCATGTTTTCAAGGAGGGTATAATAGGATAGATAGTGATGGAAGAGTTTATGTTGGTTATTAGATATAGTAGGTGGAAAAATGTGATCATGGAAGTAATTATAAAAGGCTTAATACCAAGGTAGTTCAGGTGGGGGGTTGGAACCAATAATGGCAAATGCCATGTCTAAATTTGGCATAATATTGTAGGTTGTAAAATATTCTCAATCAAAAACTAATACTCTTTAGCTCCACCATCAATCTATATCATTGACCCAATCATTACCATTATATTGGTAGATATGTTACTAGCCATTGGTACTTGTTCAAACTATAGAGATTTAAAATAAATCTTGAGATTATCCATAATTTTCTCGTAAGGAACAATCTTATCGTCTCTAGTTTGATACTAACTAGTGGTCTGATTGTTGATCAATTAGGAATCACCATAAACCATTAAGTTCTGAATATCCCACTGACTATCAAAATACAATCTTGTAATAAGTGCCTGATACTCAGCCATATTGTTGGTACAATCAAAATTAATGTGAAACACTTTGGGAATAAAAATCACTTATGATGTAATCAACAATATGTTGGCTCTAGATCCATGAAAAGTGAAGGAAACAATAAAATAAATCTTCCATTTCTTAGGTTCCCATTTTACTTCTCCCACTGTCATGATATAATCATTGGGAAAGTCAAAACTAAGTGGTTGAGTGTCGATAATAAGGGCCTCTGCAAGTTTATTAACAATAACCTACCCCTTGATATCTTTTTGATTTTAATACTCAACATCAAATTTACTTAAGAGCATGACCCATTTATCCATATGTCTTGTGAGAGCTATCTTGGATAATAAAAACTTGAGAGGATACACCTTAGTGATGATAATGGTTTTATTGTTCAACATATAATGTCATAGATTTTGGGAAGTAAAAACCATAGCCAAACATGCCTTCTCAATAGGCATGTAATTATGTTCATAATCCACCAATGTGTGGCTAAAATAATAGACTACATGTTCTTTACCTTGATCATCAAGTTGGACCAAAAGTGCCCCAAATACATGCTCAATTGTTGATATGTAAAGAATTAGTGGTTGTCCAAGTGTTGGCAGTCTCAAAACTAGTAGGTTGGTCAAATATGTTGGCTATAGAATTGGGACTTGATAGAACTTCTACGTCCTAAGGGGATGAGCAAACTTTCCTACCTGAGAGTGCTCCAAATAGGTTTTCACTGAAGGGCTTGTCTTTATCTTTACTTTTTCCCTAGTCAATGTGTACCTCATAGAGGTTTTCACTTGAAGATCTCGATGTTTTATCTTTATTGTGACCAAGAAATTTTTCCCACTCTCTAAAGTAGGTAGAAGGATCTAATGAAAAATTAAAGCCTTGTTTATGATTTCCCATGGGTAATCTATCTCGTTGGCCCATGTATTCTCTAATTGATTCTTTATTCTAAAACTCATTAAGGCATACAACTAAATTTCTTTTAGTCCCAATCAATGATTTTAGGATGGCAAAAGTATAGGGAATAATGATGTTTTACTTCAATAATGGAAGCTCTATTAGTGGAATGGGTTCTTACTTCAGGATGAGAATCTCCAATGGGATAAATAGGTATGATGGTCATGATAGCATTTTGGTCAAATAAATTTGAGTCAACAATCTCATCAAAAAGGCTGTAATAAGATGCTATGTCACTACCAAGAGTCTCATCACTAGTGAATTTAGAAGAATCACTATCAAAAGTCATGAGGCCACCCTCAGGTGGTATAAATCTAAGACCATGATTTATATTAGGTATTCTAGATAATAAGGGTTCTAGGATTCCTTATGCTCATGGGCCAAGGCCACTTCCTATATAATCAAGATGATCCATGATCTGATTAGGGATAGGATACTTTGGATTCTGAAAACAATCAATAAGGCCTTCAGAATATAACTAGTCTCCTTCTGTAAAAGCCTCTCAATCCTTCTTTAGAAAAGTAGAAAGTACAAATACCATAGGTGGTTTCCACTATTCTTCCATTAATTTATAGATCAAGGTGGGTCTATTTGGTTTTACCAAGTTTTTTTGGAGACTTTGGTAATGTTGTAACATGGAAGGCATTCCTTAGACAGTATGTGTAAATGCCCACATCTTCAATAACAACTTATTTTATAAGATTTATAAGAAATGGATCAACCAAAGTAGATGCAAGATCACTAGGGTTGATATTATTTCATGGAGGTGGATGTGAAACTATCTCCTTATTCTTATTTGTAATGTATTCAAAACTAGGACAATAGTTATAATTGTGATACTCAACCTCAAGATGTTTAAATTGTTGATAAGGCTGTTGATCGGTAGGAATAGTAACTTCAATCCCATCATGATAAAACTTAAGGCACTAGTGCAAGGTGGATGGAATAACCTATACTTCATGAATATAAGGACAACCAAGAAGTATTTTTTAAGGCAATTCAATGTCCACAATATGAAGCAATGTGTGGTGGGAAATAGACCCAACGATGATCGACAACCAAATAGTAATAAAAGACTCCCTCTCAGCATTATCATAAACCTTTATTGTGATCATCTCTGGTTGGATGTCCTTTGTAGTGTATCCCAATCTCTGTACTAGTTTGAGGGACACTATGCTCAGCCCTAAACTATTATCTATAATAACCTACTTGATCTATGGTTTTCAATAATTACCTCAATATACAATGGGTTGTTATGTCTTGGACCTATGGTGGACATGTCTTTTTGATCAAATTTGATCTAAAAAAATGAAGATAAATATCCAACTAGTGTTTGGAACTATTCAAGATTTATATCTTTGGGAATAGTTGATTCTTGTAAGAGGTTATTCAAAATAGTTCTATGGACTTCAAATGTGTGTAAGATATCCAAATTGGAAATCTATGCAAGGGTTTTACTTAGTTGGTATCATAGACTATAAGATTTTTCAACATTTAGATAAGATGGCTTGGCCTTGGCTAGCACAATATTAGGTTTTAGAACCAAAGGCATAATGTTCACTTTGGGTTCTATAGAAGACGAGGGTAAAGGACCCTAAAGTGTCACTTGAAAGCGTCTAGTTCTGACTATGTAACCTAAAGGTGGAAAGGATCTAGTATAATTAGAAGATGAAGGCAAAGGGCCTTGGAGGGTGACTTGTAGGCATCTAGTTGCATTGCTTCAATTTTGAGTCAATGAGGAGACATTATAATTAAAATAAAGATGTTATTTATAAATAGTAACCTATGCAAATATAGTCATAATAGAATTGTGCAAACTCAATGTGATATTACTAAAAGGAGATGGTATTAGCCCTATAATAATGGGTCTCATACTATGAGGAGCATGAGATAGTTCATAGGATTTGGTAGTAATAGTGGCAATATGGGTTGAAAAAATCCATCCCACAATATTGTTATAATTGTATGGCATATTATTTTAACCCAAGTTGTTAGCATGGGTATTATAATCTTGATTACGATCATGTTGATTATGATTTTGAATTTGATTCTAAAATATTCTACCTCTAATTATATCCTTGGTTCTACTAGTTGTTTCTTAGTGGTTGTTTATTGTGTTGAGAAAATAGATCTTGGTAGATTCCCATATCTTGAAGAGTGCCTTGTGGGGAAAATTTGATCTTAACTTCACCACTACCAATTAGATCTTCAATAAAGTGCTCCAAATGGATGCACCAATATGTACTATGCCCACCAACATGATGGAAGCTTCACCATTCATTCTCCTTGTACCAATATGATTTTGGTTTATCTTGAGGAAATGGACTTGGTACTAGTCATATAATCGGTTTAGTTACTATGAGATTTTAAAATATTATTTCAATAGGTTTTCCCAATTTTTTGAAGACTCTATATTTATTGTGAAATGTCTTCCTTAGAGGTTTTCTTTGTAAATTAGGTGCTAGATTAGTTGGAACCATTTATACATTTGGGGTTGCTAGGGCCTACACCATTTGTACATATCTTGTTTTAGTCACACCATTTCCAACCATGTTCTTATTCTTGTTAAAATCCTTAGGTTTCTCTTGTGCATTTATTTGACTAGAAGATGGGTTTTGATTTGATGTTTGACCCTGCATGAAAATATTGAAAAGGTCCTTATCAATAAGAGCCTTCTTAATTTATACACCCTTGTCTATGATCTCTTTGAAATTTTTTGTGAAAGCAAGCCATAGATTGTACACCACCTCAAGGTGTCGGTTTTATGAAAATATGTTCACCAACTATTTATCTAGAAAATTATGTTGAAAGTGACTTGTTAATGCTCTCCATCTTTAAAGATATGTAACAAAGCTTTTTCCATCACATTGTTTAGTTTATACAAGTAAACAATGGTCAATTAATGTTTGTTGTTGTACAATAAATGGTTGACAAACTTTTCTAATAATTCATTCCAATCTACAATTGATCCCTTGGGTAATTTGAGTATCCAATCTAAATATTGTCCCACTAAATTTTGTGGAAACAATAAAAGTAGGAACATGCTATTGTAAGCAACCTCTTGGCATAACATGAAAAATGCCTAAATATGTTCATGTGGGTCATCCTTTCCTTTATATATATCAAAGTTGGGTGACTTGGAGAATAGATTAATCAAATGGATATGGATATATCTCGTCAAATTTGTACTTTTTGATCTTGTTTCTAGTCTCTGTTTGTGACACAATATCTTTCATGGATTTCCACTCTTACATGTTTGGTGTATTTATGGGTGGAACATAATTTTGTTGAGGTGTAATGTGCCCTTATTACTATTATTCAGTGGTATGCACCTTTTTTGTTATTATTAGAGTGGTATGTGCCCTTGTTATTGCATGGATTTGGTAAGGATGTACACCCTACAATCCTTGACTTAGTTTTGGTACTCTCCTTAAGTTGAGTAGATAAGCGATCAATTCCTAAGAATTTATTGCCTCAAATTAACATTTTTTTGTTGATTTTGGGGATTTATTTGTTTATTCACCATTATACATGTTTGTTGATTTATTCAATGCATACTAAATGTATGGGTCTTTGACATTGCAAATGAACAAGAAATTTTTGGTGATTGAAAATTATGTGCTTCATGTCTAGTGGAGCCTGTTGTGAAACCTCTTAGGATTTGGTTTGTTCTATTGAGATATGTTGATCTATCATGGTTATGTTCTCAACTATATTTTTCTTTATTTCAACCATATTTCCTTGTTTCATTGAAGTGTCATTGTGGATTTTCATAACTACTAAAGAGTCTATCAAATCTACGATGAGTTGGTTTACATATCGCTGACTTATTTTTTTAATCTTGTTAACAAGATATTGATCATTTGGTTTTCACTCTATAATTATTTATTTACATTTGCTATAATAAGGTATGTTTGTTTGTATAATATTTGAAAAAACTTGTTCTTGATGTTGTTATCCTTCTCTAACTAAGTTGTGTAATTGTTCCATCAAAAAATATGAGGGTAGTCTAGCACCAGATTCTATCAACCTTAGAAGGGTTTCATCTTTGTCCTCTTAGGGGTTGATATTCTACATAATCTTCCTTAGATTATAATATTATTATAATTTCCTCAAAGACCACTGAAATATCTTCACCATCATAATAATGCTCTTCCTTATAGCTAGGGCTGTAAGGGACCCCACTATGAGTGTACCTTTGATTCATGTCTAAAAAGGTTACTCTCTACGTTTGACTAGATTTGGAAATGTTTTGTAGATGTTTGCATAAGGTATGTGTTTTGATTTTCTTAAAACAAGTATCTAGCTATCAAATATATTATAATAGGGAAGGTGGTGTAGTACCACACACAATCAAAAGAATTATGTTCATGAATTTACTCAACCTTGGGTAAATTTGAAATCATATAAATTGGAAGAGGGTATGATAACTCAAAAATCCTAGAGTGTAGCTTGTATACTAAAACATAGACTTTTAAGATAAATCAATACCTTAAAAACTAGTTCAGATTCAATGAGTTGCTACTAGAAAACTAGATGACATCCTTTTGGATTAAGGAGACAATATGAACCAAGAATCTCATGATGTGAAAACAAGCGAGAATTCCTAATTATAATACTAGAACCAAATGGGTATCACAATGTCACCACATGGTAACAAGAATGGTAGTATAAAATATGTTCTATAACTTATAGTGTGAGAAATACACTTAATGCCCTAAGTTCACAATGGTGAGACAGATGATGGGTCTATAAACAACCTTCAATTCTAAATTGAAGATTAAACCCAAGTTCCCTCAAGTCAAGTATACATGGAAAACTCAATTAACACATCAACCTTATGAACTTAGAAAGGTGAAATTTTGAATTTAAATTATTAATGAAGGACTTAAAGATAATTTGGAATTGTTTTAGACTCAAATTGACAACATAAGTGCACCAATTAGATGATATGACACAATGTTTAAGATGATAAATTTGAACAAGGAAAAGATTGATTTTCACTTGGACAAAGTAATGCCTCCTTATTCAATAAATTGGTGGACAATATGTTTTGGTTTTGATGTTGGTTTATAAGAAAGTTTTGACTTCAATCAAGGACCAAGTAAGCTAAGACCAAAATATAAATTCTACTAATTAATCATCCATATCCCTAAACGAATAATGTTTGATTTGTATTATTGAAGTTTGTCTATATATATACACTCATAAGGAAATAAATTGTTCATCCAAAATAAAAGTTTATTAATTATTAGGATATTTTACACCCCCCCCCCTCTTCCAAGTGACAATATAGTGACATGAACCTTTGGGTTCACCCTGCATAAAAAATACTCTGTGATAAGTGGGGATTTCTAAAACTTACAAGTTATGACTGTCTAGATGGTCCCAAGTGTGACTAACACAAGGGATGCAACATGTAAATTGGATCTATGTCAAACAACTTGTTATGAAAATTTCTATTCCTTTTCATAATCACTGCATCCATAAATTACTTAGTGTAGTTCAATGTCCTGAATGATCATACATTCTGGGTGGGCTTGCCACTAACAGAGATGGTTTAACTACTCAAACCACCATCTAGTTAGGTTATCCTAATTTGTATACCCCCCAATGGATAGGGGTTAAATATAATGTTAGGATATGAATCCTTAGGTCAAATATTCCTTAAATAACTCGTGGGAGGTAATTACATCCCCATCACAAGCCAAAATGCATGAAAAATCTAAGTAAAAAGGCTTTAGGGTTATTTTTAGATCACCCAAACCATACGAGTTTTTGGGAGAACCTATTAAAATTCTTTTTTATGCCTTGGAAAAAGGCATAGTTTGTAATGAAAAGGTGCTTTTGATCACCTAAGTTCCCTATAAGGGATAAGGGGAGAGCATACATGCATAATTATTTTTTCTCAAATAATCTAACAAATCAAGTGATAAATGACTTATAAAAAATAAAAATCTTTTGAAAAGATTATAAATTTGAAGTGATTTTGGTTTTAAGTACTAAATACAAGTTTTTGGTGATATTATTTATGCTCTTGGCCTTAGTTTGCAAAAATATTTTGAAAAAAAATCACAAAACATTCAAATAAACATGCAATTTTCCTTTTAAACACCAAAGGGAAGGTTCCTAATTATTTTTAAAAACCAAATGGAAGTTTAAAAGAGTTATTTTTACTTAAAAACCCACTTCCCCATGTAGGTCCTACATAAAAATTTAGATAGTCATGTTTAGCTTTGAAGCACTTTTGACTTTGAGACAAGCAACTTTGAAAAACATTCTCTCAAGTTTGTGTTTTTTCAAAAACACAAAGACCGATGCTAGTCACTATTGATCAGTGTTGATTCCTGCAAGACCATCATCAGTCATAATCTAACTATGACCAGTCAAAAATGATTGATAATGGTCACTTTTAAACTTAAAGGCAAAATCATTATCCTTCAAAAGTAGTTGTTAGGATAAAATTTCCAAAGGAAAAATTTCTAGATGAATAAATATTTAGACTAGAGACTTTTAAAATTCAATTTGTTAGAAACAAAATTGAACAAAGCTCTAAAATGGAAATTTTTAGATGTATTTTCCCCTATAACCCAATTGACCATGATTAGCCCTAACTGATGTTGGTCACTCAAACCCATCACTAATCACTATGTGACTTGTGTGTATACAACAAATGTTAGGAACATTAGAAAAAAACATAAAATTGTTGTTAAAGGATTTTTTATTAACTATAATGGAAATGTAAAATTTCTAAGATGTTATCCTTGCTTGAATGGATATTATGGTCCCACCGGATGTGCTAAAATGTAGTGTTAGATTACAAAGAGGATTAGTTTAAACATTATTCATGAAGAACATAAAATAATGTATTAAAACTAACAATACAAGACAACCTATTAAATGGGGTTTGTAAATGATAATAAGAAGAATTTAAAATAAAGAACATATACATATTACCTTCCCAAGTGATTCCACCATCCAAAAATTACTCCAAGCATGTTTTTCCCCTTGATTTGGTATTCTTGTCTTCATCAACAATGGATGCCATGTTCCTCCAGTATCTCAAGATCACCATGCATAATATAGGCTCAAGATAAGAAATATAATCTATGAATATGAAGTGAAGCTAGAATATTTCAAATAAAACACAATAATCAACACAAATAGAGCTTGTGGAGATAATCCTACATTATAAGTTTACACAATTTAAGCTTAAAATGATGTTTTATGCCCTTTTATTTATAGATTTTTCAAATGTGTTAGGATCAACCATGATCATCCATCTCAAGATTGATATGTGTGGCAATGAGTTAATCTAATATTTGAAATTGAATCCATAAATATCCTCATAATGATTTGGGAGGAAGGGGCATTAATGAGGCATGGGTACCCATACACTTAATATTTGTTGCATTATGAATGCCACCCCATTGATGATGTCATTAGGTGATGCAGATATTTATAATCAATTTCTAATAAAGAAATATTTAATTTTCTCCATGGAATTATTTCTTAAGATCCTAGTCTAAGTTAATTTGCCTAAGTAAGATTAATCAAGTTTAGTGAAATCCTTGGAAAATAGTGCACAATTAATCAAAATGATCAGAAAGTCATATTATGAGGTCATAATTTGAGTTGGGAGGAATTGAAAGGTGATGTTAAATATGTATAGACCATTACCCCATTTAGGATGTTTCTGACACAAAATGATAAAGGTATGTGATGTGTAATAATGATTTAGAAGAAAAGAGTGATCTAGAGCACCAAAATATGAAATCATCATTTTGACTCAAAATGATTTAAGAAAATTTAGGAATCACATAAAATAAATTACCCTATTTAGGGATACATTATCCTAAATCAACACTTGTATATGCCAAGCTTGAACCATTTAGTGTGTTTTTAGAGATTTTGGCCTATTTTGTGCATTTGAGTGAAATTTGAGTAAAATTGACAATTTCAAAACACAAGGTGTTGAGAGTTGCATGTCTACACTTTTAGGTGTAAAAATTAGGTCAAAGCTTATAAAATGTGAAATGCTAGATTAAAAATCATGAATATGAGAGTTTGTATATAATTTTTAAGGGATTACAAAGGGCATGCACCCTTTTAAATAATATGCATGCACTTTTAAGTCATATAAATCAATATTTTAATTCATTTAATTAGAATTTTTTCTTTTATAATGGTTGTGTTCCCTTTACAAAGGGCATACACCTTTTTAAAGCATAAATTTTTTAACCTCATGATTTTTCATCCAAAATTGCCTTGGTTTTAGGCTTGGAGGATTTGAACTTAGTCAAAAAACACTTCATAGATAAAAAAACATGACTTTTACTAAATTTGTGTTTTTTCTTCCTCCCAAACACATTTCAGTAGACAAATATCTTTATTATATATATGTGTGTGTGTGTGTGTGTGTGTGTGTGTGTGTGTGTGTGTGTGTGTGTGTGTGTATGTATGTATGTATGTATGTATGTATGTATGTATGTGTATATATGTAAATATATATATATATATGTATATATATATCTATATATATATATATATATATATATATGTGTGTGTGTGTGTGTATGTATGTATGTATGTATATATATGTATATATATGTATGTATGTATGTGTATATATATATGTATATATATATATATATGTATGCATGTATGTATGTATGTGTGTGTGTGTGTGTGTGTGTGTGTGTGTGTGTGTGTGTGTGTGTGTGTGTATGTATATGTATATGTATGTATATATATATATATATATATATATATATATATATATATATATATATATATATATATAAGTTGGTAGGTGGGAGAATGTTATTTCTGAATATATAAAAATAATACTATTAAATAATTATTTTTAATTATTTATTAATTTCTATTCAACATGCCTCATAATGGTTCATGCATATAGCATTACAAATAGTTTAATAAATTTTTAACCATTGATAAAAAAAAATATAATACTTATATTTTGACAATATAAATATTGTTGTATATACTTTGAAAAATAAATAATTATTATGAAACTAAGGTCAAAAATTTGTGTTTGTAAACTTGCAATTTCAATTTTCTAGATTTATTTAATTGTAATGTTATAATTAGCTATAGGATCTAATGAATCTAATAGAAAGCATAAATAAGAGATAAAACAATAATAGTAATAAATAATAACTGTATATTTGAGATAATAATAGAAATAAATAAATAACTCAAATATAATGAATTACTCTAATAATTCAATATTAATGTATATAGAATACATAAATATCCATTGCTTATATAGAGCAAGGCGTGCATGATAAAGATCAGAAAACTCACACAACACGTGTAGTTCAACTGATATCTGTCTACATTAATAGTGGAGTGAAACTCCACACTAACACGATAGGTATCTAAATTGTGTAAATGATCAACACAAGCTGACTATTAGTTAAATAATCTTATCCTATCTTACCCTGAATAGTGGAGTGGAACTCCACTATAACAATATAAGTGCTTAAGTTAACTACTAGTTAAGCAAGCTTATCCTATCTAGTGCAAATTATTAATAAACATAATAAACTAATTACAATAAGTAATTAGTGCACCAAAATACTAAATAATAAATACAAATAAATTCATTAAAGCAAATAAATGCAACAGCACCCCCCCATAAGCGAAGCTTAGGTAGGGCTATGCAGATAAGAGTCCCATCAATGTGTAGCCATATTAGGTACTATGTATAAATAGATGAGGAAAGGAGAAAATCTAAAGGAAAAAAACTCCTCCTCAAAATGAAGGTCTAGGAGACCCCCCTGAAGAACTGATGTCCCCTAAAGAAATTATGTCCCACACCCCCAAAAGAGTAGCAAAGTGAAGATAATTGCTCTAAGTGAAAGGATTGGTAAAAATATCTACAATCTACTCCTTCATAGGACAATATTGAAGATCAATAATCTCTAGCTGAATTAGCTCCCTGATAAAGTACATATGGATCTCTATGTGTTTGGTTATTTGATGATGAACTAGATTCTTCAACATCTATATAGTGCTTTGGTTGTCATATTAGATGACTGACAGCTTCTAAAATGGAACACCAAGCTCAGTGAAAATATTTTGAAGACAAATAGCCTCATTAGTGGAATTAATAGTGTCATGATACTTAGCCTATGTAGATGAAAGATTAATAGCATTTTGTTTCTTGCTCTGCTAATAAATGGGGGTAGATTCATAGTGAAAGTTTTAACCAGAAGTGGACTTATGATCATCATAATCACCATCCCAATCATAATCTATGTATCTCACCAAGTCTAAACTAGTACCTACTATATAGTGAATCCCATATCTGATAGTGCCCTGAATGTATCTCAAAATGTACTTGGTGGCTCTCTAATAAAGCTCATGTGGTGTCTGCATAAAGTATGAAACAATGCCAACAAAATATGAAATGTTGAGTCGTGTATGAGTTAGATAGATGAGGCTACCTACAAGATGGTGATATAATGTGGCATCAACCAAAGGAGTGGAATAATGAACCTCAAGTCTAACTCCAGATAAGAAAGGAGTCAGTGCATGCCTACAATTAGCCATGTGAAATTGAACTAACAAGTTTATGTCATACTTGGGTTGTGAAAGTGTAATCCTGGAAGAATATTGTGCTATCTAAATCCTAAGAAATATTATGCAATAATCCCATGTTTATCATAGAAAACATGTCATGAAGTGCAGTCTTAACAATGTTGATGATGGATGTTGTGCTCCCTTTACTAATGAGATCATCGACATAGAGCACCAAGTACAATAGTGAATCCTCCTATCATAGAATGTAGACATTCATATTCAAGTGACATCTTGAGAACCTAATGAAAATAATAAATGTGTCCATATTATAATACCAAGCCTTAGGGGCTTATTTTAGACCATAGAGATACTTTTTCAAGCAACATACTAGTGAAGAATCCTGAATGAACCCCTGTGGCTACTCCATATAAATCTCCTCATAAAGATCCATATGAAGAAATGCTCTCTTCATATCCATCTAATGTAAAACCCAACCATGAGTTACACCAATAGCTAGTATCAAGTGAAAAGAATTCATCATAGAAATAGGCACAAAGGTTTCTATATAGTCAATGCCTTCTACTTGGAAAAAACCTTTGTCCACTAAGTGTGCTTTATACTTATCATTATCTCCATCTACTGCAAACTTAGTCTGATATATCCACTTACATCATATTAATTTTATTCCCCTAGGAATAGGAACAAGATCCCAAGTGTTGTTCCTCATAAATGAGTCATACTCTTCTTCCATCAATGAATCCCACTCAACTGTCCCTGTGGGTTATTGAAAAGACTATGGATCAAAACTTGTGGCAATGTAGGAATGTGGAAGATCATGTTGTGATCATGTTATCCTTCTATCTAATGGATCCCTAACAAGAGGTTCTCCATTTGCCAATGTCTATCTAGCCCATGAAGGCATCAATGGGCAAGGATCTGGAGGAGGAGGAGGACATACTAAACCCTATTGGGGAGGTATTACCTCATCATCCCTATGATTAGATGAAGCAGGAGTATCATCATCATTGCTATCTGGTTCTTCTAAGGAAGAAGAATGAGAAATGTTAGAAGACAAGTCTGAAGGAATTTCTTCAAAGTAAACACTTATCACTATAATAAGCTCATATGTATTTGGATCAATGAGCCGATATCCCTTAAGACCATTAGGATATCTCAAAAATATACAAGTTCAGCTTTGTTGTTCTAAAGCACAATGCTTGTCTGAAGGTATGTGAGCCCATGTTGGACTATCAAAGACTCTAAAATGATGCAAATCTAGCTTCGTATTACACCAAGCTTCAAGATGTGTTATCCCCTTTAAATATTTATGAGGAACTCTATTCTATATATATGTAGCACAATTAATCACTTTTGCCTAGTACTCAGGTACTAATGATTTTATATGAATCATACAACTTACCATCTCTTTTAAGGTTTGTTCTTCCTCTCTACTACACCATTCTATTGATATGTATATGCAACTAAATGTTGAATATCAGTTCCTTCAAGAGAAAAAATATTTTCAAACTTGTATTCACATATTCCCTCCCATTATTGGTTCAAAGAATATTGACATACTTCCTAGATTGTTTCTTTACTAGAGATTTGAACTCTAGAAATATATCAAATACTTCACTCTTGAGTTTTAGAAAATAAACCCAAGTATAGCTGGAATATTCATCAATAAATATGATAACATAGAGGGTTTTACTAAAAGATAAAGTAGGTAATGGACCTGTTCAATCACTATGAACAAGTTCATGGACTTGTGTAGCCCTCCAATCCTTCCCTTTATCAAATGTATCCTGTGGATATTTGCCTAAGGTACAACCATGACATACACCCCCTAAAACTAAATTTGTTTAAGTCATCTAACCCTCTCCTACTAACTAGGCTATTGTAAATAGAGGTAGCTCAGATGACCAAACCACTCATGCCATAGCTTTCTCACTAAATCAGTGTGTGAAAATAAAAATATAGAGTAAGACTGAGGCACAAAGTGGGAGAATGAATTAATTCGAGTATATTTGTTGAATTTTACAACTACAACTAAGACATTATCCTCCAATTTTTTGATTGATACAAAATTGGGTGTAAACTCAACTTTCCTACCAGTATCAAAGTGAGTGATTTGGTAGACAAAAAGAATGTTAGCTGATAACTCTAGCATATAGAGGACATCCTCAAATACACCGCTATCAACATCAACTATACCTTTTCCTATAATATCTACCTTAGAATCATAACATATGAGAATATGAGGCAAAGAACTTGGTTCTAATCTAGAAAATTGTTCTTGATCAGAACCCATATGGTGCAAAGCACCTAAGTCAATGACCCATGACTTGGGAGAATTTGCCAATGCAACTAGTGCTATAACTTTCCTTTTCCTTGAATTTGAATGTGTGGAAGAATATTTTGAAGAGGATTGATTGATGTTATTCTTTTTTAGAACACCCTTAAGTTCATCAATCTCTTTCTTCCAACAATCTTGTTCACTATGAAACCCTTATTTACAATAAGGGCAAGGAGTGCTAGTCATTTTTTTTAAATCCCCTTTCTTATTAGTGTATTTATAATCTCCTTGTGAGGAAGATTGTTTCCCTTGATTCTCATCTTTTTGTGACTTATTCTAATTATTCTACTTCTTTTTACTTAAACCTATATTTGATACTGATGTTGAAACTTGCTTATGTAGAGGTTGACTTGAAACTAGAGATTGAGATTTGGATGACTTGATTAGACCCATAGCTACTAACTTTTCTTCTTCAGCCATTAGAATCTTAGAGAATACCTCAAAGGTGAGAATTTAATAATATTTTCCCAATGTGAGTCAATGAGTCTGAAAGATAGAGACAAAGGATGAATATTCAATACCTAATTTGTGTAAGGCACTAAAAATCAATTAAATATCCTTTTTATCAATTTTACATTCAAAAAGTTATGCTCTAAGGTCTATGACTTTAGTGATGTAGTCTTGTATTATATCATAATTTTTAGGATCCAAACTAATGAGTTTTTTGTCAATTTGGTAACCATGAACCTCATCTATTTTTCCAAACAATGATGCTAATTTATCCCAAACCTCTTTTATAGTTGTACATTTTTCAAGATGGAAATTCAAGTCTAAAGACATGTAAGACTGAATGCATTATGTCCAAATTAGACAAATTTTATATGGATCTATAGGTTTTGACATCTTTTGAACATAATCATGAGGTCTAGTTTTCTCAAAAATGCTTTGAGTTTTAGGTACCCATCAGATTGGGGCATGATGCTTTTGGATCAAATGCTGGCCAATTTTGTTGCCTGTGCCCAATTTGGACAAAATTGTATATGATTTTGACTATCTTGGGCACTCTGAACTCAATGGTGATCTCAAAAATTATCCACAAAACTCTAATGTGTTCCTATTTACAAAATCAAAAAATTGATCCTATATCTAGATATTTCTCTCTTGAATATTTAGCAATCTATAGATTCAAGATAGCTCTGATACCATGTTAGAATTAGCTACAAGATCTAATGAATCTAATAGAAAGCATAAATAAGAGATAAAATAGGAATAATAATAAAAAATAACTGTATATCTAAGATAATAATAGAAATAAATAAATAACTCAAATATGATTAATTACTCTGATAATTCAATATTAATCTGATATAGAATGCATAAATAGCCATTGCTTATATAGAGCAAGGCATGCATGACAAATATTAGGAAACTCACACAACACATGTAGTTCAATTGATATCTATCTACATGAATAGTGGAGTGCAACTCCGCACTAACAAGATAGGTGTCCAACTTGTGTAAATGATCAACACAAGTTGAATATTAGTTAAATAATCATATCCTATCTTACTTTGAATAGTGGAGTGGAACTCCACTACAAAAAGATAAGTGTCTAAGTTAATTGCTAGCTAAGCAAGCTTATCCTACATAGTGCAAATTATTAATAAACATTATAAACTAATTACAATAAGTAATTAGTACACCAAAATAATAAATAATAAATACATGTAAATATAATAAATCAAATAAATACACCAACATATAAAATTAATTTTAAAATATAGATATATTAAAAAATTAGTTTTCATATAAAATTTCATTTCTTTACTACAAAAAAGTGTCCATACACATGTAATCTACTTATTTTTTCACAAAAAATATTATCATTGTAAAAAATGTATCAATTTCACATACTTTTTCTCACCTGAATATATGTGCACACACACACACACACACACACACACACACACACACACACACACACACACACGCACGCACGCACGCACGCACGCACGCACGCACGCACGCACGCGCACGCACACACACACACACACACACACACACACACACACACACACACACACACACACACACACACACACACACACACACACACACACACATGTATGTATATATGTATGTATAATTCATCTTCTTACATTATTATTCAATTCTTTGTACAAATTATTTAAAATTCTCTCCAAGCTCAAGTATTGTTATTTTAAAAAAAGGTGACACTTTAATCCCTCCTTTTATCTACCAGTACCTTGCACTTGTTAGTGTAAGTTTTTTATATGTATGATTTCTCCTACACATGATGTTTGTCTTGATTATGTGTCATATTAGGTCATTTAATAAGTATGGCTTAACCTATTTTATAAATTTGAGTTGTTTTTTACTTCTCTATAAATGTACCTTTCCTAAATCTATTTCCTTAATGAATGATGATAATGTAAATACTTTATTTTGCTCATGTTTGATTTCACTTATATAAGAGGCTATCTCTTCTACATATTTTATTTATATGTTATAGTTATTTGTGCATTCATGTCTATCTAGTCATGATCCTTGATCATAGCCTAAACTGACATGGTATCAGAGTAATTCTAGTGGTTGAATGCCATAGCTTCTATTATGAAATATTTATTTTTTAAGCTTGCATGTCGTAAATCTAGCATTCCTTGACCATGGATATTGTAAATTTACCATTTTTATGATTTTTTATCTTCTTCTAAGGTCCTTTATTAATCTATATTTAAAAAAGAATAAGGGAAAAGGAGTTTTTTGCAAGTCATATTTAAGCTACTTTCTTTTCACATAAAATAGTTTGTGTCATTGAATTTAAAAGGTGCTAAAACCATAACATTAACTTTAAACATGACCTAGCTTCCTGACACTTGATTTTGACCCCATTTTTAGGGTTTTAAGGGATTTATTGGAATCTATAGAAATATTCACAATATGAGACTTGTATGAAAAACCATTTTTGTGTTTCTCAAGAAAATTAGTGGATTATTTCTAATTTTTCCATTGGCATACTGTATCTAAAGTCTTTGAGCATTTTCAAGACTCGATAATTTTTTGGCTCTACACAAACATCCATAGACCCCAACCCATGTTTAAACACATGAATGATTTTAAACCTTGCTTATACATATGGTAGAGACTAACCCTTGTTTGAGCACTCAGCCAATTTACAAGGTTTGATAGACTTTTTCCATTACTCAGACATCTATCAGAACCTGAGGCCTTCTTAGACAACCCTTAGAACCCAACCCCTACCTAGATGGATTTAAAAACTTGAGTCATGTCTAGATTGATGTTAGAAATCTAGACATACTCAGACATCCCTCAAAACCTAATCCCTACTCATACATCCTTTGGAACTTGAGCCCTACTCATACATCCCCTAGAATCTTCCACTTTCTCAAGCATCCCCCTAATTTCACCTTTTATTTAGATATCCCTTGGATTTTCCCACATTTTTAAACATCCCATGGATTTTTAAATATACTCAATCATTCCACAAACTTTACTATTTTCTTAGATGAATACTAGATTCCACCACCTACTCGAACATCCCTTAGAATTCACCACTTGTTCAGACACTCATTAGATTATACTCCTTACTCAGACACTCATTGGAATCCACTTCATGTGTGTTCACTTCCCAATTTATTATATCTCTGGTTTCTGCCTCTTATAAATTTTGACACTCTATTGTTTTCACACAATTATGTGTATGCACACATCAAATTTAAGCTGGCAAGGAATGGCACTGTTCATTAAGAAAGTTATAAAGTGACACCACTCCCCTAATTATATCATAGTGTAAAGTGACATCATAAAGGGGGAGGGAGAACTCATCCCAGGGCTTAACTCCTAGTCTTATGGTATTTTAAAGATTTTACAAGCCAATTTTTTCTTTGCAAGGTGGATTTTTTTTAAGAACTGAAAACTCACAATATTTTCAATAAAAAACTCCTTATATACCATTTTTTAATGTGTGATTTTTTTTTAGTGCTACACATGATCATATTCATAGGCCTTGTAAACTTAAAACTCTATAATTTTAGGGGGTTACATTTATTTATTATTTTCATGCTACCAGTTTGATACACATTGTCTTTATACTCTATGGATCAGAATCTAGGTCCACTTATTACACCATTCAACTATCACCAGTGGAAAACTAATGCATAAATATTCTTGAGTAAAGGTTTACATTGAATCATGATAGGTACCAAAATAGAACCAACACCTGATGATGATAAGGTCAATTGGTTTAACATATGTGACAAGGCCTATGGTCTATTATGCCTCAATTTATCCTAAATTTCTATTTTATATTGAATCTACAAATACTCTTAATATGTTTTCACCATACTAAAAAAATCTTTGTAAAGAAGGATGTAATGAGGGGTTGTGAGATAGAGAATGAACTCATCCTTTTCAGTTTAAACATCTTTGAATCTATATAGTACTTATTTAAAATATTCAAATCACTTAGTTTTTAGTTTAAATGTGATGGTAGAAACAAAAATGATGAGAAATTAATTCTTTCAATCCTTTCCAAATTGGTTTCTGACAATTTTATCTTTGCTTCTACCTTCCACTCCACTAAGCATGCACTTAGAGCTACATGGACCATGCCATCCTTAGATGATTTTATTTTTGACTTGAATTGAGATCAACTTAAGTTTATTTAGATGGGTAAATTTAAATCCTATAAATAATATGCCTTAATTATTACTCATGATAGATAGAATAAGGACCACAAGTAAATACAATGTCAACAAACTGATGATAATTCTAAAGTATCAACTGAGACCTCCACTTTAAGTGGGAAACCCAAGAAAGAGAGTATCACATGTGTCTACTAAAATAAAATTGGGAATGATGAAACCAAATATATAAATAAATAGATTGATCAATTGAAAATTATGCTTAAGAAAAAAATGTTAGTCTTCCTGATTCGGTCAAACATAGTTCATCATCACAAGAGTCTATTAAGACAAAATATATTAGTAAGGGTACATGTAAGGGCAAGGTCCTTATTTAACAATTGCATCCTAACCTTCCACATGGGTGATTGAATTTTGTGCCTTACACCACATGGCTTCATCACAAGGTATTTTCTCATCCTTCGAGCTCTATTCTATGCCTTCCATTTTTTTTGGTGATGATACTTACATAGAATTTAGTGGGAGAGGGTTTGTCAAAGTGAGTGGTGGGCCATTTCAGAATGTCTTATGTGTTCCTTCATTTTAAACTAATATCCTATCTATTTTTTATATCACTTACATTAGTTCATGCAATAGAGTTGAGTTCACACATGATTTTGTGGTTATTAGAGAATTGCATAATGATTCTATAATTGTAATTGGAAAAATAGATCACTAGTCAGAATTTTACACTTTCTCACATTTTTGTCCTAATCAACCCTCTAATGCTTTATTCACTTATACAAATGGGATGAGTAAATTATGGTATGAGTGATTAAGCCATCTTTATTATCACAACATAGAGTAACTCAATCATAACAACATGCTTTCAGGGTTGCTTTGTGTCTTTTATTTTGATGGCATTTTCCAAGGTTGCATATATGGTAATCATTAGGGCGAGAATTATAATAAAGGAAAATCATGGAGAGCTACACGAATTTTGAAACTAGTCCACATTGATATTTCTAGTCTATTTTTACAACTTTCATTTAGTAAGACAAAATGTATTATTACTTTCATTAATGATTTTTAAAGGTATACATGGGTGTATTTTCTCAAAAAAAGTGTGAGACATTTGATCACTTTCAAGACTTCAAGGATTTTTTATAAAAATAGTCAGGTAAAACCATCAAGATTTTATGCATGAATAATGGTGGTAAATATGTCAACCATAATTTTAAGTAGTTCTACACTTTAAATAGGATCAAAATATAATGTATAGTTTTGTATAAGGTTAGATTCAGAAAATGGGGGATAAAAAAGGTAACATTCATGGGGAGATTAAAAAAAGTGCAAAAGGTATATGCCCTTTTCAAAATGGACAATGTCCCTTTTTAAAAAATTATTGTTCCTATATTTGATTGGCATGGTGCCAAATAAAATGGGAATATTCCTTTTGTGGTCTAAAGTGTGTATGTCTTTTGATCCCAAAAGGGCGTACATCCTTTGGCCCATAAAGGTCATACATCCTTTGTCATTATAAAAGCACATAGGATTCAATCTCTATTTTTTTTAAACATTTGCTCAAACCATGACCCATTTTTTAATTTAAGGAGTTTTTTCATTTTGTAATATGTCTTGAAGAGGATGTGCATACTTTGTCTTTGTATCCCACTAACTAGATTTGACATTTTGAATGTAGTCTCAAGTATGCTGATTATTAAATTTTAATTTTAGGGTTTGTATTTATGCTTAGGGTATTTAAATTAAATTTTCATTAAACTCTCTCACATTTCCTTAAGAAAACATATATTTTTATAAATCTAGTTACAAAATTTGATGAATCCATTACTTAAAAAAAATGTTGAATAAAATCATGATCAAAACGCTCAATAGTTTGACTTTACAAAAGAAAAAACTAGATTGCATAAATAATATGATGTAAAACAAAAATAATTATAAATTATTTTTAATATTTTATATCACTCTTCAAATCATAGTAGATGCAATTCAATTTCTAGTACAATGGAGGCCATTTTTAACGAAGTGAGAAATTTCACTTCATAACTTGATGCAATGTTGCATCAAAGAGAGGTGATGAAATAATAATATAATTATAAAGCTTCATATGAGGACATTAAAAAAAATATAAAAAAATAATATGGTTGTGCTTTGTTTCTTAATCCTAGAACCAATGAACCATCACCAATGAGTTAAAAGCATATTAACATTGATTGGTGTCTTCATACAGAGATTTTAAAATATAACTTTTGAGATAGGTAGTGGATGATGTTTGATGAACCTCTATGCAATAATAATGAGCTTCAATTATATGTTTTGATAAAACTTTATTATGAGTTTGTGCTACAATAAATCCCAAATTATTTTGACATGGACTCCCAATGTAGGGGAGGTGGGTCCTTATTTGATGGACCTGGTGCTAGGCAGGACCAAAACTAATATAACTAATTTTAGAGAGATATAAAGATAATAACACATACTTATATCCCTAAAATATTACATTTTATTACATATATGGACACCCTTGAGGTAGTTACTAGTCTCACATAAGTTATGCTTAATCATGGGATATATACACTATGTAGTTCTACACAAGCTATAAGTGGTGGTGCATCTAGTAGTGTCCCTTCAAATATTGGTTTTAGTGTTCCTCTTACTAGTAGGGAATATTTATCAATCATCTTACATTTCCTATAATCATTACACATCATGTGGGAGGAAGTGTATTGGACCTCCTATTTAGGTAAAACATTTATGGGTTACATCTGTGGAGACAAGACCTACATCTGTGTAACACACTATTACCCAACACACACTATCATTTACAAGTGCTTTAACACCTTTAAACACTACTTCATAATAGTATATTCCATCTATAGTTTCTTCATCACCTCAAGACACCAATACACTTGATTATATGTTGTTTGTAGTTGCTTTAGGACCTGAAAACACTAGCATGCCAGAGGATATGTCATTTATAGTTGATTCAACACCTCACGATAGTAGCATGTAAGATTATACACCATTTGTAGTTTCCTCACCACCTCCCTTTATCATATGACCAGTTATATAGGTATTATCTACATCACCATCTCTATTTGACACATAGGTTTAATTGTAATAATAGTTTGATTATGTATGTAAAATAATATTAAGTTTATATTTTAGTATATGTATACTTAATTAACTAATATTTGACTAAACTTTCATTTATTAGTTATACAGATGATCACTGACATCTTAGGTAACTCAAATGGTTTAGATTACATCATTGAGGATATAATTAGCACTATTGTACCCTATAATTAGGTTTGGAAAGTTACAAATTATATAAAGTTTCTATAATCTTAAATCACAACTTCGTACATATTATGCCTTAAAAAAAATTTAGTGATATATTTGTCAAATTATTGTAGTTATTTATTTTTATTGTTTTTTATAGATATGTATTTTTCAGTCTCTTCTATGATATATTTACACATGTACATAATTTAAATAAAAATTATCTACAAGTATATAATGATGAAATTAAAACAAATGTAAAATTTGATTCAATGTATTGAGATCTTATATTTTATTTTAGATAATTTCATAAGTGTAGCATCATATATAGTTTAAACAATCTCATAAGCATAGTATCCTAGAGATTTGAAACACTCTCATATAAGTGTAGCATATTTATATTTCATTTTCAAGAAGTGTTTCCTTAAAATCTTATCACTCTATAAGATGTTTCATAATCTCAACTTAAAATTTTTCATATGTTTATTTTTTCATTGGCATTGCTATCTCACATTCTTGTCTTAAGACAAAACAAATATGATCTCCAGGTCATGGTGATTTTAGATTGATAACAACACAAAAATATGATGCCATTAATAATTATAGTTAAAATGTTACTAATTACTTAGTCCAAAGTATTAATTACTTATTCAAAATGTTATCCTCTTTGATTTTCTCCACTACTAGCTAAAAATTAGCATTTAGATTACTTTTACCTTTGACCTTCTTCTCTTTTTTTGTATTTATCCTTATAACCCATTTGATTTATCATCCTTCATGTTTTCACTTTCTCTTTATGTATAGAAGGAATATATTAATTTTGATTTATCTTAATTTATGTTTATTTTTATTAATTCATAATTGATCTCTTTAGAATTTTGGTTTTATAGATGATGAGAGATGCTCTGGGTACCCTACATGCATCAGAACAACATTTTACTAATGTTTTGGTTTCATCCTAAGATCCACTAACTCTCCATCAGCACCTAATTTAGAAACATAGACTCATGAGAACATATAGTAAAAAAAAAATTAGCTTCAAATAATGATAATCTATGTCAAATTTATATTTGTATTCACATATAGATCAAACAATATATGTATGCTCCATACGATTCTCCATCGTGGATATATTCATGGTCACTATGCCCAAGACAATTGTTTAGATAGCATACGGTGAGTCTAGAATCACCATGTTGTAAAATTTTATTCATGGCAATTCTATAATTCTAATGCATTAAAATTTCTATTTCGTATGTTATGCAGGCACAACTATTTTTTGAGGTTTTGGAAGATATATTTGGTCCTTCACTTGTTGAGAGGAGAGTTTTCCCTTGTAATCAGTAATGAAACACCCTTGGTTCTACATCTATGGTTTAGATGCACAAATTATTTAGAAACAATTAAATTAAGAGATCTAGTTATTGTGTTAGGTAAGTTATAGGCAATATTTATTTTATATGCCGATATGCTGCACATTGTATGCCTATATGAAACATTTTGTATATGTATGATATGGTCTAGATTGTATTTAAATATGTCCTATTTTTATGTAATCATATTTATGACATAATTTGCATACACATAAATATTATTTAACATATATAGATCTAAATCATATATTATTATAATTCATTTATACATATTTACTTGTTATATGTCATTATTATTTGTTGAACATGTTATCCTTCTTGAAAGTATCTATGTGATGATTGTTGATTTATGTGATGGTATACTAACATTATCATAGGTTTCATTAAAGGAATAAACAAAGAACAAAATTATATTAATGCCCACAAATGACCAAAATTAAGTAAATGGTACTAAAAGAAACAACCATTAGTAATAGGAATTTATAGGAAGAGAGACCCAAATAAATAAATTAGAAAGACATTTTGCTTTTTTATATCATTAGAACAAATTTTAATTATGCAATTTACTATTATACCAAGTTGGTATTGATAAATATTTTTTGATTCCAACAACATTATTAACTTCAAATAATAGTTCTTCAAATCTGATTTTTCCATGTTATAATCCATATTATCTTAATAAGGGTATTTGTAATTATAATAACCATAATTTTCTATAATCTTTAAATTAGTTGTATTGATCTAAATTTGTCTCAAATTCTACATCTACACCAATGTTATAACAACTTGCATAACTAATAAAAATAGTTATAAATTGATAAAATGGTTAAATCCTTCCCGTCTTCACTATTCATTAGTTTTACATTTTATATAAACAATCCTTGAAATCCATGGATTATGTGCAAATTTATCTTGTACAATACATAAATTTGGTGTATATACTAGTAGAAGACCTTCATATCTTCATCACACTACAAAAACATAATATTCATCTTCTTACCCCAATTAATTTGTCATGAGAACTCAGTTAGAGGATATAATTATCTTGTAGTTCAAGTTGGTATTGACAACCAAAATAATATTAGAATAAAACTTATGCTTCAACTTTAAATTAAAATATTGTGGAAATATTAGTCTTACATTAAATCAATTGACAATAATAAGAGAAGTACCATATATCATAATACATATATTTGATGTATATATTGTGAAAGTATTGAAGTGAAGTTATACAAGAGTGTATCTTCTTCTAAAAAGATGCATTTACCAAGAATGTGACAATAAATAGATAATATTCATGCATATGATGAGGTAGATGAAGCAATTGATAAATTCTTATCCTTATTAAAGGGATATGTTCAAAAACATTTTAGTAGATGACACTTCATGTGTACCACTTGGTGAGACCAAGATGAGGAACACTTTGCTATAAAATGAAGTGTATGTTTTCTCTAGCAACCAAATGTCTTTTAAGATATAAAACACTTATCATTAGTTTTTGTATCTTATTAATCTATATCATAATTGATGAATTATATATATATATATATATATATATATATATATATACAACACATATGGGTATATAAATTCTAGAATATCCACCCTACACTCATCATCAAGCCCTAGGAATGAAAGTTATAGTTAATCATATGAATCTCTTAAGAGAAGCTTTTCATCCATGAGTGAGAAAATGGACCAAACTTAAACCATGAATTGTAATAGATAAATTAGGTTATCGATAATTCATAAATTCCTACATTTACATGGACAAGTCCTCTAAGAACCCCCTAATGATTCTTTCTAGCTTGGAATGAGTGAGAAATAGTGACATGTTTTATATGGAAGACATATGTCTCTTAAGAGACTAGAAAGTGGTCATTGGGAGGTGTATATTGTGACTCTCTATATTAATCAACAAACTATGTACATATACATGTTTGGATGGGCATAAATACTAAAATGGTCACCCTTCACTCTCTGTTAAACCCTGGGGTCAAAATTTATAGATGGTTGGATAAATCCCTTAATAAAAGATTCTCATCCCTATGTTTTAAAACAAAAAAAACTTATTATTCACATTAAAATATATTTTTGAGGGGTATATATGATCCATTAGTGCTTACAGTTTCATAGGTGAGTCCTTTGAACACCCCCTGAATGATTCTCCTAAGTTCAAGACAAACAAGAAATGGTGGCACATTTTCTCTGGTAGCCAAATGCCTTTTAATAGACCAAAATTTGGTTAATGGTAGATATATCTTATGAATCACTATCCTAACCAATATACCATATACACAGATGCTTATATATGGGAATATAAACACTAGAATAGTCACCCCTTGCTCTTTATCATCCCCTAAGACTTAAAGTTATAGTTGGTCGGATGAATCCCTTAAGAGAAGTTTATCATCCCTAAGTGGGAAAATAGAATAAACTTATATCATGTGTTTTGGGAGATAATTAAATGGTATAGATGAATTTTTATCACCTACACTTACATAGGTGAGTCCTATAAACAAACCCAAAATGAGTCTTCCCAACTTGAGATGAGTGAGAAATGGTGGCACATTTTCTTTGGTAACCAAATGTCTCTTAAGAGACAAAATTTTGGTTAGTGGGAGGTGTATCTTATAAATAATTACTCAAATCAATGAACCATATGTGAAAATTCATTTGTATGGGTGTATAAACACTATAATATCCACCCTTTAATCTCTACAAGCTCTATGACTAAAATTTGTAGTTAGCTAGATGAATCCCTTAAAAGAAGTTTGTCATCCTTGAGAGAGAAAATGGATTGAACTTCCATTATGAATTTTAAGAGATATGTGAGGGGTAGAGATAATATATCAGTACCAAAAACTACATGGGTGATTCATATGAGCACCCACCAATGGTTTTTCTCATCTTGGGATGATTAATAAATGGTGGCATGTTTTCTCTAACAACTAAATATCAGTGAGAAGTGTATATTGTGAATCACTAGTCTAGTTAATGAACCACCTATGTAGATGCATCTAAATTTTCATATAAATTCTATAATGGTCACCCACTACTCTCCATCGGGGCTTGAGTTCCAAATATGTAGTTAGTCAGATGAATCCCTTAAGAAAAGATTCTTATGCTTGAGTGGGAAAATGATTGAACTTCTATCAAACATTATAGGATATCTATAATGGGTATATAAGATTCATCAACACCTATATTTTCAAGTACAGGTCCTATAAACACCCCCATATTATTTTCATCATCTCATGATGAGTTCGAAATAATGACACATTTTCTCTAGTAGCCAAATGTCTCTTAAGAGACCAAAATCTAGTTAGTGTGTCACGTATCATGTGACCCACTAGCCCAATTGATGAGTCATCTTTATGGATGTGTTTGTATGGGATTATAAACACTATAATGGTCACCCTCTACTCTCCGTTTGGCCATGAGGTTGAAATTTTTAGTCATTTGGAGGCAAAACTAAAGAGAATCTTATCATCCATAAGTGGGAAAATGGAGTGAACTTATGTTTTTCATTAAAAAATAACTATGAAGCATATAGATGAGCCATTAGTAACTAAAATTACATGTATGAATCCTTTAATCATCCCTTATATCATTTTATGCCACTAGGGATGAGTGATACATGGTAACGAGTTTTATCTCATGGCTAAATGTCTCTTAAAATACTAAAAGTTAGTTAATGATTCATGTATCCTTTGACTCACTATCACAATCAAAAAAATATCTTCATCAGCACATTTTAATGGGTGTATATATCATTTAATGTCCAACCTATTCTTTCCATCAAGCCTTAAGATCAAAACTTATAGTCATTTAGAGGCATTCCTAAAGAGAAGCTTCTCATCCCTTAGTGGAAAAATGGACCAAACTTTTGTTGTGTGTTTCAATAGAACTATGAGGATTAGATATGAACCATCATTACCTATATTTTCATGGATGAGTCCTCTAAACATATCCAAGAAAATTCAATGCCAATAGGGGTGAGAGACATGACAATTAGTTTTCTATCACAGATGAATATCTCTTTAGAGACCAAAATTTGGTCAATGGGTCAAGTATATTTTGACTTGCTAGACCAATCAATGAAGAATATTCATTGATGCATCTATATGAGTGTATTAATTATATAATGGTTAACCTCCACTCTCTATTATTCCTTAGGATTGAAATTTTTAGTCATTTAGAGGCATCCTAGAAGAGAAGTCTCTCATCCCTAAGTGGTAAAATGAATCAAACTTATGTCATGCATTACAAGAGAATTATAAGGGGTAGATATGAGATCTTAGCATATAAAATTACATGGATGAGTATTATAATCTCACATAAGATAATTTTGTGCCTCTATGGGTGAATGAGACACAATAAGGAGTTTTTTCTCATGGATAAATGCCTCTTTATAGACCAAAAGTTGGTAAGTGGGTCATGTATCTTTTGACTTGCTAGCCCAATTAATGAGCATATTCATAGATGAATCTAGGTGGGTGTATAAACATTGGAATGGATACCCTCCACTCTATTTTAGGCCTTAGGTTTTAAATTTTTAATCATTTGGATGTATCCTTAAAGAGAAGTTTCTCATCCCTAAGTGGTAAAATAGACTAAACTTCTACCACATATTGCAAGAGAACCATGAGGGATAGTGATGAGTCATTAATGCCTAAATTTACATGGAAATGTACTATAATTTCCCCCAAGAGCATTCTATGCCACTTTGGGTGAGTGAGACATGGTAAATAAATTATTATCATGGTTAAATATCTATTTAGAGACCAAACATTAGTCAATGGGTCATGTATCTTTTGACTTGCTAGCCCAGTCTATGAACCATCTTCACTAAAACATTAATATGGGTGTATAAATGTTTAAATAGCCACCCTATGCTCTATTTCAATCCCTAAGGTCAAAATTTTAACTCCTTTGGAGGTATCCCTAAAGATAAGCTTCTCATCCTTGAGTGTCAAAATGGATGACACCCATTACATGAGAGTTAAGGGTAGAGATGAGTCATTAGTGCCTATAGTTTCATGGATGAGTCTTGTAATTTTCCATAAGATAATTTCATGCCACTTGTGTCGAGAGAGACATGGTAAATATTTTTTTATTATGGCCAAATGTCTCTTTAGAAACTAAAATTTGGTCAGTGGGTCACGTATTTTTTGACTTGGCAGCCCAATTTATGAATCATCCTCATAAATAAATCCATATGGGTGTATAAATGTCATAATGGCCACCCTATACTATTCATTAGGACATAGGGTCAAAAATTTTAATCATTTGGAGGCATCCTTAAAGAGAATCTTCTCATCCCTAAGTGGGAAAATGGACTGAGTTCAGTCCATTTTCCCACTTAGGGATGAGAATATTCTCTTTAAGGATGCCACCAAATGACTAAAGAGAAATTAATACCATCAATTTTCAAATTACATAGACAAGTCCTATAAGTTCCCCCAAGAGAATTACATGCCACTAGGCATGATATATACATGGAAACTATGTTTCTCTCATGGCCAAATGTCTCTTTACAAACCAAAAATAAGGTAATGGGTCTCATATCTTTTAATTCACTAGCCCAATAAATTAATAATATTCATTAACATGTTTATATGGGCATATAAATTCTAGAATATCCACCCTCTACTCTTCATTGAGAATGAGGGTTGAAATTTGTAGTCCTTTGGAGGCATCTCTTAAGAGAATCTTCTTGTCCTTGAGTGAGAAATAAAATTAACTTTTGGTGTGCATTTTATAAGATTCATAAAGGTTATATACAAGGTGTTATCACCTAAAATTAAATAAATTAATCCTATAATCATCTCCTAGATCATTTTGTGCCACTAGGTATAATTGAGACATGATAATGAGTTTTATCTCATGGTCAAATGTCTCTTTAGAGACCAAAATTTGGTCAGTGGGTCACGTATCTTTGTATTACTAGACCAATAAAAGAATAATTTTCACCAAGGCATATAGATGGGTGTATAAATATTAGAATAGACACCCTACAAAAAATTGGTCAATGGGTCACATATCTTTTGAATTACTAGGCCAATCAAAGAATCATTGTCACCAATACATATAGATGGGTGTTTAAATACTATAATAGACACCCTAAACTCTCCATCATGCACTGTCATTGAAATTTACAATCATTTGTAGGTATCCCTAAAGAAAATCTTCTCGCCCCTAAGTGGGAAAATAAACTAGAATTTTAGTGCACATTTCACAATAACTATGAGGTGTAGATATGATCCATTAGCACTTAAAGTTACATATATGAATCTTATAAGCATCTCATGGATCATTCCATGCCACTAGTTTTTATCTAGACATGGAACCATTTTTTTTCTCATGGCCAAATACCTCTTTAGATACCAAAATTTGGTTAGTCAACCACATAGATTTTGAATCACTAGCCCAATCAATGAACTTTATTTGCCAACACATCTGGATGGGTATATAAATATTTAAATGGCCACCCTTTGTTATCTGTCAGGCCCTGTGGTTGAAATTTATAGTTTTTTGTAAGCATCCCTAAAGAGAATCTTATCATCCTTGAGTGATATAATAGACCAAAATTTTTCCATGAATTGCATAATAATAATAATAATAATAATAATAATAATAATAATAATAATAATAATAATAATAATAATAAGGGGTAGAGATAAGCCATCAATGATTACAAATGCACTAATGAGTCCTCTAAGTATCCCCAAATAATTCCATTCCAATAGGGGTGATCGAGACATGGAAATGATTTTTATCTCATGGCCAAATATCTCTTTAGAGACCAAAATTTGGTCAATAAGTCATATATCATTTGACTCACTAGCCTAGTCAATGAACAGTCTTTGTCAATGTATTTGTATAGGCATATAAACATTGGAATGGACACCCTCCTCTCTTAGTCAGGTCCCAAGGTTTAAATTTTGAGTTGGTTTAAGGCATCCATGAAGAGAAGCATCTCATCCTTGAGTGGAAAAATATACCAAATTCCATTATGCATTGTAAGAGAATTATGAGGGATAGAGACAATCAATCAACACCTATAGTTTCAAAAACAAGTCCTCTAAACATCTCCTAGCACATTTTATACCACTAGGAATGAGAGAGACATGTTAATGAGTTTTATATCATGGTGAAATGTCTCTTTAGAGATCAAAATTTGGTTAGTGGTTTGCATATATTTTGACTCATTATCCAAATTGATGATTCATCTTTACTGACACATCTCGATGCATAAAGACAAATCATCAACTCCTATAGTTGTGTAGGTAAGTCCTTTAATTCCCCAAAAGGATTATTTACCAATTAATATTAAGAATAAAAGTATTTAATCAACATTTATTATTTTTAGTCTTTTATTTCTTTTAAGAATATAATCTTACCTAATCATGACACCAACCATGTGAAGGTCGAATCTCATTTCATACCACTAACCTACATTAAAAATTTTGAATATAAATTAACATAATGATAAAATAATTAAAAATTAAAATATAATAAATTAAATAAGTTAATTGTAGTAATTTGAAATTGTAGATGTGTTAAATACTAACATTACCAAATCAATCCAATGTAAATTCTCGATTAGTGTTTCTTTTAAGTGTATTAAGAATAATTTCATGCTCAAATTCACAAACTTTACACAAACTTTTATCATGAGGCTTTCCATGATATTTGATTATTTTAATATTTAAAACAATAACTAGATTTGAGTAATGATACACCACCATATGTGTTTCAATTTCATCAAATAACCATTGTCTTATTTTTTATGAAAGTATCTAGGTATCCAAGTTCCTACAATCACCATAGCTCCAATGAGATAAACTAGGTCCTATCCATCTATGACAGTTGTGGTTATTGTTTTGGCCTCTACACAACAAGGTAAATAGTAGTCTATTCCCTCATCATTATCCTCAAGTGCAATTACTACAAAATTGTTCCCTATATTTAATGTATAATCAATTTTTAAATACATGTAGAAAACAATTAAGATATCACTGATAGAAGTAAGGGTACATTTAAATTATAAATAAAATGTACTTGATTACACAAGATCTAAGATGTGGTCAAAGTCAATTGATGATGCCATTTCATGATCACCTAATGTTTGTAATGAATAACTAGTCTCCATAGGTATTAGGGGTCTAAAATACCATTCGTCAACCCATTATTTTGACTCACATTCATTCCATACAACCCAAACAAAATCATGGCATATCCCTATTATAAATAGTCCATGAACATAATTTTATCTTAGAATAGAGTGGAAAACACTTGATCCAAGTACTATACTATAATCTACATACAACACCTTATCTTCTTCCTCCATTAACCAAAATAATATTTGCACATGAGAATATTTATCTGATCCATGAGAAAAAAATTCATTACCCCAAGTCATAATAATTGCAACATCAATAAAATTAGCACCATCATTGTGCTTTCCCTATGCTTTTTTAAGGTCTTTTTTTACACATGTACTAGAACCATCATGTTCCCCTTTTCCTTACCTAGCCTAAAATAAATTCCAAAAATATTGAACCTTATTCTTCTTATGCATCTTTATTAACCACTAAAACATTTGAGAATTCCTAAACTATCCCACATAATTGTCTAACAAAATTTAGTCTGTATTGAATAAGATTTCTCTTGATTTCATAATTCTATAAAATATATCAAAAGAACCTTGGTAAAACACTTAAGAATGTGATCTATCATTTCTCATATAAAATTGGTACTCCCTCAAAATATTTCAAATGTCCTCTTTGTTATCATGTGCATGTTTGAATTTAATGTGTGCAAAAATTCCAACTTGAATTGAATTATAATACTAGGATTGAACCTTATTATGTGATTATAGTTTTCATCAAATTCCACAACCGAAACAATGGTGCCAACTAAGAATTTGTATTTTCAAATCTTGAATTGATTACCTAACCATTTTGCCTTGTATGTGTGTCTTGAATATTGGTAGATAATATTCTTGTTGAATTCAAAAATGAAATCAAATATAGATACTTGGGTCATAACCAACTCACATCTTAATGACTGTCTTCCATATTTTAATACACACTTTATATATTTTTACTTCTTAAAATAAACTAGTTGCTTTCCAAATTAATGTGAAATTTCTTCATGTATACAATTATTCAAATTTTACAAGCCACCAAAGGTGTTACATATTCCATCTAAACATTTTTTGAAAAAAAATTCTCCCTTAGGTCTTTGACAAAAAATTCTTGGGATTAAATATCTTAATGTTTTATGTGGGGAAGCCATCGTACATTCTTGAATAATCTTGTTAGTATGTAAAGTAAAATGTATATTATGCAAAACATTAAAATTCATAGTAAATCAAGCATGGATCCTAAAATAACATGTAGCGCATGCATGGTTGATTTTAACATTAAAATGCTTGCACATATCAAATGAACTTTGGTTAATTATCAATTGCCCATTAAATTTTTCAATAAATTTTTTATAAAATTATGTTGGGGTCATGTCCAAGAAATTTTTTACATGTGGATCATAGATTTGTAAACCATTTCTTATTTTAACATCTTTTACACTATATGAGACCTTTTGTTGTTGTGTCAATTTTTTTCAATCAAAAGTCTTGTTCCTTAAACTAATAGCTTATATTTTCATAGGAGTATACCACCAAACACCTGACAATCTATGAGTAAAGGGTCATCAAGACTTATTCTTTTATTTATGGCATATATTATAGTTTTCCTATTTAGGTTAAAGGGTGTACTTATTTTAATAATAAATTAAGCTTTAGATGTTGACTTAATCACTATATATTTTTGTATGCATCTAATTCCACTCATCAAATTAACTCGTTAAATTAATCCTAATTTCATCTAATATCGACACTTAATCCCTATATCCAATATTAACATCACATCTTCATGCCTTATGTTAATTAATTAATTGTTAGGATCCTACTCCTTGAGAGCACAATTGATTACCTTTGTATAAGCAACTAAACACAGAATTAAACCAAAAGTAATATGTAGCTAGAATTAAGAAATAACATAGAATATGAGAGAAAATACAATCTTGTATTAACACTCTTCCAAAAGGAATTACAATGAAAAAATCACACTCTTCCCACATCTCTTGGGCGTACATTAATTCTCCCTCAAGAGTTCTCTCTCTCACAATTACAAACACAATCAACTCAATAACCGAGTTGTTGTTTCCACTAGTAAGTGAAAATCAACTCAACCGTTGTTGCCTACTTCCACTCCACCAAGTACTCAAAGTACTCCAAGTAGATCTCCCTAATCTTGCTCTTTGTTATGTTGTAAATCTCCTTGATCTTGCTACCCCACAGATCTCCTTTGACCTTGCACACACACACCTACAGATCAACTGACCTTACTTACCATGTAGATCTCCCCTGATCTTGCTACTTACAGATCAACTGATCTTACACTTGGAAGAACCCTTGTCCTTGTCCTTGACAATTCCTTTTGATCCTTCACCTTACAATACAACCCCATGGGTCTATTAAATAGATCCCATACAAACAATAATTAGACTTCCCAATTACAATAATTAGAAACATAGACTCAAGACTAAAATTAGTCTTTACATGCAAACAAGCTATTCATCAAACTAATTGTTCATCTAACTAACAATTTTGGAAATGCATAGGCTACTGACGTTGGTTCTTGTCTATCTAGAGATGATCGATGTCAGCCGATGCCTGACCAATGTTGGCATCTTCTGGTTCTTACCTGACTAATGTTGGTAGTTTTTGACTGACATCGATGACTATCAGACTCCAGCAACTTCCACAATTTGCATACCTATGAAGCTTTTAGCTCCACAACCTAACAATCTCCCACTTGGAGATAAATAGCTACACCTGTACCTATACCTGTACATCATCTAATTTTGTTTCCTGGCTTGTATTCCTCTTCAATTTCAATCTTGAAGACCAACAAAATTTGAATGAAGATTCAACTTCTCCTTTGTTCCTGGCTTTGTTAACATACATACAAGGTTCCTATCCTTGCTAGCCACCATGACTGCAACAACCTTCTACATTTCAAAAATCTAGCTAACCGCCATACCACCAATAGTTAACACATATCCTATGGTGCTTCTTTTGTCATCCAAGTCACATGTCATATCCAAATCTACATACCCATGTAGAGAAGTGCTTGACCCTGCATAACATGAATACCTGCTGCTGGTCCCTCTCAGATACCTGAGAATCCACTGAACTGCTTTCCAGTGCTCCTTTCCCAAATTGGCTATTAACTTGCTGACAACTCCCACTCCTTAGGCAATATCAGGTCGAGTACTCATGTACTCAAACTCATCATGTGATTTAGGACACTATTCTATGAACTGTCCAACCATAAGTGTGTTAACCGGTTTTGCATCCTGCATATTGAACCTCTCCACTACCTTATCCACATAATCCTCTGGAGACAAAATCAACCTATGACTTTCCCTATCTCTAGAAATACTCATGCCAAGGATTTTCTTTGCTCCTCCTAATCCTTCCTGGCACACCTCTGAGCTACTTTTACCTTTAGCTCAGCAAATCCCTGCATGTGTGACCCTGCAACAAGCATATACACTACATACAGTAACAGGATAATGTTGCGACCATTATCCAACCTATTAAAATAAACACAATGGTCACATTGACACTGACTAAAGCCATGCTTTGGCATACACCTGTCAAACCTTAAACACCATTATCCTGGAGCCTGCTCAAGACCATATAACCTGGCCTTCTATCTCATCTATCCATTCTCTCCTTTCTTTAACCTATAAATCCATTCATCTTTTAGTGCTTTCATCCTGGCTAGAAACTCTACCAAATCCCACATTTGGTTCTCTTCCAAGAAATCAATTTCGTCATTCATGCCATGCTCCCACTATTTCCTTGATTCTACCTGCATTGCCTCTTCAAAACTTGTTGGTTCTTCACCATCAATAAGTAACAAGTAGTGTAAAGAAGGGGAATAATGAATTTGAGGCTTACTTACCCTTTCAGTCCTCCTCATGGGTGTTTGAGACTCCTTGACAGCTTGATGTCCGCCCAAAATCCATTTTAACAGTGACCGATCTCGGTCACCTCTAGTCGACCTCAATCTACACTCGACTGATGTCAATTCTCCCTGATCACTGATGTTGATTCCCTGATCGACATTGGTTTCCACCTGCCTGACATCACTGACTTTGGTCTACACATGACCGATGTCAGTTCCTGCTTGTTTGACATTGGTTCTCACCTGATCGATGTCTATTACTATGTTTTCCTGTGAGTGATGATTTTTACCCGTGAGCTCATTTTGGATCATAACCTTGTCCAAATCAACACTGCCCTACTCAAAATTATTCAACCCCTTAAGCTGATCTCTATCCATCATCTTCTCCTTGAAAACCAAGGCTTTCTAGTTCTTAACTTTGTCAAAAACATTAGATTTCCTCTTCTTATAATAAACCCAATCCTTTCTTGTAGCATAACACTACTCACAAAAATCTCGGTCTATCAAATCTGAAAGCTTACCTTTTGACTTAAGAACATCCATTCCCTTCTCACTCATGTGACCAAGCCTACAAAGCCACATCTTTGCATCTACATCTAAAGTAGATAAAACAAAAGGAGAATCAATAATACAAGTAGATAGATAAAGTGTACCTACTTTCTTACCTCTTGCTAATTCAAGTGCACCCTTGGAAACTTTCTAGGATTCTGCTATGAGAGTTAATGTGCAACACTCATCACCCAACTTTCCTACAAAAATTAGACTCCTCTTCAGGACTGGGACATGCATGACATCCTTCAACAACCATGTGTTGCCCATCTACAATTTCAGCTGCACTTTCCCTTTTCCAACAATTTGACAAGGCTCACCAACCCCTAAGTAAATCTTTCCAAAGTCTCCATGGACATAATCATGGAAAAATACTCTATTTGGGGTTGCATGGAAAGAGGCATCAGAATCTAAAACCCAAGATTCTACTTTATCCAAGGAACATATAAGAGCATCCCATGCAACAATACCTACATCATTTACTTCTTTATTTCCTTCATGCTGATCTTCTGCCAACCAACAATCTTTCTTTACATGCCCTTTCTTTCCATAATTCCATAATTGATAATTATTGCCATTGAATTTCTCTATTCTTATTTTACTTTCTTCTGCCATTGTTATACTCCCACTCAAACAGAAACCCCTGTGAGTGACCTATAATCAATAAACACTTAACACACTCTGAAACCAAGGTGTTAGTGAACCGAGCTCTGAACCAAGCTCTGATGAACTTGCTCTGATACCACTTGTTAGGATCCTACTCCTTGAGAGCACAATTGATTACCTTTGTATAAGCAACTAAACATGAAATTAAACTAGAAGTAACATGTAACTAGAATTCAGAAACAACACAGAATATGAGAGACAATACAATCTTGTATTAACACTCTTCTAGAAGGAAATACAATGAAGAAATCACACTCTTCCCACACCTCTTGGTTGTATATTAATTCTCCCTCAAGAGTTCTCTCTCTCACAATTAAAAACACAATCAACTCAATAACCAAGTTGTTGTTTCCACCAGTAAGTGACAATCAACTCAACCGTTGTTGCCTACTTCTAGTCCACCAAGTACTCAAAGTACTCCAATTAAATCTCCCTGATCTTGCTCCTTGTTGTGTTGCAGATCTCCTTGATCTTGCTACCCCACATATCTCCTTTGACCTTGCATACACACACCTGTAGATCAACTGACCTTACTTACCATGTAGATCTCCCCTGATCCTGCTACCTATAGATCAACTGGTCTTACACTTGGAAGAACCCTTGTCCTTGTCCTTGACAAGTCCTTTTGATCTTTCACCTTATAATTTATCCCCATGGGTCTATTAAATAGATCCCATACAAACAATAATTAGACTCCCCAATTACAATAATTAGAAATGCATACTCAAGACTAAAATTAGTCTTTACATGCAAACAAGTTGTTCGTCAAACTAACTATTCGTCTAACTAACAGTTTTGGAAATGCACAAGCTACCAACATCAGTTCTTGTCTATCTAGAGATGACCGATGTTGGCTGATTCCTGAATGATGTTGGCATCTTCTGGTTCTTGCCTGATCAATGTCGGTAGTTTTTGATCGACGTCGGTGACTGTCAAACTCCAGTAACCTCCATAGTTTGCATACCTGTGAAGCTTTTAGCTCCACAACCTAACATTAATTAATTCTAACTACATTAAATACCCCACTCTCCTCATATTCATATTTCCTAATATTTTAATTCCTAATTTACCCCACTTTCCACATAATTCTTAATATCCTAATTCTTTATTCACCCACTTTTGAATCACATGTTCCCCCCAAAATAAAGTCTAGAGGTTTCTAACCTCTAGAACTTTCTCCCTTCTCAAATTTGAAATTTAGGAGCGAAATTTCCCCTCCAATTCCTTTCAAAAACCTCTTTAAATTTAAGGGGCATCCCTAGGTGTGGATAACACAAATACTGAATCCAAACCTATGCTACCTTCATCACTCTCCTTTGTTGATCTAGAATAAAAAAAAGCTTGTAAGCCATCCTTGCATCTATATACTAGTTCCCATACACTCTTTCATCTATTATATCATCTAAGCATTCAAGGAAGCCATTAAATTGTCCATCTTGAAGACATTTTCAATAAATCCATAATCAATCCAAATAACATTGGAGAATTGGTTAGAAAATCTTGGAAGAAATCTAAAGAGGAGCAAGGTGATGGTAATAATCCATTAATAATTATGATTTCTCCTTGAATTCTTTCTTATTGATGTTGTTTGTAAACTTTGAGTTAGATTTATTATTATTTTACATATGTATATCTATTGCTCAATTTTTTCTAAGATTCATTTGGTGACCATGGTGGGATCCCTCCTCTTAAACAGACAACTTCTATCGTAAGTGTGATTACTTGAGATTTATAGGTCAGGTTAAAGAAGAATTTGTTGGCTCCAAATTTAATATTATTTGTACACATTATTTACGTTATGTACATTTACATTTGTTTTTAGTATTATATTTTAAATTCTTATAACAATAATAGGATGAATCAATAAAATTAAGCATGCTTTGTAAAATTTTAAATATTTGTAATTTTTCAAAAATGTCAAAGTGTAAATATATGATTTTTTTTTCAAGTGGTTTTCTTCATAACTCAATTGTAATATTAACTATGAATTTCCATCCACTCACTAATTTTCATCTATGGATTCACTATCACTACCCACCATCTATTAGTTCTACCTTTACATCAACATTGTAAATTTATAGAAGCATGTTCTCTAATTTACGTAGGCTTATTTACCATTTCACATCTCTTTTTTTACCATTAAATCTTCCATGCATAGCCAACAAAAGTGATAACAAGAACTCTACTAACAATTCCTTCTTGGGCATATCTTATAACCATCATAGACCATAAGACAACACTTATTTGAGGTACTTTGTCAAACAATCCACAAAACCAAAAAATAAATAAA
>JARHVA010006412.1:0-135000 GCA_037957365.1 Torreya grandis
AGTATCCACTACTGCCAGTACACCAATGCTCCACACACTCCACAAGTACACAATCATACTTCAAGTAGATTTCCCCTAAACCTATAACAACTTGCACCTCACTGATCTTACTTATGGAAGGAACTGCCTTGCCTTGCTCTCTTGCTCTAGACCGAGTACACACCGTACTCCAAGTAGATCCCACCTGATACTACTCCCTGTTGTGTTGCTATCCTCCTTGATCTTGCACACCTGTAAATCAATCTGGTTCTACACCCCCTACAAACCTGGATCATGCACACACATACACTTGCAAATCAATGATCTTACTTACCCATGTAGATCTCCAAAAGTAGCCATGCAACACCTACTGACCAAGATCCTACACACCTGAAGAACCCTTCTGATTCTCCAAAACCATCACCCACACTTGGCACTATGGCACTAGGAGGAACACACCATGCTCTCTTCACACACAAAAAGAGCTAATATTTTGCTCTCTTACTCTCTAACACACTTTACATGAGTATCTTAAATAGATCTCATGCAAATAATAATTAGACACCTAATTACAATAATTAGATCTGCAGCTCTTAGTCTAAAATTGGCTCTTGACATGCAAACACTTGGTTTGTTAGCTAACTACCTATAAAACACTCGCAGCTTGAACCACAGGTGATCGATGTCGGTCCCTGTCTGCTTGGGGGTGCCGACACCAGCCGACTTCTGACCAACATCGATTGCCTTCTTGTCTGATCCTACTGATGTCGGTTGGCCTCCTACCACATCTAAACCTACAAACATATGTAGTGAAGTCCTAACCCTGCATAACATGAATCCCTACTGCTGGTCCCTCTCAAATACCTGAGAACCCACTTCCCTAAATTGGCTCCTAACTCTCTAACAACACCCACTACTTGGGCAAACTCACGTCTATACTAGACCTCATGTGATTTCAGACACTGAACTGTCCAGCCCTTAGTGTGCTCCAGTTCTGCATCCTATGCCTCGCCAACACCTGATTCACATCAGCTCCCACTGGAGACAAAATAAACCTGTGATCTCCATGTCTCCCATGCCAAAGAATTTCATTGCTCCAAATCCTTCATGGCAAACCACTGAACTAAGCTTACCCTTAGCTTAGAAAAAACCCTGTATGTATAAACCTGCTAGCTAGCATACCATCCACATACATTAATAGGATAATGTAGCTATCATCATCCACCTGGTAAGACAAACACAATATTTACCCTGACATTGACTAAAGCCATGATTTGTCATCCACTTGTCAAACCTGTACCACTGTCCTACAGCTTCTTCAAGACCATATGACCTAGTCTTCCATCTCACGTGTATGTTCTCTCTATTCTTTAACTAAGGTATCCATTCATCTCTGTGCTTTCATACCGGCTGGCAACCCTACCAAATCTCCTGCTTGGTTTCGCATCATATCCCTGCCATGCTCCCACTGTTTCCTAGATCCTTCTTACTCTGTAGTGAGAAATGAGTATAAAGAATAGGAACAGAAAATTTGAGGCTTACTTACCACTTCAGTCCTCCATATGAGCGTTTGAGACTCCTTGACAGCTTGATGTCTACCCAAAATCTGTTACAGTGACCGACCTTGGTCACCACACAGTCTGCATCTGACCGACATCAGTTTCCATGTGCCTATCCTGACTACTAAATTTACTAACATCGGTGTCCCTATTGTTGACATTGGTCCTCTGACTGATGTCAATCTTACCTATTACTGACGTTAGTCCTCCTGACTGACATCAAACTTACCCTGCCTAACATCACTGGCTTTGGTCTGCACATGACTAACATCGGCACCTGTCTGTTCGACACCAGTTCCTCCTGACTGATGCCAGTACCTGTGTTTGCCTGTGAGTGATGAATTTTTACCCATGAGCTCCTTTGAATCAAAACCCATGTCCAAACTGCCCTACTTAGATGTATCCAGCCCCATCCATTGAACTCTGTCTGTCATCTCCTCCAAGAACACCAAGCCTTTCCAGTTCTTAAGTCTATCAAACACATCTATCTTCACTTAAGAACATGCATCTTTTTCTTGCTCATATGACCAAGCCTACAAAGCCATGTTTTCATAATAGAAGAAGAATCAGTAATATAAGCAAGTAGATAAAGAGTACCTACTTTCTTACCACCCGCTAATTCAAGTGCATCCGTTGTGAGAGTTCTTGTGCATCTCTCATCACCCAACTTTCCTGAAGTAATTAGCTGCATCTCCAAGACTGGGACCTGCATGACCTTATTTAACACCCATGTGTTGTCCACCTACAATTTTAGCATCACTTCCCCTTTGCTAGTTCTTTGTCAAGGCTCACCAGCTCCTCTACCTAGGGTTGCATGGAAATAGGCAACAAAATCTATAAAACAAGATTCAACTTTATCCAAGAAACATACCAAAGCATCCTATGCAACAACCCCTACAACATCTGCTTCTTCAGTTCCTTCATGCTAATCTTCTACCAACCAACAATATTGTTTTCCCTACTCTTTCTTTCCATAACACCGTAAGTGACCATTCGTGTTATTCAGTTTCTCCATTCGTAGCTTACTTTCTTCTGCTGTTGCTATACTCCCACTCAATCAAAAACCCCTGAGAGTGACCTGTAACCAAACACAAAACCTGCTCCCTACAACCTTAGCTCTGATACAAACTGTTAGGAACCCAAGGAAGCACACAATTGATTACCAAATACAAGCAACTTAAGATGCGAAATTAACCAGAAGTAACAAGTAACTAGAAACCAAAAATAACACAGAATATGAGAGACAATACACAACTTGTATTAATACTCATACAGAAAAGAATACAATAAAGAAGATGCCACTTATTCTTCACCACCTCTCAGAGGCTTCCCACACCTCAAGTGAACAATAATTCTCTCCTCAAATCTCTCTCTCTTATGGTCCCAACACACAACTCAAACACAGAGTTGGTGTTCACCTCCAACCAGTCAGTATCCACTACTGCCAGTACACCAATGCTCCATGCACTCCACAAGTACACAATCATACTTCAAGTAGATCTCCCCTAAACCTACAACAACTTGCACCTCACTAATCTTACTTATGGAAGGAACTGCCTTGCCTTCCTCTCTTACTCTAGACTGAGTACACACTGTACTCCAAGTAGATCCCACCTGATACTGCTCCCTGTTGTGTTGCTATCCTCCCTGATCTTGCACACCTAAAAATCAATCTGGTTATGCACCCTTGCAAACCTAGATCATGCACCCACATACACCTACACATCAATGCTCTTACTTACCCATGTAGATCTCCAAAAGTAGCCATGCAACACCTGCTGACCAAGATCCTACACACCTAAAGAACCCTTCTGATTCTCCAAAACCATCACCCACACTTGGCACTGTGGCACTAGGAATAACACACCATGCTCTCTTCACACATAGAAGGAGCTAATATTTTGATCTCTTACTCTTTAGCACACTTTACAATACAGCCTATGAGTCTCTTAAATAGATCTCATGCAAACAATAATTAGATCCACAATTTTGAGTCTAAAATTGGTTCTCATCATGCAAACAACTAGTTCATTAACTAACTATCCGTAATACTCGTAGTTCAGAACCACATAGGTGATCGACATCAGCCCCTGTCTACCTGGAGGTGACCGATGCCAGCCGATCCTTGACCAATGTTGGTTGCTCTTTTGTCTGTACCCTGTTGACGTCAGTTGGCCTGACCGATGTCGGTGTCTGTGACACTCAACAACCTCTCCCAATGACCTCCTCCATGTCTGCATCAGTGAATCTTTTAGCTCCACAACCTAAAAACAATCTCCCACTTGGAGATAAATAGTTGTACCTGTACCTATACCAGTACTTTGTCTATTCTTCATCCTGGCTTGTATCCCTCTCCAAGCTCCCACTTGAAGACAACCCACCACACACCCTGTGGTGCTACACCTGTGTCTAAATTTCTCAGCTTACCTTCTTCTACCTTGCTATATTCCCACTCAAATAGCAACCCCTGTGAGTAACCTATAATCAACAAACACTTAATAGATCTGAACCACCTATTAGTCAAACTCATTCTAAAAACATCCAACCTCGCTCTGATACCATTTGATAGGACCTATGTTCCCCAAAGCTCTGACACAACTTGTCAGATTTAAGAGCACACATGATTACCAATGTATAAGCAACTTAAACATGCGGAAATACCCAGAAGAACAAATAACTATCAATGAGAAACAACACAGAATATGAGAGGCAACACACAATTGTATTCAACTCATTACAAAGGAAATTACAATAAAGAGATCACACTCTTCTTCCACCTCTATGAGGCTTCCTCCTCAAGGGCTCCTAGTAATCTTCCCTCCAGAGTAATCTTCTCTCAATAGGTCACAACACACAGTTAACACAAGCTGTTGTTCACCTCATTGTACTACCAGTACAACTGAGTATGAACCGGTACTCCAAGTAGATCTCACCATGATCTTGCTCCTTGATGTATTGCTGTCACCTTGGATCTTGCTCCCCCGCCGATCTCCTTTTGATCCTCGCATACACACACCCCTGTAGACCAACCTGATCTTACTTATCACATGTAGATCTCCACCATGATCCTGTAACAACCTACATATCAAACCTGATCTTACATACATGAAAAATCTTACTTAATTCTATCATGGGAAGAACTCTCCTAGTTCTACACTTTACAATATAGCTTATGAGTCTATTATATAGATCTCATGCATACAATAATTAGACAAGTGGCTCAAATAATTGAACTAGTATTTATCATGCAAACAACTCATTCACTTAACTGACTATTCGTCAACAACAGTTCTAGAACCACACAAGTGACCGACGTCAGTCCCTATCTAACTAGAGGTGACTGACATCAGCCGACTACTGCTGAGGTTGGTTTCCTTCTACACTGTCCATTGATTGACATCAGTGATCCTGCCAACACTGACGACTGCATACTCAACAACCTCCATGTTTGCAACAAGGTGAAGCTTTTAGCTGCACACCCTAACACACATAAGTAGCCTTTGACATCCCATCAATCTTGGAATAACATAACCCCTCCATAGGATAATAAACTAACAAAGAAAAAAAAAGACCTATGTATAACATTGAAGAGGATCTGAAGAGATCATAGGTAAATATAAATATATATGACTTAAAATTTATAATAAAAATATATATTATTAAAAAAAATATCTTCCTAGAGGGAAATAACGTGCTAAGACTATTGATGTGCATGTTTCCATTTACAAATAAAAAACTAAAACTCTAACTTTTATGCTTATAGTTTATATTATTTGTAAAAAACTTGCATAATTATCTTATGAATTCAAGTGGTTCAAGTAATGTTATGCCATATGTAATTTGTCAACAATTAGGCCTCATTCCATAAAAATGAAACACATTTTTTTCCAACTAAAAAATATAAAGGTTAAAATGGTGGGTGAATTGAACCACGTACATATGAAATTTGATTCAATCCAAGAATTCAATAGTTTATCGACATCTAAGTGGTGAACACACTAGATGCATATGATATGCTATTGATAAGAGATTGGTCTAAAATGATTAATGGTTATATGGTAACTGACTTCTCACATATGTGGCTCCTATGGAGAGTTATCGAAAACCAAATTAGAGTTGAGAGAGAACCAAAGATGACCCACATGATCAAAAAATACAATAGGACCAATGAAGTTTTATATGAAGAGTTAGAACTTGGGATGTATAAATTAGAAAAGGAAGTAGAATTTTATGAAATATTCCACATTAACATGATATATGTCCAAGATAAATCAAAATTGGAGGAGTCATATCATATATATGAGGAGGGTATCCTCTATGCACCTAAAATATCTTCATTTGATGGTGTTACCATAGTATGTGAGGGCATGAAACATGCTTATCTAAGTGAGAATAAAGGACTTTAAATCTATTTTGGACATCCTTATACCTAATTATACTATTTAATACCTATTTATAAGGTTTTTGTTAACTAATTAACAAAGGTTATGCCGACTAGGTGTTGAGTAAACCAAAAAAAGGCCAATATTATTATATCACTTACCAGAATCAAAAATACACAACTAAAGATCACTTATGGAACTTGAATTTTTATGGATTTAAATCTAAGAGTGGGTGTGGTGGAAGGTTTGAACTCATAAATTCATGAGGAGTATCATATTTGGATGCCTTTCACCTACAATTTTCTTGCACAAACAATGTAGCTAAATATGAAATGTTAGTTCATGGGCTCAATTTTTTTATAGAAAAATAATGTTAATAACCTCAAGGTGATTATTGATTCATAATTAGATTTTAATAAAGTAATAAGCCAATATAATTTAAATGATAAATGTTTATTTAGGTACTTCAGCCAAGTATGGAAATTGATAGAGGACTTTGATGCAATTGATATACAATCTTTGTAAGATAGAAAAAAATACATTGTAGATGCATTATAAACAACTAAAAGTAACTTGGAACATGTTGTTAACTCTAAACTGAGGAGATTCTCTATGGATTTGGTATCCACTCCCTCAATTCCAATAAAATTAAGAACTTACAATTGTTTAATGATGATCAACACATTTTTGACTTTATCACCAATACAAAGGTGTTTAAAAATAAAATTATAGATGAAGACAACTAAGAAGAGTGTATACTAGATCAAGAGGGGATTATAAACATGAAAAAAAATATTATACCAAAGGTAATTATCTCATTAGAGTTACTATTTAATATGCATTATCAAGGGCAACAAGATAGATCAACTCAGACAAAAGGTATGTTTCATGAGTTTTGTAATTTAGACAATGCCAATGATTTAAAAAATGTGATTTTAGTCATGACATGTAGTCAAAGGAAAACTATGGTATTGCACATGCCATTAAATACTTTAGGATGTCATTACATGGAGCTATGAACACTTGAATGTTTTCTATACTTCCATTCTCATGCATATTATCCCTCTCAAGCCTAGGGTTAAGCCATTACAAAAAAGATATATTCTTGTGAATCCATTAATAGAGCCATTAATCCTCAAAGAATTACAAAATTTGATCTCAAAAATTATTACATTCTCTGTAAAACACTCTATATGGGTGGAAAATTTGGTCCCAGTCAAATTTTCTTTTAGAGAAATACACCTTTGTGTTTACTTTCATAACCTAAACAAGGCCTTAGAAAAGGAAAAATACCCATTACCTTCACTAGATGAATTTTTGTAAATAGTGAATTTTTTCAAATGATGTCATTCCTTGATGGGTATTTAGGTTATAACTAGGTAGTGGTCAACAATGAGGATCAAATCAAGGAAAAATTAGCAATAATGTTAGGAATATTCACATATAAAATAATTCCATTCAAACTAATCAATGAAAGTGCCACCTTCCAAAGATCCATGGACATTGCTTAAAAATATATAATAAAAAAATGCATAGTCATATACATGGATGATCTATCTATATTTTCAAAAAATAGAGAAGAACACATCAAATATTTGAGGATGGTATTATAGAAGTGTAAAGACCATGGAATTTGATTGAATCGTAAGAAATATATCTTTGTGGTGACTAAGGGAAAGCTACTGGGCCATATTATTTTTGAATAAGGTAATATCCATTGACCAAAATAGATTAGAAGTAAAATTTCAAATATCCCACTACCTACTAGAAGGAAGGGATTAAAATATTTCATTGGTAAAACTAATTTCATGATGAAGTTTATTTTAGGTTTTACATAGATAGTTAGAAAAATCAATACTATGCTGAACGACACAAAGATAAATTGGATAATTTAGACACGATAATATTTTGATCAGGTCATGGCTATAATTATAAATGCATTGATACTTATTAGTTCATATGGAAAACAACCCTTATATATCCAATATTTTACCTCAAAACATTCAAGTGTAGTTGTTTTAATGTAGAAGAAAGAAGAGGAAATACAAGAGGCCTATGATCTTTATGATATCACATTTAATATTCTTAATGTAGATATTAAATTATTTATAAACAAGCCTTTAATTTTATTGAAGTAGTTAAAAAGTTTAGACACTACATTCTATGTAATAAGGCATTTTTTGTAGTTCTTGATCTATTTGTGAAAGCTATGCTAATGTTGAACACATTAGGTGAAAGAGGTGGATAATAGATGAAAATTTTAAAATAATTTAACCCATAACTCTAACCTATGAAAATATTTAGAGGTTAAGGACTTGTTAAATCCATGGATGAAGTGAACCCGTAATTCATTTTCTAGTAGCACTCAATGTAGAATATTTTAATAGATGATTGGTACCAAGACATTGACTTTTACTTAATAAACAATGAGTGTCCATGCCACATGAATTCTTCATAAAGGAGAGAAACACACTTGAAGATAAATAAATCCATGATTAAATCAAACATGATACATAGAAATAACCATGAAGGTATGTATTTGAGATGCCTGAATAAATAGGAAGTTCCTAAAATACTTTGAAATATCCATGGGAAGTATGGAATTGGACATAGTTCATGAATTATTAAAGCTAAACAAATACTGAAGGTAGGATATTATTGGACTCATGTATTTAAATAATCTCATGCACATGTCAAGAGCTACCAATCTTTCCAAGTTATAGGACACAAAGAATGCAATTTTGCCATACCCTTATAGCCTATTACTAAGATTAGACCATTTTCCAAATAGGGATTAGACTTTTTGGGAGCCATTAATGCAAATTATTATTCTAGACACAAATTCATTCTCATAGTGATTGATCATTGTACATGCTAGGACAAATCCTAGGGTTTCAAAATTTTCACAATTAACATAGTAATTAGCTTCCTCAAACAACATATTATCATCAAGTTTAGCATGCCATTTATTTTGGCATGTGATAATAGCCCTGCTTTCTCTTCATTAAAATTCATTAATACTTAAGTACAAATCCAATTATTATCCATAAGGTAATTGGGTTGTAAATTACACAAATAGGAATTTATTTGATGTCATTAAGATGATTTTGGGAAAAAATGCCATGGATTCACACATGTTAAAATTTGTATTATGGTCTGATAGGACTAGGATAAAATCTACTCTAGGTACTTTATCATACCATCTAGTATATGATAAGGTTCTCATCTTTTTAGTGTAACTAAAACTCCCCACCTTACAATTAATGAATTATTACTTATAAACCAATGATAGAATATAAGCTTGCCTCTTGAATATTATTCAAATTGAATAAAAAATTAATGTTACTTTGGTATAGTTTAGCAAACATCAAGAAGTCATCAAATGATGGTTCAATAAATTATCTAAAAATAAAACTATATGTATCTCTAATATGGTCCTTTTTTGGAACAAGTCTCATGAATAAAATGGATAACATGAAAAAATGATTCCTTATGGCTAGGTCCCTAGTAAATCTATGAAATCCTGAGCAAGAATGCCTTCTGCCTAAGGTGTATAACTGGTGAGGATGCTTCATTATGTGTTAATGGATGATTACTTAAGCACTATTTATATGATTAAATTAGCTTGGTTTTTCCTATAAATAATATATTTTTTCATCTCCTATTTTTTGTTTGCTTTTGTTTGCTATTTTTTTGTTTATTCTGTATTCTCCTTGACGATCTAGTTCCATTGGTTGCCCTACTTGGCCCAAACCATTTATTTTAACTTGAGAGTCCTTGTGTTAATTAATGAATGATGAATTAAGAATTATAATGTAGGTAAAATTAATGTCACTCTAGTAGTGACTAAATGTTTACATGATCTACTATTATTTCCATGCATTTTCAAAATTCTAAACTCCCTTGATTCCAAATGGAACATGTGAATTTAGAAACATTATTTCCTTGTCTTAAATCCATCAAATTTGTTTAACATAAATAAATTTGAATTGATGAGTATAAAATAGTCTTACATTTTTATGAAATTTATGAGTCTCCTTTTACCTATGGTTTAGTTCTTAACCCTTAATGGACAAAACTAAAAACATTTTTCAAAAAAAAAAAAAAAAATTGAAAGGAAATTGAAAATAAATACAATATTATGATTTTTACTCAAAAAGGTGATTTGGACAAATCCACCATAGGATTTATATCTTGGTCAATAGTGGAGTAAGGATTTGAATGGGAACATATGTATCTCTATTAGGTCTATATATGCCTATCTAGCAATAGAGTAATGCTCATTCCATTCACCACATGCCAAATTACAATATCTTTCTTCCTTAAAAGTTTTGATTTGTTGAAAAAATTGGTTGATTGTGTGTGAATTTAGAATTGTAACTAAATTATTCACTTTATCACACATTTATTAGTATTTCACATGTTATATCATATTTTCATGCCTTTTCTTTCTATTTTTTTTGAGTGATTGTCTACAACTAATACTTATTATTTTATGGAAAGCAATATGCATTCATGAAACCCATAGGATCACTCGTACATACCATGACTATGATCATAGAATCATTATCAAATAAATTCATAAAGAATCAAAGTCTTTATTATCATCTCAATGATAAAATACAAACATCCATAACTTTCTCTCTCCACCATCAGTCTAGGAGAAGCATAAGGAGTGCCTAATAAATATGAAAAGAAGGGTTATTATGTGCAACAAATAATTTTTTACACAAGATAATAATAAGTGGAATGAAATATTTTGCATCACTATAATTAGTTCATGCAAACATTTCTCACAAAAAACCAAATAACAAACTCTCAATAAATAATCTCAACTCCTTAGTGAGTGTAAACTTAGATATAAATAAAATTGATTTGGTAAAATCCAAAAATACTATCTTGTGTGAACAAATCCACTCCAATACCCTCCCTTAAGTGAATAATAAGGAGTGAAATCAAAGAGACTAATGGGTTTTGGTAACTAGGCCTGATCAGGTACCCATGTATAAATCATAGTGAAATACAAAGTGTCCCTATGGTAACCAATCCATCTTACCAAAATACATAGATGTTGCGTCACTATAAATACTAAGTCAAATAGGAATTGGTACTCTATATGAGGCTCACTTTTTAAAAAACACTAATCACAAACTAATAAAAAATAGTTACCATGGATGAAATGTATCATTGCAAGGTACCCAAAAACTAGTAAAACCATAGTGAGAGTGAAGAATAAAACATAAGTTGTAAGGTATCCCAATAAGCATGACTCAAAAAATCTCAACATAAACCTATAGCAGGTACACTCGATGGAATGAATACCATAAAATTAAGATGCATTCAATCACCCACCTCCAAAAGAAAATGTGGTACACCAAAGGCTAATAAGAAGCACAATACCTAAAGTAGTATGTGCATACACCCCACATAATGATAAAGTGGGTGTAGTGACACAAAAAACATATCTATATTAGTGGGCCAATCCCACTGCAAAACACTAAAATTCCAACACTGAGTTACACTAGATTCACTACTCTTTAAAGGGGAATTAAACTCCACAATAAATCTAAAGGAGATTTTCAATATAAAATTTATAGATACAAATATCTCAATAATATGTCCCTAGTGGTAATGAGATAATAAACAACTAAAGAGTGAAGTGATGAATATGGAACATACAAACATGAATGAAAAGATGCATGACTCTCAGTGTGACTACAAATAAAATTCCCATACAAAAATAATACCCCAAGTGACACAAAAAATCCATAATATAGTCAATGTGGAGTAGATAACATTTGTGGAATGAGATATGTAGGCTCCAAAATGCACATATGCCTTACAAAGATCTCAAATAACCAAGGAACATCAAAAAGTAGGTGGAATAATGTACATTCAAAGAATTTGGGTTGTGAGGGAACCTCGCCTATATATTCTTCTAAAAGAATTATGTTGACATTGCCAATAATGATAAAAAAATCCACCTTAAATGAATAAAAATGATGGATGAAGTTGCCTGCAAATGAATGGGTGAAAAATCCTTAGTAGAAGAATGTGAGGTGACATCTAAAGAAGTGTCAGCTACATCATGTCTGACCACTATAATTTTAGGTTTCTCAATCCTAAGTGAAGGTACAGGAGAGCCCATATGTAGCTCAATATCCTCATGAAGAGTGGAGTGAAAAAAATATGAAGATATATCAAAATATCCCAATGAACATGAAACACCTACATCATAACCAATGCCATTCTAAGAAAACCATGTAACAGGATGGATAGTGTGAGAAATGCTCTATATATATTTCTCAATCACAAGTTTGGTAGTGTGACACATGAAATGAAGAATGTGTGAGCCAAATATAGTGGTATGTTTCTCAAAATAAGCAAGCATATGTGTAGGTGGAACTGGAGTGGGATGTGCATATTGTGTAAAAAATTAGGCATAATAGTATCATCTACAATAATAGGAGCACCATGAACAATGGGTTTATCAAAATCTAGTAGATCACATTATAAAAGTACATCAAGTGGATGCATACCATATTTAGTAACACAACATGATGGGGTATTAGATTTATGTTTTAAAAGTGTCTTCTAAAATAACAAATGAGGGTGTCCATTACATGAATTAGGGAACTCAGAAGAGAGTTTTGTATCATGAGTTTCATGTTTTCTTATTGAAGTGCTAGGAAAGAGGTCGTAGGATTAATGGGTTACTTAGGGATTGGTAGGGTACTATCAATAGTCATACCAAAATAAAATATAAGATCAATAACCATTGTATCACAATGTACATCAATAAGGAGGAGGTGAAGTTACCTCATCCAAGTGACCACCAATAATCAAAACTATATCATGAGTAGTAGGAAGAGCTGGTACAAGTGTCTCATCCTCAAAAAATGTGTCTAAACTAATAAGGGAAAAAAAACAATAACTAATAGGAAGTGATGAAGATGCCAAAGAGTCCTCATGTAAATCAATGTCAATAATCACACCCATGTAAATCGGAGAAGATTATGGATAAAAATTGTCACCAATAGATAAATCCTCATTACAAGAGGAAGGTGAATGAAGAGGAACACATGGAGGTGAAGTTATCTCATCAATCAATGATAAAATAATTTCCCAAGCTCCTTGAGGTGATGTGGCATGCTCAATATGAGTTTAAAAACTTTCAAATACATGGAGGTGATTAAATAAAAGTGCATCATTTTTCAAGGATACACGCCACACATTATCATCCTCATCTATAAATATGGAAAATTCATCAATAATAACTCTCCACAATCCCTTAATTTGCAAGTGCATTTTTATTTTGGTTTTCCATGTTTTTTATTTCAAATAACTAATGGGTTATAACAAACATGTGTCCATACCTAAAGTCATAAAAAAACCTAAAATATCCAAATGTGAACAAAAGAGAGCCTCTATAAAATAAATCAGTTCCCACTAAAATGTGTCTTGTGAGTCCAAAATATGGTTCAAAAATACAATGCACATGGTATCAGATCCACCTCCTATAGCCATTTCTCAACATGGATTATTATGTTGACTTTATTATATTTAATATTTTCAAAAAACAATTTGTATAGGATACACACCTGTATAAGCACTATGCCTTGGTTCTCAATTTTATTGCATTAAAGTTGGGGAGAGACATGCATACACTTTTAGTAACTCAGATTAGAGTATGCGGGATTGGTGTGAAGATATTTATTGGGATGCCTACTAAGGCATTGAATATTTGAATGAAGTAGTTGATATTTATTTCTTTACCTTGGATGGTTGACACTGATTCTTAAAGACTGTTGTGAAGTGGGTTGAGCTGTAACAAAATAATACAAGGGTAAATCAAATACAAAACCCTAAAAAATATTAAACTATAACCTAATGTATAAATTATGCAATGTAAAATTAAATTTTAAATGAATCCAAAAATATGACAACTAAACATGAGTTTATGCTATAGGTTATGATTTAAAATCTAGGCTAAGTAATAGCTTCATGAAGTGATCTTTGATACCATCATAGAATGAAATATGCATTCATGAAACCCATAGGATAATTGATTCATACCATTACTATAGCCATAGCATCATTAGACAAATAATATGCATACAAAATTGAAGTCTTTATTATTGTCTCAATGACAAAACATAAACATTTGTAGTTTTGTATCTCCACCATCGGTCTAGGAGAAACATAAGGAGTGCCTCATAAATAGGAAAGGAAGGTTTTTTACATGTAACAAATAGTTTTTTTCACAAGATAAAAATAGGTGGAGTGAAATATTTTTCAAAACTAGAATTGGTTCTTGCAAATATTTCTCACAACAAATGAAGTAACAAACTCCCAAAAATAAGCTTAACTCGTAAGTGAGTGTGAACACATCTAGAAACAAAATTTGTTTATTAAAAGCCAAAATTACTACCCAGTGTGAACACATCCACTCTAACATTATTTGGGTACAAAGATTAAGATTCTATATTCTTAAAAAACCTGGGAATATTTTCTAATAGAGTCACGATTTATTTTTTCCTACATCAACATGAACTAATTTCATTAGTGAAATCATGAAACCTTGTTTTTCTCAGGAGTCTAATCTTTGTTCGTTGGAGGAATTTTGGTGGTTTATCATTTTATGTTACCATTTTCTAGTTTTTGAGTTTTTAAGTGCGAGCGTATAAATTTATGCTTATTTATTTTTGACTAAGTCTTCTTAATAAATAATAATCATAGTTCTTTGTTAAATAAAACACATATAGATCTTAATTGTTTTAAATATTTTAATTCTATTGAGTCTACAAAGTATAGTCCTTTTGAATAATCCTTTAAAAGTATTTAACTTAGACTTAGGAAAAAAATCTCACTTTTACATCCCCCTTTACAATTTGGTCCATAAATGCTTATTTTATGACAAATTACTAGGATATTCATACAATGTATCTTTCCAACTTAGTTATTTTTCAATATTGTGGGCTTTTCTTATAATTTTCAAAGTTCTAAGTCTAAAGGACCCCTTTCAAGGATTTTTATTTCGTAAACTTTAGGATTTTATATCAAAATATTTGGATCTTTTAAAAATTATATTAGAGGTCAAGGTATCTCATTTAAGTGAAAATAATAGTTTTTGAGTGTTCATATCATTATGAATTGAATATCCTTCACCATTTTTGCTTTTCTTTCCTTATTCGAAACATCATTTTCAATCCTTTTTATATATACTTAGTCATTTCATGGGAAATATTAGAGGTTCAAAATTTTATCTTAGGGCTCAAGGATTAGACAAATGGGAGTATCATGTTTTCCCTATGATCATAGCCCATTTAAAAAATGGCTAAGTCTAATTTTTTTTATTGTCTGAGGTCATGATAGGTGTCACGATCATGAGAGCCTAGGCTTGATCTATCCAATTAACCAAGTATAAATATCTAATGACTACCTGCTCACTATTTGATATTTATATTGATGGATTATATTAGTATGTAATGAAGGAAGGCTAAATATTGACCTCTCTCTAATACCCAAGATCATTCCATGTGGCATGATCTTGGGAGCCCAAACTCAGAGGAATGTCGATAGACATAGATATCTTCAAGGCTTGAATGCCTAAAATCATTCTATGTGAAATGGTTATGGGAGGCTAGGGATCAGAGATGAGCCTAACCATAGTGGTAACCCAAAGACCCCATGATCTTTCCATGTGCCACAATCATGTTCCATCCTATAAAACCCAAAAATCAGGATGATACCACATGGCATGATATTGTGAATTAGAGGCCATATTGATGATTGAGGGCCATATAATTAGACCCAATGACATCATAAGATACCCTAACATAAATTTTATAGGCATATACCTATCAACATACCATCAAGGCTGGGTCTCTAAACCAATGAAAAATTACCACATGACAATTATCACTATCTTAAATTTGATGATCGTATTGAAAATCAAAGCTTTCAATAACAAGAAAAGGTTGTTTAATGAAAGAAATATATTAATAGTGGGTATTTTTTATGACTTTAGATTCTAATTTAAATTCATGATATTTACCTCAATATATTGATTAATTAAATGTAGAGTGTCTTATTCACTTGAAAATATTTATATATGTGAATGTTTTAAGTTAGAATGTAAAATATTTATTTAATTCTCACATTATTTATCATATTTTCTTTATGCTTTCTCTTGATGGTTTTATGACTTAGTTTTTTAATTTGCAATGCACAAGTTAAAATGATTCAATGCAAAGCCTCCATGTGTCAACCATCTTGGGATGTTATAGCTAAAGAAAAGTTCTTTGAAAATATGATAAATAATTTAGGAGACTCCATGATTTTGACATGTGGCATAATTATAGAGGTTAGAGGGTCAAAATAAAGATAAAATAAATACTAATTCTCAAGGACCCATAGTCCTCAATATCATGCCGCATGGAATTATTGTGAGAACTTGAGCCATGGAAAAAAGGGTAGTAGAGTTCCTAGAAGGCTCATTGACCATTTCATCCATTATATTGAAGTTGGGTAAGAGTTGATGGCTCATAGAAGAATAAAGGAAATATACAAGGATTGAAGACCTAATATGTCACCAAATAGTAAAATATCATGGTTTGATGACCTAGGGATGACAAAATGATTACAAAATGCCACATAGAATTGATCTCTTAGATAAAAAAACTCATGAAATATGATCATCAATAGACCTAGTAGCGAAGGAACTCTAATTCCCTAACTCACTGGGATGATGCCACATGACATCATCCCATGATCCTAAGGATAATGGAGGAAAATTAAGTGTATAAAAATAAATAAGGAAAGACAAAGAGAAAAGAGGACATCACCATGTAGATCTCAATGAATGCATGAGCTTGAGAGTCTAAATTTGATAGTCATCTAGCTTGCCAAAGTTGTCAAGCCCAAGAACTAAAATATGCCATCTCATAAGAGCAAACATGAATAAATATAGTCAACTTAAATGAAAATTAATAGTCATAATGGCATGGATATAATATCATGTTGAGTATAGAGGATAAGAATTCAATGTTAAAAGAGCATGGGGATCTATTACAACTAAATGGACATGGCTTAATTGGTAGATTTGTCAAAAATTATCAAGCACCTTCTCAAGTCATGATTGAGTTTTGTAGCTACCACATTGTAGGATGAATTTGACCCTTGGACTAGGATTATCCATAAATGATCAAGGAGTCAATGTAGAAAGGGTTGGATCATTGTGAGTTATAAGAGAAACATAAAAATCCTAGATAATTTTAGTTTTAGTTTTAGTTTTTTTAGAATAATCTCTCCTTTATTCAATTTTACTAGTTATAATAGTAAATTTTTTAATTGAGTGATTATTATAAATCCTAATTATTTTGAATCAATTGAAATATCTTGATTTTTTGAGTACTAATGAGTTTAGTGGTCATTTATTATGCATATATAATGGTGGTTATACCATTTCCTTCTCTTAGTAAACTCCACCTAAGACTCTTACATCATACTTCTAGTTGTGATTGTGATAGGTCTAGCTCAACTAAGGATTGTTTTCATAGGATTTTATCATTCAAACATTTTAGCTTCACCTTCATGGCAATAGGAACCTATTCTCCCATTTTCCATCTTTCCTTTTGTTCTTTTATGAGTTTTCTAGTTTAGATATTTGGTTTTAATGAATTTAACATGATTATATATATTTCAAGTCTTGTTAATTACTATTATAACATTGTTGAATACAAGTAATGGGAAAATAATAGAAATAAGTTATTTTTAGGTCCTATAGATATATAAATGATGAATTTATTTTAAGGTATGTTTATGTAAGTGTTGTTATTAAAAATATTCTTTGTGAGAAGAATTGTAAAACCTTACACCCCCTATATATTGGTTAAAGTCAGTAGAATCTATTGAATATTAGTTTGTAAAATAGTCCACTTGTGAACAATTTTCATTAGCCAATTGGTCTTATTTAGTACTCCAATAACTAGTGGAAAAAACCCTGGGGAAGTCTTATAAATCTCCTTATAAGAGAGGAATATATTCCTTAAAGCTCTTTCTACCTATGTTATGTTGATCATGTCAAATCATTGAGTGTAAATATATGTTAAAATATGAGAACTTGTATCTCAAATATAATTATATGTGAAAATTTGTATTGTCCATCCCTATAAACTATGTGCACCTTAATGGAATATACACTCAAATGTATCTAAATCTATAATATGTAAGATTAATCTCTATAAAGTGAGTGCATATGAATGGCATATACCCCAAAATTTATACCAATGTATAGTTTAGATGATATTTATGAATTATATAACACCTTAGTATTATACACTTAGCATACTAAAACCTTGGATATTCCTCTCAGTTATGGAACTTTCTCACTTTCAAAAGTCTTAAATCTACATTATCTTATGCCCCTTGGCCTATCTATGGGTATGACAGTCTTAAATTGGTGACCCTAATGTTTTATCTTACCCATAATGTTTAAAACCTTTTTATCTTCCATATTTCCAAGTTCTAAGTCTGTACCTAGTTTCATGTTCCTTGGACACTAGCATCTTTGACAGAACCCTGCATCAATGTAGATGTATTTCTCCAACACAAGTGTTCAGTGCCCTAAAGTAATCTAATTTTCAAATGAACCATATACTAATGGTCATCCTAAGATCAACCCTCATTCATTATTCACTTAGAAAATAATTAAGAAAACTTACCAAAACATTCAATCAAACACTTAAGTGAGAAACTATTCCCTATTTTATCCTATTTTCATATCAATAATAGGGACATCACATAAATAGGTCTAGTGTAACAAAGGAGAAGCCCAAGATCTATATTTTCCAAGTTACAAGATAGATAAATATTGTATTTACTTTCCACATATTTCAAGATTTACACACAAGACAACACGTAAGGAATAACTACATTATTCTAAATCCCTCTTTGGATTATTGGCTTTGCAGGCACCACTCATTGACAAAGGTATCTTTAGGGTTAGCTCTACCCCTTGTGCCCACCAAAATATTTTGACATAAAGTCATTATGAAGATTAAGAACTAAGGTTTTGTAATTTTATGAAGAGTGACAATACATGACCCATATCTGAATGTAGTAGAGTGAATGTGAAGACAAAATCCATAATTATCTAGGTGATCACATCCTTTTCTAGTATGTATTCCATTCAAGACACCTACATTAGGTCCAAAAAATAGCATTAATGAAACCATCCAAATTTGATGCTAGTGTTTGAGGATATAAAGGCACTTAATTCATAAATTAGTGACTATTCTAGAATCCTCTTACAATCTACTTCCTACCTATTCAAGATTTAGAGATATGTCAACATCAAAACTAGTTAAGTATAATTTTTCTTTATCATTTCCATATTTAGCATATATGTACTTACTATTTTTAACCTATCTCAGTTTAATGAATTTAGTATATATTATATCTAAGTTTAACATATAATTTACCTGATGTAGAGATAGTTATTACAATTTTACTATAGGATATCATGTTGATAAGTGTTTTCATTGATGTCAAGGTACAACTGGTGAATATGCATGGTGAGTAGTTTGTGAGATATGAACCATGTGACAAGAGAAAATTTGAATGCAACCTAATTTATGTATGTTAAGAGAGAATTTGAAGGAAACCTATTGATTATTATAAGGTTAATGTCAGTATTCAAGTCAAGGTAAGTATGTTTTGAGTACTAGTCCTTGAGTACAAGGTGTTTTGAGAATCCTAGACATACAAGCATATTCATATCATGAGAATGTGCATGGTGAGAATGAAGATGTATGTGTAGACGTAATGTGATCAAGGTGTAGATGCATAAATGAGTGTTTGAAGGTTAGTTTTCAAGATTCAAGTGCTTGAGAAGCCTATTCATGCCATTGGTCATTACATAAAGATACATTGTGAGAAGGTATGAGCTTTATGTCTAAGTGAGATGAATAAAAATGATTAAGAGGATGTAAGAGGTTTTTTAAGCATCTTATGAGGCATTGGATCACTCATGAGATTATTATAGTGAGATTATAGGGGTAGGACCTATATACCTAGTATGCAACTAGACTAGTTCTAGATCCTGCCTAAACTAATGAGGTGTCATGAGGTATTTTCAAGGCATATAAAGAATGCATGGTAGTGGTTAAACATGGTGATAAGTTATATGCCATGTATATGAGGTGTTGATATCTTGGACAATGTATAGAAGGTTAGTTTCAAGGCCAAAGGTGAATTTTAGGTAAAGTCCTAGAGATCAAAGAGAGAGATAATGGCCAAATAGAGTATCGGGATTAGTTTCCAAGGAAATTATGGTTTTGAAGTTACTCGAGTACATAGAATGAATGGTTCTCAACTTGAGAAGGAATTTCAAGTGATCATTAGCATGTGTAACTTATTAATTATAACTTGATATATTTAGGATAAATGGGGAAGGGTCATAGTTAATATCTCTAAGCATTAGTTTTGGAAATGAGGGGCAATCCCTTATGAACAATCATTAACACTAGAAATATTGTTAACCCTCTATAAAACCCTAACAATGACGTGATGTGAAAGATTATTATAAAGTTATCATAATGGTTTTTTATTACTATTTAATTAATTATAACCTATATCCAACTCTCCCAGGCACATCCAGGTGTGATTGGTTTGTCAGGTGAGTGAGTGGACCCTATAGGTAAGGCCTTATTTCTCAAAAATTTATTATAGTAGTCAGATTTAACCAAGTGAAAGTATGAAAATCATTGGATGGAGACTATTAAGATTTTTATTTGATGTTCATGGTGGTATTTTAGCAATATATAGCCTTTAGGTGTGCTAAATAAGTCATATAAGTTGACTAGTCATTAACATGCCTAATGATACAAATAGTGAGAAACACATATAGAAGTGAGAAGTTGATTAGGGATTTGTTATCATGGATTAGAAATGAATATAAATAAATTTTAAAATTGTTTAATAATTTTAATACATTCTCATTATATATATATATATATATATATATATATATATATATATATATATATATATATATATATATATATATGTTTTGGAGGTAAGTGGATATGATGAAAATGTTTCTCATAAGTCGACCTGTCTAGTGTAGATGAGGTAGTGAAGATGCAAGTTCATGAGATTGGTTTGAAAGACCAATATTACCATTTCACCATGTTAAATTTATATCTAAATATTTTATAATTATCTAAAAATATCATCCAAATGAAATATAAGTATATTAAAGTGGTCATACAAGTGTTTAAGGTCATTTTCACCATGATTGTGCTTTAAGGCAAACTGGAAATTCTAGGTAAGCAAGTTACAATGATGAGTTTGAGGTTTTGTGTCTTGATATGAAGTATCCAATGCACATGTTTTTATTGTTTGAGACTCAAATGTACTATAAATTATTTTAATAAATTTTTAATTTATTGAAAGTGTTTGGAATGTTGAATCCAAAATGGGTTGATTGGTTTAGGTTTGATTGTGTGTATGAAAGACAAAAGATTGGTCTACAAGACCAATATTTGACATTAGAGATTATGATATTTGTAATTAAGAATTATATATAGATATCAAATAATATATTTAAGGTTCCATAGGTCATATTAACTATTATTTTATGTGTTGAAGATCAAGTTTCCATGTGTATGTTTTGAGGCTAGTTGGAAATTCTAAGTGGGCTACTTGCATAGAAGGGTTTGAGTCCTTTTACCCTGAATTATGAAGTACAAATAATATTATGATGACACTACGGTCATGTATATTATATATATATATATATATATATATATATATATATATATATATATATATATATAATATACATGACCTTAGTGTCATAATTTATTTCATTATCAAAATTATGTTTTTCCTTTAGTTTTTTAAGAAAGACTTTTTGAGCATGCATAGGTCTAATATGAACAATATTAATGGTTTACTCCAAGTAGTGGCTTGAGCTAAAAAGTGTTATAAATATATATTAAATTACAAGGGATATATTTTAGTTTTTTATGATGTGTTATTTATATGCGAGGTTTTTGAAATTTCTCCAAGGTATGCTAAGTGTCATGTGTCCTAAGCAGACCTAATGGGATTAGGTCTCCATAAGACCTAAAGATGAGATAAGGCCTAATTGAATTAGGTCAGACCTAAAGGGTCTCAAATCACATTTTATACATGAATATGAGATGTCATAATATCCATTCCATGTATGAAATAATAAGGGTAAGGGTGTTTTACTGATTAAGAAGGATGTGAACATAAGACTTGTATAAATACTAGGCAATTTTAGGCCTATGAGGAAGAAGAGTGTAAGTGAATATAATAATATATTATAGATTATAATAAGGTATTATAAAATCAAATGATTATATAATATATATGATTAAGGTTTATTATAGGTTATGTTGAATGAATATCAAGGTCATTTGACCTAATCAAGTCAAGAAGAGGGCTAGTTGAGTGAAGAAAGCTAGAGCCCATTCTGAGAGGGATAGAAGAGAGAGAAGAGATAAAGAAGGAGATAATCATATATTTCATGAGAATGTTTTTTTTAAGGTGATTAGTGGTTTGAGGTGGCTAGGATAGTCTTGAGTCATCTAGGAGGTTAGTGACTCCTAGCAAGTGGGTGTTTGATAAAGCCTAGCTTAGTTGATGCTTAGCTAGTTGGGGTAGGTGCTCCATGTGAAGTTGATGCTTCAATAAATTTTATGTTTTTATTATAAAACTATAGTAAATTTGAATATATCAATGGGTTTTCATCCCCTTGAGGGTTTCACACATATCTGGTGTGTAGAATTATGAAATCTTATTCCAAGATTATATAGTTGATTGATTATGCATTGCTTGTTCTATATGTTGATGATTTATTAAGTAGAATTGATAATAAAGTTTTTGAAGATATAATCCTAAATGAATTCCTATTCCTTTGAATTAGGTCTAAAATACTAAAGGAGTTCCTAGAAGTAAGGATGGATAGTTAGAAAGCTTAATGTGGTTTCTCTACTAGTAAGGCTCCATTATTCAAGGGATCTAATTATACATTTTGTAATGTAAATATGAAGATATATTTGATGTATCAATGACATGATATTTGGTATTCAATTATGGATGGTTATATTGATCCTACTATTCCACCAATTAATGCATCAGGTAAGAATGATATTGAGAACAACTCTAAGGTAATGAATGCCATTCTATGTGGTGAACAAGAGGTTGTATTTAAAAGGTGATGCATTTGTATCTGATAAAGAGATATGGGAAAAATTTAAGATAATCCATGAAGGAGACACCGAGCTAAAGATGAACAAGTTTTAGACTCACCAAAGAGAGTTTGAAATTTTGAAGATTAGTGAAGATGAAACCATTGCATCCTACCTATTGAAGGTTGGTGAAGTTGTCAATGTCATTAGAGGATTGTGAGAAGAAGTGAAATAATCTATAATTTTTCCAAAAGTGTTGATATCAATAATTCCTAATTTTGAATCTAAGGTATCTATAGTGGAAGAGATTAAAAATTTGGACAAACTTGAAATGGATTGGCTTCATGGCATTTTGACTACCTATGAGATGAGAAATAATGAAGGAAGACCTCCCAAGAAGGAATAAACTTTAAAATTTGAAAATAAGTCAAAAGACAAGAAGGTCAATGATGAGGAATGTTTAGATGTTGATGATGATAAAATAATAACCATGTTTTAAAGGAAATTGATATTTGGTTTAGGTAAGTCAAGGGTAAGTTTCAATTCAAATGTTTCAAGTATGGTAAGATTTGTCAATTTACATCCAATAACACTTCCAACATGTAAGATTTAATAACACTTTCATGGAGTATGATGAGATCATTAATTAAATTGAAGCATAGATGGAGATATTTAATGTAAAACAAAAAACTAAAGAGGAAGAATGCATGAATTACGAAAAAAGTGGAATCCTTGAAATCTAAGTTGGATCAATCATCTAGAAAGGTGAATACCTTTTTGAAGTTTAAAAGGATCACTAATGTTCTAGTTGACATTTTGAGTAGGTAAAAGTCTGTAAGTGATAATATAGGTCTTGGTTTTAAATAAGATCAAAAGGAAGTAGCTCAAGTCAAGAGAATGATATTGAAGATAATAGGATCAACATAAGAAGACCTATAAAATAACATAATGGTATGGGGTATGTTAATTATTTCAATGGTTACTATTTTGTATGTAGTTAGTTTCGTCATAGAGAAAGTGAGTGAAAAATACCATCTAAGAATGAGTACTCTTGGGACTAAGGAAGGAGTCACAATTCACATCAGTCAAATAGTATGTATAATATGGTTTTCTACAATTTTCATAATGTAAGACACATTAAAATATTCTATTATAATTGTGTTAGAGGGTTATAAAGCCAAAATATGAGGTTTGAAGTCCCTAGAGTGCAAGAAAAAAGGAAAATCAATATATGAAAACCAAAAACAACAAATATGGATCATGATCAATATACAAGCTCAAATGGAATATCTAATATGATATAACATACCTTAGATGTGAAATCAAGTTAAGAGTGTTTGTTATCAGCTCATATTGATGAAGAAATCAAGCCTATAATGCCAATCAATCCTAAAAGGATATTAAAGAACATTCAATCTTGTGAGAGCATAGAGATCAAGAAATCTCTTCAACTAGTGTTGTTCTAGTTACCTATTAAAATTGGTGACTTCATTAGGCTTCATGAAGACACCCAGTTAGAAAAATCATGCTATATGTTTGGTTTGAGGGGGAACTATTCAAGTTGTTGATTGAGCTTGATTTATGATGAGAAGTGGACTTGTGTTCTAAGTTCATCTAAAGGAGGTATGTATGGAGTAAAGGGTAACATGTTACTATGATTTTCATAATATATGTTTTAATAAGGTGTGTTACCATATGGTATTTTGTAGAAGACCCTTTATCATTAATGTCAAAGGGGAAAAATTTAGAGAAGGAGGATTTACAAAATTAGGGAAGATGAGAGTGATTAGATTGAAAATATTTTTCCATTAATGATAAAGGGGGATATTTTTGATAAGTTTTATCATTTATTTCAAGGTTAATGTTTTATTATGTCAAGGTCAATGCCATTGATGTCAATGTATAACTTGTGAAGATGCATAGTGAGTATTCTATGAGATATGAACCATGTGACAAGAGAGAATTTGAAGGAGAACTAATTTATCTATATTTAAAGAGAATTTAAAGGAAACATAATGATTATTATAAGGTTTATTTAATGATTTATGTCAAGGTAAGTATGCTTTGAGTACTAATCCTTAAGTACAAGGTGCTTTGAGAATCCTAGTCATAACAAGCATAGTCATATAATGAGCATGTGCATGGTGAGCATGAAGAGGTATGTGCAGAGGTATGATATTATATAATAAAAATTAAATTAATGTTATAAAGGTGTATAGTCATCAAGGAGTGTTTTAAGGTCAGTTTTCAAGATTTAATTTCTTGAGAAGCTTAGTCATGACATTGGTCATTGCATAAAGAGACCTTATGAGAAGGTATGAGTTTGGTTCCTGGTGAGATGAATGAATAGATGATTAAGGAATTGTATGAGGTTTTTTGAGCATGATATGATGAATTTTAACACTCTTGATATTATCAAAGTGATCCTACAGGGGCAGGACCTATAGTCTTAGTATGCAAATAGACTAGTTTTAGACCCTGCCTGACCTAATGAGGTGTCATGAGGCATTTTAAAGGAACATGAGGAATGTATGTCAATGGTTAAGAATGGTAATAGGTTTTATGACATGTATATGAGGTTTTATATATTTTATAGTGGATATAAGTTTGGTTTCAAGGCCTAATGTGACTTTCAGGTCAAGGCCTAGAGAGCAAAGAGAGAGATGGTAGCTAGATTGAATATCAAGTTCAATTTTGAAGGCAAGTGTGGACCAGTGAGTGTTTTTAGAGTTATTTAATATTTTATCAAGTATGTTTACAAATTATTAGGTTAAATTTTGCAATAAAATGCATGAAAAGTGGCTTTGAGGTTTCTCGAGTACATAAAATGAAGGGTTCTCAAGTTGAGAAGGACTTTCAAGTGTTCATTGGCATGTGTAACATCTACATGGGAACATGATATATTAAGGAGATATGGGGAAGGTTTATAACTAATATATATATATATATATATATATATATATATATATATGTATATATATATATATGTATATATATATATATGTATATATATATATGTATATATATGTATATATGTATATATATATGTATGTATATATATGTATATATGTATATATATATATATATATATATATATATATATATATATATATATATATATGTATATATATATATATATATATGAATTAGTTTTATAAATGAGGGGTAATCCTTTATGAATAATCATTAATACTAGAAATAGTGTTAACCCTCTCTAAAACCCTAACAATGACATAATTTGAAATATATTGTTCTAAAGTGATAATAATGATTTTTTTTGGATAGTTGAGTGATTATATCATGTATAAAATTCTCTTAGGCACATATATGTGTGATTTGTTTATTAGGTGAGTGAGTGGTCCCTATAGGAAAGGCCTTATTTCTCAAAACATTCCTATAGCATTAAAAGTAAAAAAATAATTAGATAGATAATATTGATAATTTTATTTTATTCCCATGGTGGGTTTTTAGTAGGATATATCATTTAGGTGTGGTAAACTAGTCATACAAGTTCACTAGTTACTAACAGGACTAATGATGTAAATAGTGAGAAACCAAGTTAGAAGTGATAATTTGATTAGGTATGTGCTATCATGGATGGATACATTTTTTAATAATTTTAAGACATGATAATGTTATATATATGTTTTTGATGTGAGTGGATATGATGAAAATGTTGCTCATAAGTTGACCTATCTAGTGTAGATGAGACAATGAAGATGCAAGTTTATGAGATTAGTTTGCAAGACTAGTATTTCCATTGGACCATGTCAAATTTGTATCTAATAATTTTATAATGATATAATATGATCATAAAAAATTATTTTAAATGTATAAAACTTTTCATACATTTGTCAAAGGTCATTTTCAACATGTCTGTGCTTTAAGGCAAATTAGAAATTCTAGGTAAATAAGTTACAATGATGAGTTTGAGGCTTTGTATCCTGAGATTAAGTGTCTAATAAAAATGATGTTTTTTTTATATAATTTAGTTATATATCCATGCTTTTAAAAATATTTAAATTTATTGAAATTATTTGGAAAGTTTAAGCCAAAATGGGTTGATTGGTTCAGGTTTGACTATGTGTACTAAAGACAAAAGAATGGTTTGTAAGACCAATATTTGACATTAGAAATTATGATATTTTTAATTAAAAAATATATATAGATATAAAATAATATATTTAAGTTTTTATTGTTCATAGGAAATATTATTTTTTGTGTTTAAGATCAAGTTTCCATGATTATGTTTTGAGGCTAGTTGGCAGTTCTAAGTGGGATACTTGTAAAGAAGGGTTTGAGTCCTTTTACGCTAAGTTATGAAGTAAAAATCATATGGAGATGACTTTGAGGTCATGTAAATTTTTTATATATTATTTTTTACATGTTTTCTTGTAAAATATATGTTTTTTATTCAATTATTAAAGACAAACATTTTGAGTATTCACAAGTCTAATAAGAACAATACTAATGGTGTGCTCCAAGTAGTGGTTTGAGATAAAAAGTGTTGTAATGCCTAGATGAAATTAACATGGATATATTTGAAATTTTTATGATGTGTTACTATCATGTGATATTTTTAAATTTCTCCAAGGTAGGCTATGTTTAATGTGTCCTAAGTAGACCTAATGCGATTAGGCCTCCATGAGACCTAAATATGAGATAAGACCTAATTGAAGAAGGTTATACCTAAGGGAATAAAAAATAAATTTATCCATGGTTATGAAATATAATAAGATCCTTTTGATGGATAACATAATAAGGTTAAGGGTGTTTGTATAATTAAGATAGATGTAAACATAAGACTTGTATAAATATCAGGGAATTTTAAGCCTATGATGAAGAAGAGTGTAAGTGAATATAATAATATATTTTAGAGAAAAAGAAGATATTGTAGACCATTATAGGAGTGTATAGGATATATTATTAATTTTTTATAGAGATTATGTGCATGAGGATCAAGGTCAAAGGACCTAATCAAGTTAAGAAGAGGGCTAGTTAAGAGAAGAAGGCTAGAGACTAGTTTGAGATGGATAGAAGAGAGAAAAGAGATAAAGAAGGAGATCATCATATATTGTATGAGAAACAAAGTGTTATAAAGGTGAACAAGGGTTTTATGTGTTTTATTTAGTGCTAATTCATATAGGGGGTTGGTTCCTCCTTATAAGTGGGTCCTTGTTAATTTCTAGCTAAGTTGGTACTTAGCTAGTTGGGGTTGGTGCTCCATGTAAAGTAGGTACTTCACTAAATTTGATGTTTGTATTATATTATTATAGTCCATTTGCATATATAATTTTGTTTTAATTACCTTGAGGGTTTCCCACATATATGGTGTGTTTAAATGTGTAATCTTAGTTTATTCTTGTATAGTTGATTGTTTATGCATCACTTGATCTATATGTTCATGTTTATTCAAGTGGAATTGATAAGAAATATTTTGAAGAATAATTAACCACCCCTCTATGTCATTTTGATTCCAAAAAATATCTCTTCCCTTTAACCTTATATAATCACAATATATATTTTCAAGGTTAAACATGTGGTGAACTTGATTCATGTGAATGTAATTTTTTTGATCTAGGGATTCCAAGACTCCTAGGGTTTTATTTTTTTGTGATGTATTTTCATATTTGAAACTTTACCCCAGAGTTTACCCTTCTCTAGTTACAAGGGCTTCGTGTGCATATAATTACTAGTGGATTCATCCTTGATTGTTTCATATAGGACTTTAAATATATATTTTAAAATTACTCAGAGTTATTTTCTACTTAGGCTAGTATACTAAATAACCTTTTTTTATTTGTCAAAATTTAGAATGAAAATTTCAATTTTTTTATTTTACTATTTTAAGTAAATATTGGCATACAAGGAAAATGGTGTACTTATTTTAAACTAATTGTTAGGTTTCATCAAAATAGACATTTTATTCAAAAACCCTATCATATATCTAAAAAAATTCTTTTCTTAATTAAAATATTTGATTTTGTATTGAGAATATTCTATGTTTTTCCTGTGAAACATTCCACACTATTTGTAAGATTTATAATTCATAATATATCAAATTTAAATCTCCTGAGAGGTTTTTCATAATTATATTGATGTAGACAAAAAAAAATTCCCCCAAAATATTGTATGTATATTTGAAGTTCAACATTTTAATATTATAGTAAATTTAGCCTTATAGGCTATACACTATACTTTTATTTCCCTATTTTTTGGGGTTTGTCTCATTTCTTATTTTTCAAAAAATCCACTCCCATGTTTTCAAAAAAATAAGCCAATAGTCTAAAATTGCTATATCTTTACTATATCATGATTGACTTCTCCCTAGCATTTTTGTGTGTTTCATATCCTATTCTCAAATTAAATTTTAGGATATTTAAAATGGATACAAATGACCCTTTTTCTCCTCATAAATATAAGGAGGGTGATATCTCTTATCCCTCTAACTAGGTCTAGGGTCTGACCCATTTATTCCTTTGTCACCTTTAGTGAGAGGATTTAGATGAAGTTTTAGTAGTTGATTTAGTATTTCAAAAAGAGGCATTATATTTGGGTAGTATGACATTGGTTTGGAAATTTCATCCTTCATTACTATCACATTATATCTCATTCCTAATGCTACAAATTATAAATTCCTTTGGGAAAATTAGTATCATTGAAATGTGCCATTGTTTCCTTAATTATAACCACATTTTCAAAAATTAGGAACAACCCCATTTTATTCACATGGATGCATTACTATTCTATGCCTTATCATCTTCCTACTCATGAATTTACTATTACTTGTTTAGATTCTTTTTGATATAAGGAGGAACTATAGAGATTTGAGGTCTAAGTCAAGACTATGTAGGTAAAATTAAATTTAATTTGAGGTCATCTCAATCACCCCTTTTACATGATCTTTATTTTATGAGCAATTTAAGTCTGAACTCTCTTACCATTTTACAATCATCTTTAAGCCATGATTTCTCCATTTTATGAGTAATTTGTGTTTGAATGCTCTCACTATTTTGTGAACAACCTAAGCCAACACTCTTATGATTTTGACAGTGGTATATTGTCAATATTTAAGATTTAAGATACCCAAAAAATTCCAAAGACATTTAGAAAATTTCAAAACCTAAAAATTAGAAAATTAACTTATAATCTCCTAGAGAGATATAACACCCCAAAATCTAGAAACATTTGTTTTATATAAACCTAATTATCCATCCTCGATCTACCCTACTAGGGAAAATTCCATTTTTCATTCCAATCCATACCATTTCCATTGAAGGTTTGAAATTCCCTTTTCATGTATCTTGGCTTAGGGGTATTACCTAATTCACACTTTTAGGCCAAGCTCCTAGCTTTCACCTTGTTAGGGTAAATCAAAATGTGTAATGTATATCAAGATATCTTATCCATGCATGTAATTCCATTAAATAATGCCTTGCTTGGGGGCATCTTCTATTTATCATTTCATTAAGCCTTAAAACATAGATATTGACTTGGCTGATGACATGATGCTTTCTATTGATTTTATTTTTGAGCTTCTTTTTGTTAACTTAGTTGTTTATTTATTTGTGTGTTTGTTTTTTAATTTTATTGTTGTGCCTTGACTGAGTATATATGTGCTCATTAGGTGATTCCTTATGCATTGAACGTGAGTTCATCCATATTCATATGTCAACATTATCATCATAATTTTTAACATTGGTGTATTTTTTTTTAATTTTTATTAGATTAGGAGTCAATCTTTATGCACATTACAACTATGTCATCCGAATGTTTTATATCATGATGTGTACCATTACATGTTACAAAAATAATAAGTTCAGTGGAGATTACAAGAAATGGTGTCACATAAACTTCTCCTTGTTGAATTTGGTAAATCCTCCCACCCTCCTTGATAAAATCTACCCATTGACCTTTTTGGTTGTATCAATGCTAATAAAGATGAGCATCTCCACATTTTCATATACAAACAAATCATTCACATCAATAAATTTTTATTATTATATTCTATTCCTCATTCCATTTTATCTTTATTCTAAGTGAATTACATGTTTTATTCATAAATATATGGCTATCTAATCCTTTCAAAATGAGGTAACTACTAGTTCCTATTCTTCCCTCACTTCATAAGGGTACATATAAATGGGGGCATGTCATAGAGGTATGGTTTCCACAAACATTATATATTTGGATTTAGTAGGGGGTATCTGATAGAGACATGTATTACACACATTCATAGTTTTATATATGCACTTAGGGCATGTTTTGAAAACATGTTCTCCACAATTATTCAGTATCTAGCATAACCAGATCGTAGTGGTGGTAGTTTTGAAAACATGCTCTCCACATTGGCACGTAAACTAATTTTTATATTTCTCCCTATATAGTGGATGCATGTTATGTTAACATGTTACCCACACTTTTTCAAATTTATAAATTTCCAAATTGGACAAAACACACAATTATATGATTTAGATACACATTTGTGGTAGAACTATATGCATTAGTAACATTTTTATACATAGTTTTAGCATGAGACATATATAAGGTTCATATGATATGTAATGTACTTGATTATATCATCCAACATTTCTAGTTTGATAGTGTGAGCTGACTTGGTTCAATCACACTCACTAGGTTATAAGTATGATTGGGTTGAATGATTGATCTATTTTCAAATACCATGTGGCAATTCATCTTTGGGTTATAAGTTTGGGGAATGGGCCTTCTCTCTCTCTCTATATCCTTATAAATGTGCACTTTATAGATTTATATTTGTCTTAATCTTAGTTCATTGATTCATAATGATATATCTTTAAAAATAAATTGCTAAAAGGTAAGATGGTTTCATCGATACATAAGTGTACTCATAATCCTTGCTCTCTTTCAATTTAAAACATTTAAATAATTTAAATTTCAGATTATATGCACTAATTATATATTATAACATGATCTTAGTTTCATTTTAGTCACCAAACAAACACTCAAATTGGTCTCAAACAAAGATAGGGTGTTTTATACACACCCACCTATGCATTCCTTTCCTTTAAACTAGTAATTTCATTACTAGATTAAAAGGGGCAAAAATTAAGACATTATTTCTTAATTATCTATCACCTCAGTGTTATACACTTAGAAATCTTAGACCTTATATATTCCTCTCAGTTATATACCTTTTCTACTTCTATAAGTCTTGTATCTATTATCTCTTGTGACCCTTGGCCTATCTATTAGGCTGACCAATATTAAACTATTGGCCCATGCCTTTTATTTTGTCCAAAATGTTTACAACTTGTTTATCTTATGCCTCTAATTTTTTTGATCTTTTACCTATTTTCCTACTCCTTGGACACCTGCATCCTAGATAAACACTTACCTTGATATGCATGTCCTACACTAACATAAGTGTCTAGTGCCCTAAATTCATCCAATTTTGAAATGAAATGTATTTTAATTGTCAAATTAATTTATTTAATATGATTTACTCCTCCAAAGGGATTGGTATAAATATATGATCAGCTATGATTCATTTTTCACCTAGCATAAATTAAGGTAACTTATCAAAATAATTAAATCAAGCACTTAATAAAGTAAACCTTTAATATTTTATCCTATTCTCATATCAATCATAATAAAAACATATATACATGCCTAAAGTAGTGAAGGAGTAAACCAAGATCTTTATTTGACAAGTTACAAGTTAGGTCACTTTTTTACTTTCTTTCAACATATTGAATGATTCATACACAAGCCAATACATAAGGATAACTACATAAGTCTAAGGTTGTATTTATAGTATTGACTATGTAGGTAGCCCTCATTGACATATGGGTATTTAGGATAAATCAAAACCATGTACCCACTAATCCATTTTTTCACACAACCATTATGAGGAGGAAGCACTAAGATTATTATATTTGGCAAGGAGTAACATTATATATCCTAGATATGAATGCACCAGAGTGAAGGTGATGAAAAAACAAAAACATCTTAGTGGTCACATCCTATTATAGATGCACTGAATCTAGAATTTGGTGATTATTCTAGAATACTATTTTAGTTTTATTCTTACCTATTCTAGATATAGATATATATTAGCATCATAATCAAATAATTACTTATTTTCATTATCATTATAATATCTATCATAGATGTACTTTCCATTTTTATTATATATTAGCATAATAAATTTAGTATATGTTCTATCTAAGTTTCATAAATAATTAGCCTACTATAGATATGTTTTATCACCCTTATGTTTATTCATTTCTATATTCTTAATTATAGATATGATAACCTATATTTTTAGGGTTAAACAACCCTAACTAAGAAACATTTGACATCTTATCAATATAGGAACAAAATAACACATCCATAAGCTAATAAACTAACAAATTAAAAAAACCGTGTATAAATTTGTAGAGGATCTGAAGAGAACAAAGGTAAATATAACTATGTATGACTTACTTAAATTTTATAATAAAAAATAATTATTATTAAAATAAATATATCATCTTAGAGGGAATAAACATGCTAAGACTATTGATGCACATGTTTCCATTTACAAATAAAAAATTGAAACTCCACATTTCACACTTACAGTTCATATTTTTGGTAGAACACTTACATAATTATCTTGTGGATTTAGGTGGTTCAAGTAACATTATGACATATGTAATTTTTCAACAATTAGGACTCACTCTAGAAAAATCAAACACATTTTTTGTCCAACTAAAAACTACAAAGGTTAAAGTCATGGGTGAATTGAACCACATACATATGCAGTTGGATTCAAATCTAAGAATTCAACATTTTATTGACAACCAAGTGGTGGATATACCAGATGCATATGCCATGATATTGAGAAAATATTGGTCTAAAATGCTTAATGTTTATATGGAAACTGGATCCTCACATATGTGGCTCCTATGGAGAGTTATCCCAAACCAAATTAGATTTGAGAGAGAACTAAAGATGACTCACATGATTACATAATACAATAGGACAAATGAAATTTTATATGAAGAGTTAGAACTTGAGATGTATACATTAGAAAAAGAAGTAGAAGTTCATGAAAGATTATCCATTAACATGCTAGATGTGAAAGATAAATCAAAATTAGAGGAGTTAGATTACTTAGATGAGGATGATATCCTCTATGAACTTGAGATACATTCATTGGATGGTGTTTACATAATATGTGATGGAATGGAATACGCTGATCCAAGTGAGAATAAATCACTTTAAATATCTTTATATGAGAAAATAAATATTTTGGACATCACTATACCTAATTCTACCACTTTAGACCTAATGAGAAAGTTGTTGTCAATTAATAAACAAAGTGTATGCCCATTGGGTGTTGAGAAAACAAATAAAGAGGACAATATTATCATATCACTTACTAGAATCATAAGTAGAAAACTAAAGATCACTTATAGAACTTAAATTTTGATGTCTCTAAGCCTAAGAGTGGGTGTGGTGAAAGGTTTAAACTCCTAAAACATGAGGAGAATAATATTTGGCTACCTTTCACCTATAATTTTCTCAAACAAACAATATTGATGAATATGAACAATTAGTTCATGGCCTATAATTTATTTGGATAAATAATGTGAATAACCTTAAGGATATTGGGGATTCATAATTGGATTTTAAGCAATTAATAAGAAAATATTCATGAAATGATAATTTTTTATCTAGGTACCATAGCCAAGTATGGAACTTGATAGAGGACTTTAATACAATTGATATACAAACATTAAAAGATATAAAAAATACATTGTAGATACATTGTCAATAACTAAAAGTACATCGGAACATGTTTTTAACTCTAAACTAAGGAGATTATATGTGAATTTTGTATCGACTCTCTTAATTTTTGGTAAAAATAATAGCTTCCAAGTGTTTAATAATAACCAACACATTCTTGATTTCATCACCAACACAAAGGTGTTTGTAAACCAAATTATAGATGAAGACAACTGAGAAGAGTCTAAAATAGATCAAGACGGGATTATAAACTTGAAAAACAATAGTATGCCAAAAGGAATGATCTCATTATAATGACTACTTAATATGGATTATCAAGGGAAATAAGAGAGATCAACCTAGACCTAAAGTATGATTCGATATTGTTGTAATTTAGATAATGCAAATGATTTGAAAAATGTGATTTTAGAAATGACATGCACCCAAAGGAAAAATAGGAGATTTCACATGCCCTTAAATACTTCAAGGATGTCATTGCATGGATCTATGAGTACCTAAATGTTTTTGATACTTCTATTCTCATGCATACTATCCCTCTCAAGCCTAGGGTTAACCCATTATGGAAAAGATAGATTATTTTGAATCCATTAATAAAGCCATTAATCCTCAAATAAGTATATAAATTTATCTCAACAAGGATTATAATTTCTATAAGACACTTTACATGGGTGGAAAATTTATTCCAAGTCATAAAGACAAATGGATAGATACACCTTTTTATTGACTTTCATAACCTAAACAAGGCCTTAAAAAGGGACAATTACCTATTGCATTCACTAGATGAGGTTCTATAAATATTAAATGTTTTAAAAATGATGTCATTGCTTGATGGGTATTTAGGTTATAACTAGGTAGTGGTCAGATATGAAGATTGAATTAAGATAACATTCACAATAAAGTGGGGAACATTCACATATAAAAGGATGTCATTCAACCTAATCAATATGGGTGTCACCTTCCAAAGAGCAATGGACATTGTATGTAAATATCTAATAAAAAAATGCATAGTCATATAAATGTATGATCTAATTTTTTTTTCAAATAATAGAGAAAACCACATCAAATATTTGAGGATGGTATTGTCGAGGTGAAAAGACCATGGAATATCATTCAATCTTAAGACATGTATCTTTATGGTGACTAAGGGAAAGCTACTAGGCCATATTATTTATGAATAAAGGCATATCTATCAATACAAATAGATTAGATGCAATTTTAAATATCCCACTACCTACCAACAAGAAGGGATTATAGTATTTCTTTGGTAAAATTAATTTTATGAGGAAGTTTATTTTGGGTTTTACAGATATAGTTACACCATTAAATAATATACTAAAGGATGCAAAGATAAATTTGACAACTTAGACATAATAATATTTTGATTAGGGTAAGTCTATAATTATAAATTCATTGAGACTCATCAGTACAAATTATTTACTACCCTTATATATCTAATTTTTCCCTCAAAACATTCAAGTGTAGTTGTTTTAATGTAGAAGAAAGAAGAGCGAGATAAGAGGCGTATGTCCTTTATGAGTTACCATCTAATAAAATCTAAACCTAGGTATTAAATTATTGATAAAAAATCCTTTACTTTGATCAAGTTAGTTAAAAATTTTAGACACTATATTCTACATAATAATGCATTGGTTATATTTCTTGATCAAGACATGAAAGTTAAGCTAATGTTGAACACATTAAGTGAAAGAGGTGTAAAGTAGATGACCATTTTATAATAATTTGACTTGTAACTCCAACCTATGAAAATATTTAGATGTTAGGGACTCAATAAATCCATGGCTAATGTGGACCCCTAAATCATTTTCTAGTAGTACTCAGTATAGAATGTTTCAATAGATTATTGGCACCAAGACATTATCTTTTTCTTTATAAATAATGAGTGTCCATTCCACGTGAATTATACCCCAAGGAGAGAAATACACTTGAATAAAAATAACTTCATGATTAAATAAATCTTGATAAATATAAATAACCATGAAGGCATGTATATGAGATGCCTGAATAAAGAGGAAGTACCTAAAGTAATATGAAATTTCCATTGGAAGTAGGAAATTAGACACAGTTTAGGAAGTACTAAATCCAACCAAATACTGAGGGTAGGATATTAATGGACTCATGTATTTAAAGAATCTCATGCCCATGTCAAGATATACCAAACTTTCCAAATTTCATCATACAAATAATACAATATTGTCATGCCCTTATAGCCTATTATTGAGATTAAACCATGATACAAATGGGGATTGGACTTCATGGGAGCCATTAATGCAAATTATTCCACTAGACACAAATTCATCCTCATAGTGACTAATTAATCTAAATTTTGGGCCAAATCGTAAGGTTTTAAAAAAATACACAATTGACATAATAATCATCTTCCTCGAAGAAAATATTATCACCAAGTTTGACATGCCATTTATTCTAGTATGTTGAAATGACCTTACTTTCTCTTCATTGAAATTCATTGAATGGGCCTATGAGAAATATGTAATACTTAATTACAATTCCAATTATTATCCATAAGATAATGGATTTTTTTATTCCATAAATAGGTATTTACTTTATGTCATTAAGATAATTTTAGGAAAACAACCCAAGGATTCACACATGTTAAAATTTGCATTATGATCTGATAGGACTAGGATAAAGTCTTATCTAGGTACTTCATGATACCATCTATTATATTTTTAGGTTGTCATCTTCCTAGTGTAACTAAAATTCCCCACCTTATAATTTCTGAATGACTACCTTTAAACAAATGATAAAATATAAGCTTGCTTCTTGAATCTTATGTAACTTAAATAAAAATGTAATGTTATTTTTCTACACTTTAGCAAACATCAAGAAGTCATCAAATGATGGTTTGAAAAATTATCTAGAAAGAAAACCTTCTATACATTTGATATAGTATTTCTTTTGGAGTTTCATGAACAAAAGGGATAACATAGAAAAAATGGTGCCTTGTGTCTAGGTCACTCCCAAATCTATGAAATCTTGGGCAAGAATGCCTTCCCCCTAAGGTGTATAACTAGTGAGGATGTTTTATTTTTCTATTAATGGATAAATACTCAAGCACTATTTCTAGTATTGAATTACCTTGGTTGTTCTTATAAATAATTTATTTTTGCATCTCTTATTTTTTTCTATTTTCTTTCATTTCCCATTTGTTTTTTTTTTTGTATTCTCCTTGTTGGTCTGGTTTCATTGGGGTCCCTAATTGGCCCAAATTGTCTATTTTGACTTGAGGGTTCTTGTATTAATTAATGAATTATGAATGAAGACTTGTAATGTAGGTAAAATTAATCACACTCTAGTCTTGACTAAATGCTTGCATGAATTTATACTATTTTAATGCATTTTCAAAATTCTGAAGGCCTATGATTCCAAATAGAACATGTTAATTTCTGAACATTCTTTTTTGACTTGAAGCCTTTAAATTCACTTAACATAAATAAATATTAATTGATGAATCACTGATATCATTCTAAACTAGTATTAAGTTCTCATGAAATTTATGAGTCTCCTTTTACCTATGGTTTAGTTCTCAACCCTTAATGGACAAATCTATTTTTTTAAAAAGGAATAAAAATTTCAGAGGAAACTAAATACAAATGGAATATTATGATTTTTCCTCAAAAGTGTGATTTAGGGAACTCTAGTACATGATTTCTATCCTAGTCAACAATGTAGTAAGGATTTGAATGGGAATATAATTATCTATATTAGGTCTATAGATGCACATATGGTAGTATAAAAAATTTCATTCCATTCCCCCATGATAAATCATAATATCTTTGTCCCTCATTTTTTTTTGATTTGATGAAAAACCTTGGTTGAATGTGTGTGAATTTAGAACTATAACTAAATCAATCACTTTAGCATGCATTGATGGTATTTTGGAAATAAAAGAGCTTAATATGTCATATGTAACATATTTTCATGCCTTTGTGTTCTGATTTTGTTTTGAGTGATTACCTATAACTAATACTTGTTATTTGGGTACCGAGATTAAGATTCTAGATTCTTAAAATACCTAAGAGTGTTTTCCAATAGAGTCATCATTTTTTATTTCCTACATAAACATGAACTAATTTCATTAGTGAAATCATTAAAATAATTTTTATCAAGAGTTTGAACTTTGTTCCTTGAAGGAATTTTGGTGGTTTATCATTTTGTGTTACCATTTTCTAGTTTGCAAGTTGTTAGGTGTGAGAGTATAAATTTATGCTTCATTATTGTTGACCAAGTCTATTTAATAAATAAAAATCATAATTCCTAGTCAAATAAAACAATTCTAGATATTGAATGTTTTATATATTTTAATTTTTCATATTCTTCAAAGTCTAGTCCTTTTGAATAATCCTTTGCAAGTATTTAACTCAGACTTAGGAAATAATCTCACTTTATTTAGAGTTATTTCACACCCCCCTATGCAATTTATTACATAAATTATTATTTTATGATAAAGTGAATAGGATATTCATAAAGTGTATATTTATAACTTATTTATTTTTCAATATTGTGGGCCTTTTTTATAATTTTCAAATTTCTAAGTCTAAAGGGCCCCTTTCAAGGCATTTTAATTCATCAAATTTAGGATTTTATATTGAATTATTTGGGTCTTTTCAGATTTATATCAGAGGTCAAGGTATCTTATTAAAGTGAAAACAACCATTTTTTATTGTTCATTTCATTATGAAATTGAATTTAGTTCAGCATTTTCTACTTATTTTTTGGCCTTGTTTAAATTTTCATTTTTCAATCCTTTTTATATAACTCAGACATTTCATGGGAAATCTTATGGGCTCAAAATTTCATCTTGGGGATCAAGGATTAGACATGTGGTGGTATCATGTTTTCAAAAAGTTCATAGCCAATTTTTCAAAATGGATAAGTTTAAAAGTTTTTTTCTATCTAAGATCATGACAGGTGTCACCATCACAAGAGCCTAGGCTTGATGTATCTAATTAACCAAGACTAAGGATCCCTTAACTACCTAATCAGTATTTGATATTTAGATTAATGGCTTAGATTGGTACATAGTGAAGAAGGATGAATAACAACCTCTCTCTGAGGTCTAAAGATTTGAAATCAAGCTATATGGCTTGATCTTGGGATCGTAGAGCTCAAAGGAATATCGATAGACATAGATATTTTCAAGGCCTAAATGCATAAAACCATATTATATGGCATGATCATGGGAGCCTAGGTCTTAGAGGAGATCCTAACCATAGTGGTAACTCAAAGACCCCATGATCCTACCATGTGCCAAAATCATGTTCCATCCTATAAAACCCAAAAAGCTAGTATGATACCACATGACATCATCTTATGAATTAGAGGCACCATAGACTAATGAAAAAGGGCCATCCATGTGGACCCAATGACATCATAAGATCCCTTAACATATATTTTATATGAATATACTAATCACCATACCATTAAGGATAGGTCTATGAACTAATGAAAGATTACCACATGATAGTTATCACTAGCTTAAATTTGATGATCATATCAAACATCAAAGCTTTCAACATCAATAAAAGGTTTATTTAATTAAATGAATAGATAAATAATGGTTATTTTTATGAATTTAGATTATATTTCAAATTCATGATATTTACTTTAATATATTTATTATTTAAATGTAGAGTGTCTTGTTCATTTGAAAATATATGTATATGTGATTGTTTCAAGTTAGAATGCAAAATATTTGTTTAATTCTCACATTCGTTATCATCTTTTCCTACTTGTGATTTCTCTTGATGTTTTTATGACTTAGTTGTTTTATTTGAAATGCATAAGTTTAAATTATTCAATCTAAGTCCTCTATGTGTCAACCATCTAGGGATGCTATAGCTGAAGTAAAATTATTTGAAAATATGATTAAGTGTTTGGAAGACCCTTAAACTCCATGATTGTGCCATATGACATAATATAGAGGTCATAGGGTAAAAGGAAAGATCAAATAAAGACTAAATCTTAAGGATCCACATTCCTCAAGATCATGCCACATGGTGTGATCATGAGAACTTGGTCCCATAAGAAACCAAAGGCAGTAGAGACCCGTGAAGGCTCATTGACCATTTAATCCATTAGATCAAAGCTGGGAAGGAGCTAGTGGTTCAAAGAAGAAAAAAGGAAACATCTAAGGATTGAAGACTTGATATATCACAACATGGTAAAATCTCATGGGTTGATGACCTAGGTATGATGAAATGATGCCCAAAGGCCACATATTATCAATCTCCTAGATTGACAATTCATGAAATCTGATCACCAATAGACCTAGTAACAAAGGAGATATGATGCCCTAACTCACTAGGATGATGTTATTTGGCATCATCCATTGAGATTGAGGATAGTGAAACAAAATTAAGCTTATGGAAATAAATAAGGAAAGCTAAGGAGCAATAAAGACATCATCACATGGAGGTTAATGAATGCATGAGTTTGGGAGTCTAAATTTGACAATTATCTAGCCTGTCAAGGTTTTCAAGCCCAAGAACTAACTTTTGCCATATTATGATAGAAAAAATGAATAAATATAGTCAATTTCAATGAAAATTAACAGCGATAATGGAACGGAGATCATATCATGCTAAGTATATGGGATAATAATTTAGTTTTAAAAGAGCATGGGGATCTACTTCAATTGAATTAATATGGCTTAACTAGTATATTTGAAAAAAATATATCAAGTACCTTCTCAAGTCATGATTTAATTTTGTAAGTACCCTATTATTGGGATGAATTTGACCCTTGGACTAGGATTATCCATAAATGATTAAGGAATCAATGTAGCAAGGTTTGGCTCATTATGAATTATAATGGAAACATAGTGATCCTATACATTTTTATATTTTTATGCTTTCTTAGAATAATCTCTCCCTTTGTTTAATTATGATAGTTATGATAGTAATTTTTTTAATTGAGTGACTATTTTAAATCCTAATTATTATGAATCAATTTGGAATATATTGATATTTTGAGTACTACAAAACTTAGTGGTCATTTATTATGCATATATAATGGTGGTTATGCTCTTTCCTTCTCCAATTAAACTCTCACTCAGACTCTTGCATCATCCTTCTAGTTTTGGTTTTGCTAGGTCTAGCTTATCTAAGGATTAGTTTCATAAGATTTTATCATTCAAACACTTCAGTTCACCTTCATGAAAACATGAACTTTTTCTCCCCTTTTCCCTTTTTTCTTTTGCATGTTTTATGAGTTTCCTACTTTAGATCTGAAGTATCAATGAATGTAATCTAAATCTACATGATTATCTAAATTTCATGTCTTGTTCATTACCATTGTAACATTATTGAATATAAGTAACTGTTAAACAATAGAAATAAGCTATTTTTAAGTCTTGTAGATATCTAGACATTGTATTTATTTTAAAGTATGTTTATGTAAGTATTGTTATTAAAAATCTCATTTATGAGTGGAGTTGAAAAACCTTTCACCCCCTATATAGTGGTTAAAGTTAGTAGAATCTATTGAATCTCAATTTTTAAAATAGGTCACTTATGAAAAATTTTCATTGGCTAATTGGTCTTATTAGTACACTAAGAACTTGTGGAAAAAACCTCCGGGATGTCTTATAAATATCCTTCTAAGAGAGGTAAAGGTTCCTCAAATCTCTCTCTACCTATGTTTTATTAGCTATGTCAAAACACTGACCAACATAATGTTATGCATATATATGTTAAAATTTGAGAACTTGTATCTCAAATGTAATTATATGTGAAAATTTATATTGTCCATCCCTATAAACTATGTACACCTTCATATAATATACACTCAATTATATCTAAACCTATAATATGTAAGATGTGCCTCTATAAAGTGATTGAATATCCATGGCATATCACCCCATAATTTTTAGCATTGTGTAATGTAGATAATATTTATGGATTATATAACACCTCAATATTTTTTAGTTGGGAAACTTAGACCTTGGCTATTATTCTTTATTTTGGAACTTTTTTGATTTCACAAGTCTTACATATGCTCTATATTTTAACCCTTAGCATATCTCTTGGTATGAACAGTGTTATGTTAATAACCAAGACTTGTTATCTTACCAAGAATGCTTAAAATATGCTTATCTTCTAAATCTCTAAGTTCTAAGCATGTACCTAGTTTCATGTTCCCTAGACACTAGCACCTTGGACAAACTCCTACATTGACACATATGTCTTAATCCAGTACAAGTGTTCAGTTCCCTAAAGTCATCTAATTTTCAAATGAAAAATATACTAATGGCCAACCTAAGTGATTCAATGTGTGTTATTTATCCAAATGGATTCATATAAATATTATATAAAACATAATTAATTCCTCACTTAGAAAATAACTAAGAAAATTTACCAAAATATTCAATTAAACACTTAAGTGAGAAAATATTCCCTAGTTTATCCTATTTCCTTTTTAGTCATAAGGATATCTTATACATAAGTCTGATGTACTTAAGGGGAATCCCAAGAGATATATTTTCCAAGTTACAAGATATATCATTTTTTTAATTGATTTACACATATTTCATAATTCACACACAAGAAAACACATAAGAAATAAATACATCACTCTAAATCCCTCTTTGGAGTATTGGCTATGTAGGCACCACTCATTAACATAAAGATCTTTGGGGTCATCTTGACCCTGAGTGCCCATTAACCTATTTTGACATAAGGTCACTATGAAGATGAATAACTTGGGTTTTTTAATTTCATGAGTGATAATCCATGACCCAAATCTAAATGTAGTGGAGTGAAGGTGAAGATAAAAACCATAAGCATCTAGGTGATCACATCATTTTATAGTAGGTCTTCTGTACTAGACACTTATGTCAAATTCAAACAATAGCATTTATGCAACCATCCAAGGTTGATTCTAGTATTTGAGGTTATAGAGTCACTTAGTCCATAATTTGGTGACCATTTTAGAATCGTCTTCTAATTTGCTTCTTACTTATTCTAAATCTAGAGCCGTGTCAACATAAATACTAGCTAAGTATAATGTTTCTTTATCATTTCCATATCTAACGTAGTTTGACTTATTATTTTTAACATATCTTAGTTTAATGAATTAAATATATATTATATCTAAGTTTAGTATCTAATTTTACTACTATAGAGATAGTTTATCACCCTTGTACTTTAAGCTATCTCAATCCCCTTTAACCTTAGATAACCCCAATCTAGATTTTTAGGGTTAAACATTTGGAGAGCCTAATTCATATGAATGCAATTTTTTTTAATGTAAGGATTCCAAGCCTCTTAGGGTTTCATATTTTTTTGATGTATTTTTAGACTTGGAACTTTACCCTAGAGTTTTACCCTCCTATGGTTATAGGGGCTTCATGTGAATATACTTACAAGTGTATTAATCCTTGATTATTGCATCTAGGCCTTAAAATTAACCCATTTTAAAATTATTCATAAGTATTTTATACTTAGGCTAGTATACTAAAAAACCCCCTTTTTTATTTTACCAAAATGTAGTACAGATTTCTCAATTATTTAAATTTACTATTTTTACTATATATTGGCATACAAGGAAAATAGTGTACTTATTTTAAAACTAATTTCTAGGTTCCATCAAAAATAATGTTTCATTCAAAAACCCCTCTTAGACATATAAAAAAAAAATCTTATTTTGTCAAAATTGTTGATTTTGTATTGAGAATATTCTAGGGTTTTACCTCTAAAGTATTCCACATATTTGGAAGTTTTATAATTCATAATAGATCAAATTTCAATTTCCTTACAGCTTTTTCATAACTACATTGATTTAAGGTAAAAACCTCTTTTTTTCCCCCAAAATATTGTACATGTTTTTCAAATTTAACATTTTAATATTATAGTAAATTTAGACCTATAATCCATACACTATACTTTTATTTCCCTATTTATCTAAGGTTATCTCATTTCCTTTTTTTTATATAAAAATCCACTCTAATATTTTCAAAAAAATAAGCCAATAGTCTGAAATTGATATATCTTCCCTAGAATTTACGTGTATTTCACATCCTATTCTCATATACATTTTTAGGACATTTAAAATGGATACAAAGGAGCCTCTTTCTACTCATAACCATAAGGAGAGTGATATGTCTTATCCCTCTAACCAAGTCCATGCTATCACTTATCCATGAGATGAGGTGGCTAACCCTATAGTTTCAAATGAAGATAATCAATCTCAAATACCTAGGGTTTGTGTTTGTGAATACCTAAAAGATTAAATAACCAGTATAATAAAATTAATAAAAGAGTTACAAAATTAGATTACATACATGCAAAATTTTCACATGCTAGATTTAATTATGTGTTCCCATATTGCTCTATAAATATTATACCAAAGAAATTTTGTTATCCAAATTTAAAATTGCAAAAAAACACTTCTTAAATAAGTAATCCAAATATTATATCAAATATTACTAAGAGAAGAAGTTAAATACTAAGATAAATGCTTCAAATATAATTTATCAAATTACCTCTCATACATACTAGATGTAGATCCAAATACTATTGTGCATATCATATAATGCATGGGCATCATACATATCATTTTTTACATTGAAGAACCAAATACAAAGTCATCAACATAGTGGTGATACTATTATCAATATATAAATTAAGAAAAAAGCTCACATTATGGACACTTTCCTACAACACAAGTACCAAAACAATAAATATCAATACCAAAAGACAATTCAAAGCAAGAAAAGGGTCAAAATAACAAAGAAATAAATACCATACCATTTTTAAAGGATCCAATAATATTCAAACCACCATATACTAAACCATGTGAGATCCATTTGTTGATTAATATTTAGTAACAAAAGGAGACAATTCCAAATGCTTATGACAATAGGGATACCATTACTAATACTAATATGGTAGGTGAATAGTTGAGAAAAATTCATCTTGATCCACTTGATACCTTTCCACATGATCTATTTATACCTATAGGACCTAGTATATATTAGTTAAATTCATATTAAAAAAGTATATAACCAAATACAAATACAATAAAGGCCTACCATGTAGTTTAGGATATTCATAAGGTATTAACATCTGGGTGCACATGGATACAAATAATGACATATGAAAAAAATCACAATCATAGTATAACATGGTTCCTTATTCATATATAGATACTCTGAATGTTATATCATATGTTCAATAGCAACATAAGAAGTTAAATTTATCCTAAAATAATGATTACATCAATGATTATGATCATAAAAATAAAGAATATTGGTATGATCTTGATGATATAGATTACATAGCTTATGAGTATGACACACATGATACAAGGCCTCCACAAATACATCTCCTTAATGAGATCCTTGGATAATATAATCACTTTTAGCTATACATGATCATTATACATCTAGGTTATATAATTATATGGTAACTTTAAATTATCATATTTGTGCTAATATGTACCTATATATGCCTTTATCCATGCTTATATCCTTTAAAATGTACTTGATATGATATGTACTTGACATTTTTTTATAAAAAATTAAATACATGGGATAATATGATATGTTTATGTTGGTTTATTATGCTTTTATTTATACACTTCCTTGAGTGTCTTTCCTTACTATTGTCTTGCTTGTTCAAAAATTTGAATATGCTCATTTATTTTCAGCCCCTGTGCCTATATGTTCCTTCTTTGATATTTGAATATGTCATATTTTATTTTATGGAAATTTAAATATTCCATCCTTTAATTTATGTGTTTTTGACTAAGTGATGTCCCTTCAATTTTATGACATTTGAACATGTTCCTTATTTGCAGACTCATTAAACCATTATATGTTGACTTGATTTTAAGTGCTCGTGTGTATGATTATTTGATTTTTGATCTTGTACTATATATATATATATATATATATATATATATATATGTTTCCATGATATTTTTAATGAATCTTATTACTTTATGTGATAAAAATTTTCTATAGATTTTAATTCTACATTAACCTAAACATTTTATTCTATATTCTATATGGCTCCATTCACAAATTATCAAGTTGTCTTATCCTTTTAAGGTGCGATAACTACTAGTATATATTATTACCTCACCTCAAAGGGGTGTGTGGAATATCAATGGGGGAATTTCATAGAGGCACATTATCCACATTTGACATAATTTAAAAATTCATCGGGGGCATGCTTTGGAAGCATTTTATCCACAGTTCTTAACATTTGGCATAGTTTTTAGACTAGTGGGGGCATGTTTTGGAAATATGTTCACACTTATTAAAAATTAAAAATAATTATATTATACTGGGGGAACTATTTATAAGAATGTTACCCACACTTATTCAATACATTCATAATTTTAAATTCAATGTGGGCATGATTTAGAAGCATGTTCTTCACATTTATCCATTATTCGACACACCAAAATTTATTGGAAACATGTTTTGGAAACATTTCCTCCAAATTTTACCTTATTTAAGTTTTCATATTTATCCATATATGGTGGGGGGAATACTTTGGAAGAATTTTCTCCAAATTTACACATTTTCCAAATTGGCCAAAGCACATAGTTAAATGATTTTGACTCATAGTTGTGACAAAATTATATACATTGGTACCATTATTATACCTAATTTTAGAATGAGACATATAAGGTGAATATGATATGAAATTTATACCTAGCATTACAAAATAAAAATCATATTCATATTTCAAAAAACTCTTAAGGACTATCATCATCCACTAGGATGGAATTTTATGGACTGCATTGAGCCAATATATTGTAATAGTTGGTTTGTTTTTGGTATGGTTGAGATGATTAAATCACTCAAATTTTCCAAGTTTTTAGGTTGGAATTTATTATATCATGAAACCTCACTTGTTTGATAGTATTATTTGATTTTTTCACTCATGCTCACTAGGTAATAAGTATGATTGGGTTGCAAAATTGAAGTAATCTCAAATAAATTTTGGTAATTCACCTTTTCTCCAAGGTTTGGGGAAAGTGCATTCAAATATTTCTTTACATCCTTATATATATGAACTTTCCACACACACACACACACACATTTCCTAATATTATTTTCATATCTTACATTGATACATATTTCAAATCAACTTGCCTATAGGCAAAGTGGTTACATTGATACACAAGTGTACTCTTAAACCTTGATTTTTTAATTTTAATCTTTTCAATACTTTCAATTTAATATTATATGCATTGATTATGTACTATAACATGCTCTTGGTTGCAATTCAATCACCAAAAAATAACACAAGATGGAATCAACTAAAGGTAAGGTGTGTTATACACCCCCAGGTATGCATTTCTTCTCCTTTAAACTAACATTTTAATTACTAAATTAAAGTGGGGATGTAGATGATAATTTTGGATTATATAGAACCTCAATCTTGTACACTTGGAAAAATCAAATCTTGGCTATTCCTCTTACTCCTAGACATTTTCCACTTTCAAAACTCTCACATCTATTATATCTTATGCCCATTGACCTATCTCTTGGTCTGAACAATCTTATCTTGATGACCCATACTTGTTATCTTTCCCAAAATGCTTAAAACTTGCTTATCTTCCACTTCTACAAGTTATGAGATTATACCTAATTTACTATTCCCTAGACACTAGCATACTACATAGACACCTATGTCAATTCAGGTGTCTTGCTCTGATGCAAGTGTCCAATGACCTAAAGTCATCTAATTTATAAATGAAACATATCCTAATGGTCAACCTAATTTATTTAATTTGAGTTATTTATTCAAGGGGATAAATATAAATACAAGATTGACCTTCATTAATTTATCACCTAGAAAATACCTAGGGAAACTTATAAAATCATTCAATCAAGTACTCAAGTGAGAAAATATTCCTTATTTTTTGTTATTTACATATCGGTCATAGGGATATCACATAAACATGTATGAAGTACCAAAGGAGAATCCTAAAATATATATTTTCTAAGTTATAACCTAAGTCACTATTATACTTACTTTTCACATATTTCATGATTTACACACAAGCCAACATGTAGGGGAGAAATACATCAATATGAGTCCCTCTTTGGAATATTGTCTATGTAGGAAACACTCACTGATAAAGGGGTCTTTTGTGTCAGATCAACACCATATGTACACTAACTAATTTTTCTCTTAGGTCACTATGAATATGAAGAACTAGGGGTTTTAAAATATTATAAGGAGTGATAGTACATGACCCATATCTAAATGTATTAGAGTGAAGGTGAATAAAAACCTAAAAAAAACTAGGTATTCACATCCTTTTCTAATAATTTTTATGTGCAAGACACCTACATTAATTTAGAAAATAACATTGATGTAACTATGTATTGTTGATACTAGTATATTAAGCTTTAGAGGCACTTAATCTAGAATTTGGTGACTATTCTAGAATCCTCTTCCAATCTGATTCCTACCTATTCTAGATCTAGAATAGTATGGGTATCAAAACCAACTAAGTATATTATTTCTTTGTCATTTCCATATCTAACATAGTTATACCTACTATTTTTAGCCAATATAAGTTTAATTAATTTAGTATATGTTATATTTGAGTTCATCATCTAATTAGCCTATTATAGAGATAGTTTTTCTCTATTGTACCTTATGATATATTTATCCCCTTCAACCCTAGTTAATCCCAATCTAGATTTTTAGGGTTAAACATGTAAATATATGTCACATATATAATCAAATATAATATTTAAACAACTATAAATATCTAAAATATATATTATGTATCAAAAATATTATTTTTATATTCATGGAGGTTTGTGTCTCTATGTTAAGCACACTAATATGCCCCCTTTTAAGGTAGGGATATAGTGTATAAGTCATTTATTCAAAATAAGAGTTAAATATATCATGTCATGTATAAATATGTAATCATGTATAATCATGTCAACATGTGGATAATATTTTATAATAGTAATGTATATGTCATCAAGACATATAGAATATGTAATGAATGACATATAAGTGTCATGTCAAGATAAATGCATCAATTAGGCATGTAATAGCAACTAATAGTGATATAAGAATCAAATAATCCTAAATTATGTATAGGTGTACGATATTAATCATGTCACCACACACAAAGGGTAGGTGTATGATATGTATCATTACACCTAAAAATTTAGAAATATCATAAAGCTAAACATGAAAAAAAAAACTCAAAATACAATGCTTTGCTAACCTACTCATAATCATGTAGTGTCACACATAAGGCCATAGGCCACAATCAAGGGACATAAATATGTCACAACAAACAAGGCCAAGTGCGACATGTAATGGACATAACTATGTATGACATAAGGTAAAAAATAATGTTAGATCAACCAAGTCTAAGGGAAACAAATAAGGGGCATAAAAATGTTCAAAAATAATGCCAAGAGGATGCACACAATAGACAATCATTGACTAGCCTATCATGCAAGAGTAAAAACATAAATGAATATTGGAACAAGTGAAAACTAGTCTACATTATATATTGTATATGTATAATAATATATACATGTATCATTATTTAAGAGATAAATAACTAAAAATAAATGTGTAATTAAGCTAGATAGATCAACATTATAATATGTCATAGAAATATATAGCTTGTGATAATGTGACATGTGGAATAAGATGCCACCAACATTGGCATCGCCATTGGACATAAGAGAGGCCAACATATATTTGTCCATGTGTGGTATATATGTCTTTTATAACACTCATATATCATGAAATACATGAGTTTATTAAAAATAATATTCCATCTACCAAATATGTGATAAATAACATATGCAAATAGTGTTATAAAACAATCATGTCATGTTTAGGTCTTATTTTTTGAATATTTTTAAATATTTGACATATTTTTGGTTTTATTTAATTTATTTTGAAATTTGATGTTCATAAATTGGTTAATAAATTATCTTTGTTGATATATCTTGTCTTTCCATTGAGATTATGTAGGTCCATTATTATCTTTTCTATCATTTCTCATTGTCCATGTTTTGTAGTTGAAGTTATTTTTGAAAATTTTCTTCCTTGGTGGGTATCATTACCACCATGTTTTATCCTAATTATATTTAATTTATATAAAAAATAAAATCTATTAATATGTTCTATTTATTATGGCCTCCATCTATTTTAACCATTGTTATTCCAAATTAAATGTCACTTGATGAGTAGGATGCATGGCCCATATGTATGTATCAACAAAATTTAGTCCACAAGAGATGGGTATAATAATATATTTGATGGATTATGTAAAAAAATTATATGTTTTAATTAATTTATATCATGTCTCAATTTTCATAAATATGTAATATTGCACATGGTTTCTAATTTATCTCTATCAACTAGGATATATTCCCAATAGTCACCCTATATGTATGTTTTATTTATTAGTACTATTAAATAGTTTAACTAGAGTCTAAAATCATGTTATTTACCATAATAAATACACCTAAAATATATGAAATAATATAAATAAATTACATTTTTAAATAAAAAAGTACACATATTTACCATAGGTAGCATGATTACATCTTTAGATAAAAGTGCTTTGGCCTAAATTGATAGAATAAAAATAACTCTCTTCCACATTGACTTGAAACAATCACTAGATATATATGCTCTTATATATATAATAAATATTCTAGGGATAGGCTTTGGAGAGTAGATAAATAATATAAAAAATATTCCTAAGATAAGAATTTAATATTAATAATAGAAGTCAATCAAGTCAATAACTTGATTGATATTATTCTTTAATAATAGTTTGTGGATAATTTTGCACCAATTAGTGATTATCCATAGATTATATTAAATATAATTTGATATTAAAACTATACAATAGTGTATTAGTAATTTAATATACTAAAATCCCCCTTAATATGTACTTTGATGAATGGAAGGATGGATAACTATTTTAACTATCCCCCTAGATGACACATTCCTTCACCTTTAAAAGTTGTTTAAGTTGTGAAAAACAAGCCTAAAGCAAAGGTTTCATGAATATGTATACAAATTGATCATTTATTCAAAAAAAAATTAAGAACAATGGTCTTATCCTATATCAATTACTAAATATAATGCATGTGGATCTAAATTTGGTTTATGTGTTGGTTCTCCACTACGTTAAAATAAATGTGGATATCACATCTATTATTACACAAAAGTAGAATGGGTTGGGTTTGTGGAAATACAAATTAAAAAATAAATAATAAAATCCAAACTAAATCATGTACAATAAAGACAACACCACTATACTCAACTTCCATATTATATAAAGCAATAACAGTCTACTTATTAAAAAATCAAGTCATGGAACCTACCCCGAGATGATATATAAATCTTGCAATTGAATTAAGATCATCTAGATATCCTACCCAATCAATATGTATGTATCTAAAAATTATGTGTTGCCACCACATGCGTAACCATAAATTAAGGATTTTCCACTTGACTTATACTCAATCCCTTCAATTTTTAGTATCGTGAAGATATCTTATGATGTGTGTAGGTTTACTTGGGGTCTTGATAGTAGAATGATACCAAGTCCATAATAAATGAAATATCATGATGAATATATGTCAATAATATAATACTTTTAACCAATTTATTTTACAGTGTACCATAAAACTAAGGAGAAGAACACTTGGCATAAATCTTGACTCCAAATTAATATGGAGTTGGTGTGAGCTTGGAATCTTTCATGTTGAAGAATTCATATATATATTGAGAATACTTGGATTAATTAACAAATATTCATTTATCATAATATGAAATATAAATACCAAGGAAAAAATGTAATAAATTTAATTTAATCATCTAAAAATAATTCATTATCTATGTTGATGCAGGTTTTATGGACACCACTACCATAATGAGGTAGCCTATAATATTTTAGGATCTGAATAGAGGTAAAATCCATTCTAGGGCATGAGTTATATGTATGTGATCTTTGACAACATATTGATGGAATAATTGGTAGGGTATGTAACTTGTTGACAAGGTTTTTTGCATGAAGGTGTGGCTTTATTACAGAGTGAGTTCTTACGTGAGTCAGATGGATGGTTGGCCTCTAATATAAAGTGGGTATATTTGAATAACAAAAATCAAAAAAAGAGGGTAAGGTAAGGTATAAAATAAATCTCCATGGGACTTAAGAATTACTTCCCTAGTTAGTTTTTGGACAAACCTATGTTTCCTTATAACAACAATAGTTATTAGTAGCAATTGGACACATGCAAATAGGCATGACCCAAAAGTATAAGGGAATAGAGATGTAAGGAGTCCAATAGCCTAAGATAAAGGTTAATCCTATTGGGGATGATGTTACACACCATTTAATTAGGAGATTATGGCTTGGGCTAATGAATTATCTATTGCAACTATAACACACACTTAGAAGACTACACCAAGAAAACACCAATACACATCTTGAAATATGATTCAAATTAAGTTGACTATTTTAATCAATAATTTTATTGATCTTCAATAGCTAGTCAACATATAAGACTAGCATATCAATCAAAATAGTCAGATTCTATTTGAAACTTTAGCAAAATAAATACTATTGAATCACACAACCATAGAAATAATGAATAATAATAAAAAATGAGAAAGAAAATACACAAACATATTTGTTGTCAATAAAAATTACTCACTGATCTTATATTCAAAATTATCTGATTCTAAAAAATAAATTTGGTTGATACAATTATATTTGTAGATGTTTGGGAATCGTCCACCTCATCCTCTAAGTCTATACATGATTGTTACATGTGGCAGTTAGAAAATGTTTCTAAATATGGTTAAAACCATTTAAGACAAAAATCTATAAATATATAAATTGCCTTTAGAAAATCATGCAACGTGTGCATGTACAAGAAAATACAAAGTCAATTTTATAATGTTTTCTTTATTTTACAAGGAATTTGAATATACATGATGCCAAGATTTATACATGCATATGACTAAGGCTATGTGGTACAAAGTGCTGCATGGGCCTTAGTAGGAGTCAAAGTGGGATTAGAAATGAAGATGTAGAAACACTACTAGAAGCCTACATCTTTTATGAGTCATTATCCTTATAGACCTGTTTCTCTACATTTTTGCTAATTACATTCAGAAGAAGAAGAAACTAAAGTTAAAGGTTAGGGGTTTGTACATTACCCAGATTAAGTTGTGCATCATTATCCAAGTGTTGTAGGAGCTGCTCTTTGGCTGTGGAGGAAGACACCTGTAGATAAGAATAAGACTTAAACAAAGAAAATGTTAGAATAAGATAAATTGGACTACCAAGCTACGCGTTTGGTCCCAAAAGTGTAAAACTTTGTGAGGGATGACAGTCCACTATTTAAGATAGAGATTTGTATAAAATGAAATGATGAAAGAATAAGAAAGAGAAAGTAGACAATGCGTACCTATTCTCTGTAGTTAGTCTATCACAGTCACTGCCGTCAGTAGTTCTACTGATGTCAGTTGGTCAATGATGGTGACGTTAGTTATTATGCTGATGTCGATAGGAGATGTTGTTGATGTCAGTCAGGGCAATGGGATTTGGATGGGTTTTTGGTTATGTCTATGGTCGATAGAGGAGTCTGGGAGTTTAAAAGTTTGTGTAGGGTTGTAGGGAAGTCAATAGGCTCTGAGGAAGGGCAAAGGTAGAGGGTAGGTGTGAGAATAGGGTAAGAGTTAGAGAAAGGCTTTTCAACCCTTCCACGAAGGAAGTTAGGTTCTTTTTATAGTATATAGAAATAGTAAATAGAAACTAATTATCAAGTTATTCTAGAACTTTGAAATGGAGATCAGAAGAATACTTAGCTGTTTGATGAAGATTCGAGGGTGTTAGGATGCTTAATCCTATTGGCTGATGTCACAAACCTCATGCAATGTTTTCAACCCAATGTTTGGAGTGATTTTTGCAAAGTTTCTATAGCCTGGAGAGTGATAGTTGAATTTTGATGCTTAGTCTCAGAGTGTGTGCATCGATATCCAAGAGTTTGGGGCTAGAGAGGAAGAGAGAGAGAGCCAGAGAGAGAGGGAGATTTAGGATTCAGGCCAACTCAACATTAGAACTCAGTTTATGAAACCAACATCAGTGATCCCACTGGTGTCGACTGACAATTGACCAATGTTGGCAGCTAGAGAATGGGTAAAAGGGCTATTTTTAGCCCTTTGCCTATTCCTCCATCTGCCAAGTGCATTTACCATTGGAGAACGGTCAAAAGATGGGGTTATTAGGCACGAGTGTTGGTTAGGTAGTTGGAATGGAGTGATAATAAGTCTTAAGTAGTTAGGATTGGGATGACTTAGTCTTAGGTGACTCATGGGGTAAGAAATGGTCTTAGGGCAAGGTGTCCAAGGTGAGGTGTCTAGGTGATGTCATTAATTTAAAATAAGTAGTTTATTTTAAATTAATAAGGTGTGTAAGGGACCAAGGGGAGTTTGACATAATATTGGTGTCTACATTTGCCCTTTTTTGTCTTGTTGGTTATTCTGACAAACTGCAAGACAAAAATAGGAGTAAGTTACCCCAAGTATGGGATGAGTTATTCCCCCTCAAAGTGGGAGTCGAGGGAAGGTAACCTGATATCAAGTGCTGATTTGATAGGTAGTGGATGAGTATGGTGAAGTTGGAGTGTGAACACTACAATAGTTGAGATTGCGCGTATACCACTTCATGTGATAGGTAGGTCAAATTGTCATAGGCAAGGTTGAGGAGCACTAAAATCAAAGTAACCGGTCCCCAGCTTTTTAGTCGTAGCTGATTGGGTTAAATGATCAAAGCTGTAGCTCCAATGGTCATCATGTTCCAAGTATCCAAGTGAGGACGTTGTCCTGGAAAACATGAAAATGTCACAAATATTGGGGATCAACTTGGGCATGATCTGACAATATGTGTGAGGGTCGTAATATGGGTTGCATACAATTTACTAACTAATCATGAGGTAGCATATATGCAATCAAAACAACCAATGTAAAGTTGTCTCGAAAGTGTTCGTGGTCTGAGGAGATAGTTGCGATCTCTAAGGTCATTGATTGGGTTGGTCAGAGATATAAGTGATCTCAAGTGTAGTTTTTTGTGGTTAGGGAGATGTATGTGATCTCTAATGTGCCCCATGAGAAGTTTAAAGTGACTTCTACAGTGTCAGGGCTGGTTGTGTGGGCATGATTTTGGATTGATTCAGATAGTTGGTCCATTGGATACATGAACCAATGAATGGCCGAGCTTACCTTAGAAGACCCCATGTCAACTAAGTGCTACCTACATAGCCCATGTGAGTGCCTTAGGACAATGTAATTCTCCCCAAAAGGGAAGATGGAGTCAAAGAGGTTGTTGGTTGGTTTGGTTATGTTTTGAAATGATGAGTGTATGATGATGTTACAGCCTTTTCCATACTATATGATGGTGTATTCTGTAACATTGGTTATGTGGTTTTTCATCCTTAGAAATTTTCCATATTGGTGATGGTGTATGCCAAAAATGAAATGTATATGATGATGTTATAGCCTTTTCCATATTATGTGATGGTGTATTTTATAACATTGGTTACGTGGTTTTTCATCTCTAGAAATTTTCCATATTCGTGATGGTGTATGTTAAAAATGAAATAAGATTATTTATGCTTTAGCAGGTTTCCATATTGTTGATGGTATGTGCTTGACATAAATTGTGTTTGGTTGTTAGTTTCCATGTGTATTGTTTTCCATAGAAACTAATGTGAATGGGCTATGATAATTCAAATAACACAAATTTATATTTATATTAAATAAATCATGATGTTATGTTAGTGGTTAGAAAATGTTTTGGTTTGGTTTGGTTTGGTTGTATGGGAAGAAGTGAAGGCACGTTGCTCTTTCATTAACAAGGACCATAATGATGGCATAGATAAGGTTTTTGTAAACAAAAGCCCCGTTCATGCATTACGTCATTGACCATTGGTTTTTTTTAAAGAAGTATTTGAATCACTTGACATTAAGTGAGCTCAAAATCCCTTGGGTATGTTGGGGTAATAGATATATGATTATGTGATATGTCAAGATAGCGTAACCCTTTTTAGCAGGGATAACTTTGCCCCTTTTATAGGTGACCCTGAGAACGACTATAGGCAAGTCCATGACTTAATAATTTGTCAGTCTTTTTTTTTTGGTAGACTGATTAATGTGGGAAGTCTACTTGGGGATGTTGTTTTGATTTGTGGTTATTTGAAGCTGATTAATGTGGACAACTTCTAAGAGGGTGCTATTATGGTAGAAAAATTTGGGCATAGCCATCCTTCAAGGGAGTGGTGTATATTTTGATTTGTATGTTTTGATAGCTTTGAATAACTGTCCTTCAAGGGAGTAGTCTATTAGTTACATCAATAATGTAGTTGTCCTTCAAGGGAGCAGTCTACATTTATCATTTATGACCTTTTGTTAGGCATCCCAATTTTATGTTTGTTTTATTGATTAAACCTTAGTCATGGACTAAACTATAGAGGTTTAGAGGTTTCCCTTTTATTAGGACAAAGCATTAATGCAAAAAGGGTTAACTAATGTTTGTAGAGAAAAAGGGTTGAAGGAATAGGAATGAGGATGATGAGGGGTTGCTCAAGGGATGAGCTCAAGTTAAACATCAAGTGAATGATTACTTGATTAACAGTAGAATGGTCATAGATGTAAGGGATTAAGGGGCTCAAGTTTTGATCAGCCTTTGAGAAAAGATAGATGATAAGTCCCTGATCCATACTTGTGTGTTATAATATAAGGTCCGAGCTAATTAAGAGCAAACTTTTCTTGTTTGCTTCTTTCCATATTGGTCACGTGTTGGTTTTATTTAAGGACAAGATGTCTAATTTTGAAATCTCACTCTTTCAAATTTTTGGTTGTAGGCACATTTTGGTCAATGTTGGACATGAAGTTGGTTGAGGTCATGATAGTCAGTACAAAGTCGAATTCCCCCAGTTGCTTTTGTGACAGGGACAATGTTTGACACCCATTACAAATAATCAATGGGTTGGATAAATGAGATGGAGAGAAGATGATGAACCTCCTCTTTGATAAGGAATGCGATGTGAGGATGCATCTTGTGAAGCTTTTGCCTGACAAGCTTAGTTTGAAAGGACGGGATCCTGATCTTCCAAGTTAGAGGCAGAAATCTCAGAATCACTGAAGGTGATGGAGGGAACAGTAGGTAATGATTTTATTAGAGTAACCAATGGTTGGGGGTCTTCAGGTTGGACCTTCACTACTTTTAAAGCTTTAATCAAGGCTTGGTGATGTTGTGGAGAGCTTTGTATTAGGTCATACAAAGATACCTTCACAGGGGTTTGGTGAAGTTGTTTCACCATGGGGTCATGAAGTGGCTTCAAATATGTTGGATGGGATGTGCCCGAGATTGAAGTCTTGGGTTTTGGTAGTTGAGAAGGCTTGACAAATGGATATGTCCAAGGAATAGAAATATTCTATTTTCCTTTATCCTTCATGGTTTGTGACCTGGTGGCCACATTGATAGTGTTGATTTCAAACAAAGAGGGAGAAGGTGGTAGAGGGACCATAGTCTGATGTTGGGATCCCGATGAAGGTGAGGATGTTTGGGAGGCATGAGATGGTGTCAGTAGTTTGTTAAAAGGGTGGTCAAGAGGATCCTTAATGAAAAGGGTGTCCTTTTTTAGGTGTTGATGAATGACAACTTTAGGAGCACACCAATGCTCAGTGTCATGTCCAGCTGTGCGATGATACGCATAAATTTTAGTGTCATCAAACCAATATGGTTTTGGTCTGATAGGTTGAAATGGTTTAATGGGTAGGAGAGTGATGCTAGAAGACTATAAAAATTGGCATAATAGCAAAGCATAGGAACCCACTAATGGGTTTACACTCGTTGTTGTAGTAGAGGTTGACAATTTCTACTTAGGAGTTATTGAAGGAGTTCTCTGTACCACCTTTTTAGTTGGTGGTGTGGCCACTCACGTAGATGGAACTTTCTTGATGAGAGGTGCCAAAATTTTTAGAGGAAGTATGTTTTTAATGGGTAAAGGGAGTAATGGAGGTAATTTGTTTTTATTAAGTGTTGCAATAGGGAGCACTCCTATTAAGTTAAAAGGGTGTGGGATAAAAATAGAGAGTAATGGTGAAGGTGGGGGAGAATTTATCTGACGTGGTTTAGTAGCCTTATTTAGTTTGGTGTGAGGACCACTATTGTGCGGGGCGAGATTCAAGTCTACCTTCACTTGTGGGTGAGTGAAGTTTGATGCAGGGCAAACACTAAGAAATCTAATCTATTTCAGCATGGTGGATGCCTGTGAGGGTTTAGATTCAAATATGGAAGGCTGAGCTTCTAACAATTTAGAAGTGGAAGCTTGATCCTTGTTAGAGACTTTAGGTTGAGTAGTCATGAAAGGATTGGTAGTATAAGTCGAAGTGAGACATGTAAGATAAGGAGCCTTAAGTTGCTCTCATAACACCTCATGTTTTAGGTTCCTAGAATGGAGAAATCTTAAATTTTCTGCCAAATGAGAGAAGGGTTTAGGTGAAGTCACATGAGGTCTTGCAGTTGGTCTTTTAGAGGATTTAGGTGATCATGAGAGCAGAAATGTGTTAGATGCAACAATCTTGGGCCAAAGGTGAGAGAAAACCGTCACCTGATCTTATTTAATCGAAATGGGTGAGGTGGTAAGTTCTTCTCTCGGTGGAGAAGAGATTGGAGAATTTGGCTCTTCAAGAGGATAGAGCGCAAGGATGATCAGGCCTTCCAATTGTGGTCTAAGAGCGGGGAAAGTATGATCCCCCATCGGTGATAAGAAGGATGAGGGCGAGGCCAATGACGTTGGTGCCATCAAAGCATCCCTCAATATGGGAGAGGTTAAGGTAGACTCTCCTACATGTGAAAGGGGGGTTGATGGAGGACTATCCTCCATTAGCAGAGGACAAATAGGAGAGGAAGGCTCTTCTACCCATGGTGGAGAAATAGGTTGACTAACCTCTTCAGACTAGAGAAATAGGTTGACTAACCTCTTCAGACTATGGGAGAGGTTGGTTAAGAATGAAAGGAGAAACCATATCAACCATGCATATATTATGCTCTAGAAGGTCACTAGCCATGGTCTAAATGTTATTTTGACTTGAGGGATGGCTAGGGAATGGTTGCCTAAATATGTCTATGTTTTGGTTAGCCGACGCATTTGGGTTATCCAAAATAAGGTCACCTTTGTCTAACATGTCTTGAACAACATTTTTGAGGGTTTTGCAATTTTTTGTGTCATGACCTTTGACACGGTGATAATTACAAAAGTCATTTTACCTATACCATTTAGGGATGGATTTTGAGGGGTCAAATTGAGGTGGTCCGATTTGAGGGAGATTGAGGACCCCCTGCTTCACTAGTTTATCCAACATGAAAGCGTATGATTCTCCTATTAGAGTGTATTGATGTTGTATATACCTTTGTTGGAATTGTTTTGTGATGCTTTATGATGTGGAAGGCTCAGATTGGTTGGTTGTGGTTGATGATGATCTAATGACCATAGCATTTGATGACCCCTTGGACTTGGAGTGGAAAGAAGAAGGTTTGGAAGAAAAAGGGTCATTGGATTTTGCATTGATATTTTTACTATGCAATTTGACCTTATCTTCTTCGACTACATGGAGTTTAAGCTTTTAGGCCATGGTAAAAGCTTTGTCAAATGTGCAAAATGTTTGAACCCATAAATTAGATGAGATGTGCTTGGCACATGCTCTTGAAAAGAGCTCAATGAGCTCAGGTTGAGGTAATGAAAAGGAGATTTAGTTGATCAAGCCTCTCCAATGGGAAATGAAGTCAGATATTGACTCATCATCAAATTGTCTAATGGAATATAGGTCTGTGATGGAGACCTTCTTAGTGATGTTTATTGTAAAGTGGTCAAGGAATAGCTGAGCTAGTTGAGTGAAGGTAAAAAGAGAGTGACTAATAATATAACTATACCAATCAAGGGTGGCACCAGAAAGTGACATGGGGAACATGCAAAGTAATAGCCCATCATCATGTGCTATAAGGTAGCAAGCATGTCTAAACACTCGTAGATGTTGTTGTGGGTCCTCTTTACTCTAAAAGTGAGCAAATTTTGATAGTTCCCACTGGCTAAGATATGGTCAAATTAGGACCGAAGGGTGAATAGGTTCATTACAGATTTGTTCATATGAAAAAACATTGCTTGAACCAAAAATGGATGTCTCAAGGTTAGACATCTTATCCATCAGCATCTTGATTAGATCAGCTGGTGGATTGGCCGGAGGGGTACCCCCTAGGTTATAGGGTACCTAGAAGGCATTGAGAGGGGCGTATGACGTACTTGGTTACATTTGTGTAGGTGCAACATATTGGTAGTTCATCATAGGGATTGATGTTGAGGTCAAGGGGACTTATGCCATGATGTTGGAGGGCACAAGTTGACTAGATACCACCAAAGGTGGTTGAATGGTGGTGATATTAGTAAAAGGATAGGTGGTCACTCTTGTATTTATGGGTGCAAGAGTGGGTGGGGTAGAGACAATCAAGTTCTAAAAATGTGTTGAGCTTGGTTGAATTGTTTGTGGTTAAAGGGGTACAGAAACCCCAATGGAGGTAGGTCTAGAAATAGAAGGAGAGACCAAATCTTGAACATTGGCCATGGTTGGGTTACTAGTTGAGGCAATGGCTTGAGTGACCATGGGTTGGGTAACAGAGGCTATCGATATTATTGTTGTTTCAACTAAGGAAGTTGGCATCCCAAAAATAGGATTACCTAAAGGGTCTCACGTTTGGCTTCTTGCAAGATAGTGTTGGAGAGCCTTGACATTGTGGTAAAGGAATCTCTCAATGTCTTGATTCCCTTCAGGGACAATAAGAGGTTGATTTGGGGTTGGTTGGATAGGTGTATGCTTAGTATCTAAAGTATACTGCATTTGGTGACTTGATATAGAAGGCAAAGGTGGGAGTGGTTATTGCCTTGCATGGTCAACAAGAGTTTTAGCTTGACTACATGTTAAAACCATCCAAGGAAAAATGTGTTCAGGTTATAAAAATTGTGTATTTCAGATTTAGAAACCCAGAATGTGTGTTTAACAACAAAAAAGTCAGGTTTTAAGCTTTATTATTTGGAAAGAAAATTTGTTGACAGTGATTGACATCAATTTACTAACTGATGTCAGTTATGAGATGTTGCCGAGGTCGGTGATATAACTGATGTCGGTGAATATGGGTTGCTAACGCCAGTGGAAAAACTTATGCTAGCTTCTGTGTATTTCTAGAAACATAGAAAACTGATATTTTTTGAAGAAAAGAGAAATTTTGAGTTGGTTTTGGACCTCAAAATGCGACCTTACCAGCTCAAAAAATTAGATAAAAAGAGGAAAATAGATGATGGTGAGCAACCTCTAAACCTTAAATTCCTAATAATAAATTTTAGAGTCATGGTGGCTTATGCCTTACAAGAATATGTTTGGGAATTGGGCTTTTAGAACGGGTCCTAAAGAAGAAGTCTATGGTTGGTTTCAGGTTATGTTTTGGTGCTCAAAAATCTATGTTAGGTTCCATATGTGGCCTGGTGCTAGGGGCATGCTCCCTTCACTTCATGAGCCCAGAGCTAAGCTAGGTCACTTAGTCAATATATACTTTTCCTATAGTTTATACTCTACCAGAGAACAGAGTGGGTCCTCCTCTTGGTAGTGAAGTCCAAGTAGGATCACCAGGAAGGGTCAGGTATCGGCTAGGTGATGAAATCCTAGATGGGCCTTGTCTCAAGTATGTCAAAATGTTTAAATTGTTGTGCTTGTGATATATTTGTGTAACATCTGTGCACTACGCTTTATTCATAATGCATTTTAATTACTAAGTGAAAGGGCTAAGTATGCATTCAAGAAGGAATGAAATGCAATAGTTGTTTTTTCTCTTTTTAACCCAAATTGAAATGTTTTTTTTAGATGCAAACAAGTGGAGAAAATGTTAAGAGTATGAATTTTCACTACTCTAAAATGTAGGGAAAAAGGGACAAGAAGAAAAAGAAAGATGTGCTTTTTAACTTCCGCTTATGATTTTTTTCGAAATAAAGAGATAGAAGAAAAGGATGCAAGAAGAGATTTTTCCTAATGCACCTATATGAAAATTTTATTTTTAAATAAATGAACCCAAGGAAAACTCTAGGGTCCCACTGGGCGTGCCAGAATGTTTCTCTACATTTTTGCTAATTACATTCAGAAGAAGAAGAAAATAAAGTTAAAGGTTAGGGATTTATACATTACCCAGATTAAGTTGTGCACCATTATCCAAGCATTATAGGAGCTCCTCTTTGGCTATGGAGGAAGACACCTATAGATAAGAATAAGACTTAAATAAAGAAAATTTTAGAATAAGATAAAGTGGACTGCTAAACTACGTGCCTGGTCCCAAAAGCATAAAACTTCGTGAGGGATGACAGTCCACTATTTAAGACAAAGAGATTTGTATAAAATGAAATGATGAAAGACTAAGAAAGAGAAAGTAGATAATGCATACCTGTTCTCTGTATTCAGTCTGTCACAGTCACCGACATCGGTAGTTCTGCCGATGTCAGTTGGTCAATGACGTCGACATCGGTTATTCTATCGATGTTGGTAGGAGATGTTGTCAATGTCGGTCAGGGCAATGGGCTTTGGATGGGTTTCAGGTTATGTCTATGGTCGACAGAGGAGTCTGGGAGTTTAAAAGTTTGTGTAGGGATGTAGGGAAGTCAATAGGCTCTGAGGAAGGGCAAAGGTAGAGGGTAGGTGTGAGAATAGGGTAAGAGTCAGAGAAAGGCTTTTCAGCCCTTTCACGGAGGAAGTCAGGTTCCTTTTATATTATATAGAAATAGTAAATAGAAACTAATTATCAAGTTATTCTAGAACTTTGAAATGGAGATCAGAAGAATACTTAGCTTTTTGATGAAGATCCGAGGGTGTCAAGATACTTATTCCTGTTGGCTGATGTCATAGACCTCATGCAATGTTTTCAACCTAATGTTTGGAGTGATTTATATAGAGTTTCTATAGCTTGGAGAGTGATAGTCAAATTCTGATGCTTAGTCTTAGAGCGTGCACATCGATATCCAAGAGTCTGGGGCTAGAGAGGAAGAGAGAGAGAGAGCTAGAGAGAGAGAGAGGGAGATTTAGGATTCAGGCCAACTCAATGTTAGAACTCAGTTTATGAAACTGATGTCAGTGATCCCGTTGGTGTTGGCCAATAGTTGACCAATGTCAGTGGCTAGAGAATGGGTAAAAGGGCTATTTTAAGCCCTTTGCTCATTCCTCCATCTACCAAGTGCATTTGCCATTGGAGAACGGTCAAAATATGAGGTTATTAAGCACGAGTGTTGGTTAGGCAGTTGGAATGGAGTGAGAATAAGTCTTAAGTAGTTAGGATTGGGATGACTTAGTCTTAGGTGACTCATGGGGTAGGAAATGGTCTTAGGACGAGGTGTCCAAGGTGAGGTGTCTAGGTGATGTCAGTAATTTAAAATAAGTAGTTTATTTTAAATTAATAATGTGTGTAAGGGACCAAGGGGAGTTTGACACAATATTGGTGTCTACAAGACCTTGTGTTCTACCTCATGCTATTGGTAAATGATGTCTATGTTAAGTTAATAAGGTCGGTGAAGTCTCTCAGTCTTCTTGAGAAGTCTTGCATGCTCATATTTTGTTAGATAGAACTTACTCCTAAAAATATCCACTTCAGTCATCTTCTTCCTCACTTTTCTTAACTCCAATTCTATTCTTTCTATTGCCAAGCATTTTATGCCTTCTTTGAATTTCTTAGTGGCTTCCTAGACAATTTTATTGAAATTGATTCTACTAATCAATTTAATTGTATAATCTTTTTCTTTAGATAATTTTAGTTCATTCCAAATTTAGAGGAGTTGGGACTCATGCACTTGATACTCTAGAATTAAGTATATAATTTCCTTCAACCACTCTTTAACCTCCTCATGTCTAAATATAATTAGGTTTAGGATATTATATTCCTTTAATATAGTAATTAGATCAAGGTGTTTTTACAATGACTTGCCTATGTAATCAACTAACATTTTAAGCATAGTAATGTCTTAAGCCAAAGAGCCACAAATCTAGTTTACTTGGTTCATGTGAGGTACCATCTTAGCCTTCATGAATTCCATGGCCTACAAATAATTATAAAACTTTGAAGTGGCCTCCCAAACCTTGGCTTCTATAATTTTAGGAATATGCAAAGTGTTAGACTATTCCTTGAGCTGCTCAATCTATGCTCATAATTCCTAAAATTCCTCCTTTATCTCCTAATGAAATAAATGCATACCTTCATGGATGGCCACAATTAGATCATTATGTGCTTGAACCAGGTTTGAAATATTCTCTTCATATATACACTCCCCTGGTTGCTTATTCGACCTCTTAGTGAGGGAGAATATTGACTGTCATTCTTCAAAGATGATGCTTTCACCTTGGTCATCCTCAAATTTTATCTTCCTAACTCTTTGGATTGAACCAGTTGGGGGTTCAAATAAAGTGGACATAGAGGGGATATCTATGACCTTATAGGTAGACATTTGACTTCTCAAATCTATGGCCCAAGGTGGAATGTTGAGGGGCATATCAATAGTTGTAACAAATATTTATTTCTCATCTTCCTCTTCTTCTTTCTTCTATTTATTACTAGCCTTTGTCAAGACATTAGGAAAGGAAGGCCATACTATTTTTGACCAATCCACTCCTCCAACTTGAAGAAGTGGGAAGACTACAACTATCTGAGGTTTTGCCTTCCTTATCCTGCTTACGATAGTTATTGTAGTTTCTTCTATAAAAGTGAAAGTGGGGAGTGGAAGGGAGAGTTGTGTAGAATAGACATGAAGTTGGGGGGTATCCAGAGTAATTATCACTCTCTTAATTACTTCATTCTTTTTGTGAAGTCTCATAGTATAATTACAAATAGGTACAAAAGGAATAACCATAAGAAATGATGTGGTAATGATAGTGGAGGAATCAATGGTGGTTGTGTAAATATAAGGAATAAATGTAGTGGAGGGAATAGAGACTTCCATAGAAGACGCATGTATTAAATCAAAAATAGAAATTGAAGCCAAGAAAAGGTAAAAAAGGCCTAAGTACCTTGAAGTTGAAGCCTAATGGGGTCCACCTAAAGACTCATAACCTTGGCCTCCTCCTACTCAGTCTCTGCATCTGCATCATTTGTTATGTCTTTAATGATAAATTCATCTTCTCTTGAGGGCTATTAGCTTAGAGGTGGAATAGGTAAGCCTTGAGATGTATGTATTATGGGGCTACCTATGGGAGTCGTAGGATTCTAAGTATAGACCAATGGGATCTTTCTTGAAATTGGAGAGCCATAGAAGGTAGATGTTACTACTTGTGTAGTACCCACCCCAATAAATGAAATAGTAGATACACAAGGGGTAACCATTGGAATTTAGCCTATGCTAATATTATACCTCTCCTACATTTTATCCTCTTCCTTAATAGAGTCTAAACTGATAGGATCTCCCCTTTCTCCTCTCTATGCACTAGGCTCAGGGAGCCTTGGTTCTTTCTTGATTGATTTCAATTTACACTTTAATGAAAGTCCCTAAGATGAATAAGATTCATGTTCAGTAGATTGTCCCCTCCAAATATATATATATATATATATATATATATATATATATATATATATATATATATATATATATATATATTGTCATCCCTTAAAGAGATCTATATAGATATCCAGTTCCCTAGTAGAGATACTAGGTTTGATTTGGATCATTCTCAAATGATATTCCTATAACCCAATAATTTATGCTCCTTCTATCACTTCATCTCTCTTTTTATTAACAAAAAGAAAGTAATAACAAAAAATCTGGTGGTAGTATGGAATGTTGAAACCATGAATATGATGTTAGATTCACCCATGGGGATCTTAGTCTCTACGTGTTATTGAGGGGAAGCCATATCGATTCCACTTGCCTCTAACATATCCAAGATGTTTCTTCATCATGTATGTTATTCTAACAAATTAAATTAGGATCCCAAAAAATAAGCCTTTTTTCTATCTAACCAAATCATCCTCAATATTGTTCCACAACTAGAAATAAATCTCTTACTTAGCTAGCTTATTAGGTACATACCTTGGAAGACATAAAGGCTCAAACTTATTTCCCTAGACCATGATGATTATGAAGTATGGATACAAAAAAATATATCCTTTTTTGCTGAAATTCTTTATAATCTTCTCTCCAATATGAGGTATAGGTGAGCCATGAATGGCTTTCCACACCTGTGGGTAAACATATTCATATATTCTGACCATATGCTTTTGGTAATCAAATATATGCATAAATTATAAGTGGTATAGTATTTTATTTTTATGAAATCTATGGTTAGATTCCATGGATTGACCAAGTCCTTATAATAGGTCCCCATGACTATGCCAACTAAATATGACATTATATATAAGTCTCTTATGGGGTGAGATGTTTGTCCTTGTGAAAAATTTGTTCCCTCAGTCTCAAAATAATGACCTTTTAGGGCATAGGAATCATTGTGTGACATCATCATATGTATTAATAACACCAAATCTAAGTGTACAAAATGGATGCTAGGCATCCCATATAATTTGTTGAGTAAAGCCATACCTATCCAAATTCCTATTCTAAATATTTCAAATGGAATCACTCCCTTTAGATTCTTCCCTTACCAGGTGATGGATTGGCTTGGGAGAAATGATGAGGAGAGAACCTTTGAGATTGATGTTTTAGTTTTGAATTGTACCCAAGTGTGCTTATCATAATAGGTGTCTGGTATGTTGAGAGATATATACCTATGAAAGTAACTTCTAGAGATGCACACGACCACTGTATCTCCACGAAAATGAAAAAAGTTCGTGTCTTATGATATTTTTATTATGAAGAAAAAATAACTAAGAAGGTCTATATATGGCATAACCTCTAGTTTATCTATGACAAAATGCAACCTTTGACATTTTAGGATAGAAGTTCCTAAATGAGTAGCCTTTTTACTAGTACTATCTCATCATCCAATGAAAATATATCGAATAAACCAATATCATTCTAGAGTTATGAGTAATTATGATACTTATAACACTTCTAGATCAAAGATGGTGTCCTTAAAATTTGTAGAATCCTTGATTGAAAATACAAAAGGAGGATTTGTTCCTCAAACCATCCTAGATGAGTAAGACATAGTTGCATGTTTTAGATTACTATAATTCCCTTCAATATGTATCATACTATGCAATCACTTTAGCTCTTATCTTAGTCTCTATTATACTCACTAAATTCTCAAGGTATGGACTAGGTTTCTTGATCATGGTTGGGAATGAATATGAGTTTATTGCAAGTTAACTTGGATGTAAATGATGAATTCAATGGTTGCATATCAGCTACATAGGATCCTGCATTGAATACCAATTCATGCGATATTAAATATGTAATATTCACTTTTCAAATTTATTAGCTTGGGTTGGTGGGTGATTTTATAATTTATCAAATTGGAAGTATTTTGTCTTTGTTTGGATAAGTATGTCATAATTTCAATAGTGTTTTATGTAATAAAACACTTAGGAGCATAGTGTTGAACAAGCACTTTTGGGTCAATGTTCATGGATAATTCCCATGAAATAATTTTTTCATTGGGTAGGATTCATAAAAGGGTTATTATGAAGGGTTAATTCATTGTTTAAGGGTATTTTCAAACTCTCTGAAGGGTACTTTTGGTTTGAAGGATCCACTTCATAGGGCATTTTGTCCGTGACAAAAGTCTCAAAGGATGTACTTCATAAATGATAAAAGGCACTTCTAAAATTCCCAAAGGGTAGTTTTGGAGGGCTAAAAGGCACCTTTGATCTTCAAAGGAAATTTTTGTATGGCTAAGGGTTAATTCAAAAGGTCTCTAAGGGTAGGTGGTCACTTTCAAAAGGCCAAAGGGTGAATTTGAAAAAATATGAAGGGTTGGTTCAAGAAGTTTGAAGAGCATGCACTCTTTAGAGGAATTATTTCAGGGATTTTGCATTAGAAAAAAAAATTTTAGAAACAAAAATTTAGAGGGAAATGGTTTAGGGAAAATCATCCTTTCAAATGGTCATGAAGGATTTATTTCAAGGAATTTATTTTAAACAAAATGTTCACAATAATTCTTTTAAAGAGTCATTTTTGTCAGATAAAATGTCTGAAGGAATTGGCAAAGGCACATAATGAAAGTTTTGAAAGAAAGGATGAAGGGAAATCAAAAAAAATGTTGAAGGAATTTTGATGGGAAAAAGAGGTACAATAATTATTTTGAAGGACACTTCCATAAAGCCTAAAGGGTAGGTTGGGATAGAAAAGGCAATTGGGAAAGCTCTAAAGGGAAATTACAAAATGCTGAAGGGTAAGCTATACAAAATGTATGAGTATTTTCCCTAAAATAAATGGTCAAGAAGGGGTAAATGGTTTATTTAAAAAAGTTTTAAGGGTTATTTAGAAGGGTTTCTAAGGGTAGGTGGAAGTAAAATAAAGGGTATACTTTGGGGAAAAAGTTTTCTCAAAGGGTTTACCTTGTAAATGTTAAAGAGTAAGTCTAAACATTTTTAGAAAGATAATATTATATGACTAAGGACCATTATAAAAGTTCCAAAGGATAATTTGGATAGGGTCAAAGAGATAATCCATCTTTAAATTTATCTCAGGGAAAGTGCATGTGGTTTATAATTCCTTAAGGTAAAGAGTCCATAGGCTAAATTCCATTGGGATAATTGTTTTGGATGAAAAGTTTGTAACAATTTCTCTCACAAAATAAGACTATTAAAGAAATAAGACTGAAATAAAATAGGATAAAATATTTAATGAAACATAACATCTAAAAATATAACTTTGAAGGAAGACTAAAAGAATTAGCCCAAAGACTATGAACCCAAAGAGTTTACTTGCAATACACAAGTTAGTCTCATAAACACAATAAACACAATGCTAATATCATCCACTAAAAAAGTGAAATGTCATATAGACTTCCAAAACTTCACATAGACATACGAAAAGGATTCCTCATTAAGATCATATCTTCAAAAAAGGTGGGTCCCCATTTCCTTATGAAAAAAGGTGGGTGTTGGGTACAACAAATGGTGACTTACATGGAGAATACTCTTGAGTTTTCTAGAACACATAACTCTAGTTTGTAATCATAAATCAATCATGAAGTGTGCCATAAAGGAAGACTTACATAAGAAACATTGAAGCTACTCCTAAGTAGATTGCCAAAACATACTCACCTTCTAATTTTCTTGGATCTGTGTGTGTCAAAACATGTAGTTCTTTTAACCCCTATTGTGATGTGTTTTTAAAAAGCTTCGATAGAGTTGTAGGTTTTGTTCCATTATCCATTAAATCATAAAACAAGTAAAGCTCAGGCATTACTCTACTCCTAGCCAGACATCCATAGCCTTGATAGAGATACCTAGGGCTCTTTCTGTTCTAATTCTAGTATTTTATTTTGATCATGATTCATGGTACATTGACCTTATTTCATCATGTGAGCCATTTTTATTTTATTTAGATTTTCTTTTGCTCTTTTTAACTCATTGATTCTTTTCTTTCTTTTTTATTTTCTTTTATTGAGTTAAACTTAATAGAAAAGAGAGAAGAAACGCTAGTGAGCTGGTATAATTAGAAAATAAATCATTACTAGAATGTCCCTATCAGCCAAATTTAGACCTAGAATTACCATTTCCAATAGGTATTCATCATGATAAGTGCATGTGATCCAATAAAACAATAAAAATTTCTAAATTTGTATCAATTAATTTGAAAGCATATTCCACATGCCTAGTAAAAGTATTCAATTGTGACTTTATTCAAAATAATCCATGATTACCTACCTTCATCTTAAAGACTTAAAAAATACATAAATATACCCAAACTATAAATTAGTCCCCAAAATCTCAAAATTTTAATTTCCCCCTTTTTCACAAGTTAGTTGTTTTGGATTTTTGATTTAGAAATAATGAGAGCAAGTAAAATTTTGAATGCCAAAGAAGAAAATAAATATGGCTAATATAAAAAATAAATAAATCTAATCTAAGAAAACTTTGAAATAAATTCTATGATAGCAATATATTGAAAGCAGGAAAGATTAATCTAAAAAAAAGGAGACTGGTCTAAAAAAACACTCAAAATTTATTCTATAAAACAAGAAAATCTAATCTAATCCTATCTATAAACTAATCCAAATCCTCTCAATCAGTAATATCCATAAATAGAATAACTATGAAGTAATGCATCAAGAACTATCCATTAACTAGATATGTAAACCAATTGCCTTGGAGGTCTTTTAGATGAAATGCATTATTTCTTAAGATCTCTAAAATCTGACATGGTCCAATCCATAATGGAGTGAACTTATCATGTTGTCATTTATTTTCATGGGATTTATCCCATAATAACACAAGATCTAAAATTTTGAATGCTTTGACTTTTTCCTTTTTATCAAACCACCTTTTAACTACATCTTGGTGTTTATTGAATGTCTATAGAGCTTCTGTTCTTGAATCCTCCATGTCTATTATGTCAAACAGTCTTGATTCTACATTGCCATTACATTCCATATAATATTTTATGAACTAATAAGTGGGAAGATTAAATTTGATGGGAAAAATAGGTCTGCATCCATATACTAGTAGGTAGGGTGAAGATTTCAAGGCTTACTTGTATCTCATCTAGTCTGCCTAAAGAACATACTTTACGAGATTGTCCTAATCTCTAGGCTTGTCCCCTACTGACTTCTGGATAACCTAAATCATATTTTTTCTCATTTATTTAACTAATCCATTTATTTGAGGGTAGTAATTAGAAGATGATCTTATTATAATTTATTTGTTATGTGCCTACTCAATGAACTCTATTGATATAAATTCTAGTCTATTGTCACATACTAGAGAGATGGGCATGCCAAATTAGTAGTAATGTGTTATTCTAAATAATTAATCACATATTTTGATCTAATATTCTTTATATAAACCACTTTTATCCATCTAATATTGCAATCTATATCAATAAGTATAAATTTATTGACAACTGAAGAACTTGGGTTGATTACATTAATGAAGTCCAAGCCCCACTATGCAAATGATCTTCCTTTAAAAAATGGTTATAGAGGCATGGCTACATGAACCTCCATTTTGGAAAATTATTGAAATTCATGGAAATTCATGACATGCATATGATCATCCTTAAAGATAGTTGGCCAATAATAGACCAACCTTAAGATTTTATGGGTTGTGGTGTTGCAAGATAGGTGATCATTGCCTATCTTTTGATGTAAATTTTCTAGGATATCCTTGGATTATTTTGTATATACACACCTAATATATATACCTTCATATTTAATTATATATAGGATGTCTTTCTTGATCATGAAATGAGTAGCTTTGAGCTTCAAGGCTCTTTTCCTTTCCCTACTAAGCTTTGGGGGCCAGGTTCCTATAAGAAAATATTGGATTATGTATATATACCACTCCCATTTATAAATTCGTGTTATACATACCTTTTCAATGGGGATTTAGGGATTTGAATCAGTCATGAGCTAAACAATTCCTTATCCTCTAACAATCTTTGCAACCCTGATCTCTATTTGAACTCTTGGAGCTTAGCCATCCATTTGCCTTGATGTTCTCCCAGTTCACTATGTGATAAGGTGAGATTGATAGTAGGGTCAAGTAATATATAAATGGTTCTATTTATTAATATATAATGTTAAATTTTATTCACTACCTTAACCATAATAAAAATATATTTGTTGATAATTAAATATTTGAGCTCTACATCCTTTAGATTTATACTCATGAAGGCAATTGGATGTTTAGTTTCATATTTATTTTACCTGATAATGACAACATTGCTATGTTCTAAGATTAATGAGTACAAATATAAATCCTTTGTGAAGTTTAGACTAATCAATACTGGAGCCTAAAATATAACATCTTTTATGTCTTGGATGGACTTTTTGGCCTCAACTGTCCATTCTATTTTAGCATTCTACTTAAGCATGTCATTTAGGGGTTTGATGATTTTTGTGAACCTTGATATAAACTTCCTAACAAATCTGATTTTTACAAAGAATGATTTTACATCCTTATTACTATTTGGCTTCTATTTCCTTGAGATTTCCTTGATTCTTTCTAGATATAATGGTGATCCCATCCTTAGTGATGATGTGTCCCAATAGTTTGCCTTTAGGTACCACAAATATGATTTTTTTAGATTTAATGAAGCACCAAATATTTGGAACCATTAAAATATAGGGTTTAGGTGAGATATATGATCCTTTATATTCTTTGAAAATACTATGAGGTCATCCATATAAATAATTATACATTTCCTAGTCACTCCCTTGAATGCATTATCCATAGCACATTACAAGATAACTCCTGCATTGATTGGTCCAAATGGCATCCTTTTGTATGCATAAGTTATCCATTATATGGTAAACATATTCTTAATTCTATATTTAGGTTGCACCAATAGTTGGTCATAGCCTAAAAATCCATCCAAAAAGGACATCATCTCGTAACTAGTCACTATCTATATTACTTCTTTTAGAGAAAGTAGATGATAATTGTCCTTTTTAAAATCCCTCTTCAGATTTTTGAAGTCTATGCATAGTATAATTTCACTATTATTATTTATTAATGGGACCAAATTGGCCACCAAAGTGTAATTTCATATGGGGAAAATGATTTTAGGACTTAATAACTTCTTACTTCCTTCTAAATAAGAGGCTCCAGAATGGAGTTAACTACCCTTTGCCTCTATCTGAATGGTTTATGATCCTAATTCAAAGGAATTATGTGTGTGATGACATATAGATACACCTTTAGGTCCTCATATGTCCAGGTGATAACATCCTTGTACTGAGAGATTAAATTCATCATTCACTTCATTTCCTCAAGAGTATAGCTAAGACCAATATTGACATAATATGGATTATGTTCATCTCCCAAATTTTCCCTCTTGAAGTTAGATTTATTGACCTTAGGTTGTCTAATTTACTGTGCCTAAGGATCCAAGTCAAAAGGCCTTTTTAAGGAGACTAAGCCTACTAGTATTCAATTATCTTTAATCTAGAGAATACCCTCTTTATCTATCTCTTATTGACAAAAATGGTTAATGTCCTTGTCATCAATGATTTGGGATTTGAAATCCCCTGAATTAGTTTAGAATTAGATAATATATTAATCATCACTAAATACCTAAAAATTATCTACATTATCTATAACAAAGGGACAAGGAACCAAATCAATGGAAAATGTCTTTACCTTGGATTCCTATAGTGGTTCTAGATTGGTAGCGGCTGTAAATAGTGAATCGATGCCCTAATTTTGTTCTCTTGGGAGTGATACTATGTTTAAAGCTTAAAAATTTCAATTAAATCCCATGATCTATGTTTATACCTCTTCAAGTAAGATAATTTTCATTGGTATTTATTTATTATCTAGTGGATTACCAGCTTTGAGTCCTCAAATATTTTTTACCCATTTTATGTTATTTTTGAGTGCAAACTATAGTCTTAATATTAAAACCTCATACTTGGCCCTATTATTCATATAGGGGAACTAAAATATATAGGTATCCAAAAAATTCTTACATTGAGGATCAAATAGCTCAATTCTTACACCTGATCCTTTCTTGGAGTTGGCTCCTTCAAAATGCATTATCCATAGCTGATTTGAATCTTTAAGTTCTTGGTTTTGCTCCAAAATGTGAGTGGTAAAAGTATAAATTTCCAATGAGGGAGAATTATTCTTTACCTCTTAATTCTTGACATTGTATTTTGTGATGGGATATTTCATTCTATTGTCTCTATCAATTCCGATATGATTTGTAATTCCTCTCCATGGTAGCTAGATGTGTGAGAAGTCTATGGAAAGATACCCATTAATAAATTTAGACCAATTTCTTCTAAGAAATAATCCATATCCTTATAGGATGTCCACTAATATAATATCAATAGTCATCTGGACTCTCAATTTTGATGCTACTTCAATGTGTATATTATTCAATTCTCCTGCTACTCGTATTACCATTTTTTATAATTGAGAAACTAACCTCTTTGAAGGGCTATGAGTGAGAACAAGATTTTATCATATAAAAGAAAGCATAAAATTTGTATATTATCCCTAATCAACCAAAAAATTATGAATATTCTTACCAAATGCTTTGATGGTCAGTAGGAATGGTGGCACTTTGGGTTTGCTTTTGTAGATGACATTGGTATCAACTAATTTTATTCTTTTGCTTTGTTTGAAGTTTTTTTAGTTCTCTCCATATGGGTATTTATATTTATATAATTCCATAGTAGATACTTTTTTTAGTGATTTAGGATAACTTATGAAGCATGATATTGGCCTTGATTTTCTTCATATCTTCCATGATGTTGTATCCTTCAGATTTACTCGATTCCTCTTTGCTTGGTGATAGATTATTCCCCTTATGAGGGGGTGGATTGTTGTATACTTTAGGGTTAGGTAGAATTTATATGGTTTTTGGAGGAGTCAAATTATTCAAAGGGTTCTTATTACTCAAGTTTTATGTACATATTTGGAATTGCTAAAAATCTTGAACTTCTAAATTATATTCTAGTTTGTTGTCATCTTTTCTTGGGAAAGGAAAGTTGTGAGTCTCAAAGAATATGGCTATGCTAGAAGATCCAAGATCTTGATGTGTTTTTGTTGGATTATTCATTTTATCCTACCTAGTTACTTCCCTCTAAAATATTTTGAACACTGTACAAAACTCAACACAATCAAGCTCACCATGTTGAGGTGTATTATGTATCTTGTACCAATTAGGGAGAGATTTTTTAGCAATGTTTATTTATGGAAGTCTACTAGATTAATCCATATTATTTTTAATCCTATTAAAGGGCTTGTTATACCTTTAAAACCTAGCATTCTAGTTGCCCATATGAGTATTGGTATTGCCTAGCTTTCATTTCATATTCATAAAATCATTACTCATTTTTAGACCATCTTATTAATAGAATCCAATTTAGATTTTATGGAATCCACACATTGTAAAAGATCCATAAGAAGTGTATTTTCATTTTATTTATGTTGGTAGATATTTCTCATCACATGATTGTTTATATAGTCAAGGTTTAACTACATTGTTTATGTTAATGGAGGCAACATGTATAGCTGATTTTGATTGTATGCCAAAACATTTTACTTCATGTATGATATCAGGTTGAGTATTAAGATTCCATTTTTGATGTTGGATATCCCAGGTGTCTATAGATTAAGTTGTATATCTATGTTAATAACTTATTTAAATGCTATTACCAAAGTATTGATAATGGGTGCTCTTATCAAGAACACAATGGTAATGGGATCCAAGGAATTTTTTTACATCTCAAGTGCTAACTCAAGTTGTGGTTTGTACCCTAGGATCAACCAGTTATACATTTTTTACCATCTTGCATTGAAAGCATGGATGGGCTCATTAGGTTCCCTCTTCATGCTAGTAAAGTACTGATATACTAATATAAGATTGGTGACCCATCCAAACTATGTAATAAAAACTATTTGACAATCCTCATGATTGGTGATGGATTTTTATATTAGATTTAAATACTAATCATAAGTATCATCCATTAACATAAAATGGAATAATGAACATGCAACATCTTCGTCCATTAGATTCATTAATCTTAAAGAAGCTTTAACAAATTTAATATGGTCTTTTGTGGTCCTTGGCTCTAAAGAAGAAAAAGATGATAGATAATTTTTTGGTTTTTAAGGTAAATCATGTACATCCCTTGGGATGTCAATAGTAGATCAGTCTAACCAGGACTATTGTTGAGCCATTGGTTTATTAACAAAAAGTGGGTTCCTTACAGGTGTAGGGTGCCCCAAAGGAGGTGGATTGTTTTAAACTAGAGTTATTGGCACAACTCTAGGTCGCTTGTGGATTTCTAAGGGTGATACTAATAACCTAACCTAAGAATTAGATCTTGTCACTCCCCTAGGTAACTCTAGTGTAACTCTATGCAAAGACTAACCTCTATTATTAGGAGTAAATTTAGGGCCCTCTTTTTAGCACCATTGAAATTATTGATGTGGGTTTTATGCACACAATAGCCATAATGAGGTAGCCTCTTAACATTTTAAGATCTCAATGGAGGTAAACTCCATTATAGGCCATGAGTTATAGGTATGAAGTCTTTGATAACTTGATGGAATAACTGGTAGGGTATGTAGGTTGTTGAGAAGGTTTTTTGGATAGTGGTGTGGTTTTCTAATAGAGTTAGTTCCTACATGAGTTAGATGGATGGATGGCCTCTAATCTAAAGTAGGTAGATCTCAATAATAAAACACAAAAAGAGGGTAAGGTAAGGCAAAAATAAATCTCTATGGGACTCAGGAATTACTTCCCTGGTTTGTTTTTGGACATAACTACATTTATTTAAAATAAACACTAGTCATTAATAACAATTGCACACATGTAAACATGTACAACTTGAAATTCTAAGGGAACAAAGATATAGGGAGTCCACTAGCCTCAAGTAAATGTTGATCCTATTGGGGTTATTGTTACACACCCTTCAATTAGGAGATTATGGCTCGATCTAATGGATTATTTAAGGCAAATATAGCACACACTTATAAGACTATACCAAGAAAACACCAATACACATCCATAAATATGATTTAAATTAACTTGACAATTTTAATCAATAATTCTATTGATATTAAATATCTATTACACATCTAAGATTAGTATATTAATCAAAATAGTCAAGAATATATTCAAATTTTTATCATAGTAAAGACTATTAAAGCAAACAAACATAGAAATATTGACTAATAACATGAAATGGGAAAGAAAATACACAAACACATTTGTTGTCAATCAAAATTGCTCACTGCTCCTATATTCAAAATTCTTTGACTCTAAAAAATAAAATTTGGTGATAATATTATATTTATAGATCTTGGTGAATGGGCCACCTCATCTTCCAAGTCTATGCATGATTATTACATGTGGTAGTTAATACATGTACTTCTAACTATGGTCAAATCTATTGAAGCAAAAAAGTTATAAATATACAAATTGCCATTATAAAAGCATACAATGTGTGCATGTATAGGAAAATACAAAGTGAATTTTACAATGATTTGTCTATTTTAAAAATAATCTAAATATAAATTATTCTAGGATTTATATACACATACGACTAAGGTTGTGTGGTATGAAGTGCTTTATGGGCCTTATAAGGAGTCAAAGTGGGAGTAGAAGTTGAAGATCTAGAAACACTACTAGAGGCCTACTTTTGTTTTGCCTCATTGTCATTATAGACCTTATATAATACCTCATTATATTGGTGAATGATGTCTAAGTTAAGAAAACAAGGTCGATGGAGTCTCTTAATATGTTTGAAGAGTCTTGTATATTCATTGTCTAAGGATTCTTGCATGTTCGTCTTTCATTAGAAGGAACTTACTCCTAAAAATATCCACTTCAATCACCTTCTTCCTCACTTTGCTTAACTCTACTTCTATTATTTACACTATCAAGCCTTGTATGCATTGAATTTCTTGATGGCTTCTTAGACAATTTTTAGTAAAATTGATTCTACTAAGCAATTTACCTATAGAATCCCTTTCTTTAGATAATTTTAGTTCATTCAAAATTTAGAGGAGTTAGGCCTCATGCACTTGATACTATAGAATCAATAATGAAATTTACTTTAACCACTCTTTGATCTCTTCATGTTTAATGATATTTAGGTTTAGGGTATTAGATGCCTTTAATGTATTCATTAGATCAAGGTGGTTGTTCAATGAGTTGCTTGTGTAAGCAACTAGAATTTTAAGCCTAGTAATATCTTGAGCCAAAGAGCCATAGAGCTAGTTTTCTTAGTTTTTATGAGGTGCCATCTCAACCTTCATTAATTCCATGGCCTCTAAATACTTATAAAACTTTGAATCAGCCTCATGAACCTCAAATTCTATAATTTTAGGAATATGCACAATGTTAGATTATTCCTTGAGATGCTCAATCTATGCTTGCAATTCTTGAACTTCCTCCTCTAGCTCCTATCAAGCTAATTACATGCATTCATGGATGAAAACCACCACTTCATTATGTTCTTGAGCTATGTTTGAAATATTCTATTCATATATAGACTCCCCTGGCTTCCTATTATGCCTCTTAGTGAGGAGAATATCAACTGTCATTTTTCAAGGATGATGCTTGCACCTTGGTCATCCTCAAATTTTATCTTCTTATCTCTTTGGATTAAACCAAATAGGGGGTCAAATAAAGTGGATAGAAAGGGGATCTATGTGACCTTATAGCTAGGCATTTGACACATCAAGTCTATAGCATAAGGTGGAATTTAGAGTGGTGTATCAATAATTGTAACAACCATTTCTCTCTTAACTTCCTCTTTTTTCTTCTATTTCTTACTAGCCTTTGTCATGACATTAGATAATAAAGGCCATAATATTTTTTATGAGTTTGCTCCTCCAAATTGAGGAAGTGGGTGGACTACAACTATGTGAGGTTTTTCCTTCCTTTCCCTACTTACGCTAGTTATTGTAGTTTCTTTTGTAGAAGTAGAAGTGGGGAGTTTAAGGGAGATTTGTGTAGAAAAGACATGAAGTTGGGGGGTAAATAGAGTATTTTTCACTCTCCTAGTTACCTTATTATTTTTGTGAACTCTTAAAATAGAATTACCAATAGGTATAGAAGGAATAGCCATGGGAAATTGTGTGGTAGTGATAGTGGAGGGATAAATAGTAGTTATGGAAATGGAAATAATAAATGAAGTGGAGGGAATGGGGATTTCCACATAAGGGACATGTATTAAATCAACAATATAAATTAAAGTCAAATAAAAGGTAGAAAAGTCCTAAGCACCTTAAAGTTGAAGCTAAATGGTGTCCACCTAAATACTCATATCCTTGGCCTCCTCTAACTCAACCTCTTCATCTAAATAATCAGTTATGTCTTTGGTGATAACTTTGTCTTCTCTTAATGGTTATGAGCTCAGAGGTAGAATAGGAAAGCCTTGAGATGTATGCATTATGGGGCTGCCTAAGGGAGTCTTGGGATTCTAGGTATATAACAATGGGGTCTTTCCTTAAATGGGAGAGCCCTAAGAGGTGACTGATACTACTTGTGTAGTAGCCACCCCAACATATGAAATAGTATATAGGCAAGGGGTAGCCATAGGAACTTAGTCAGTGTTGAAAATAGAATATCATATATCTTTTCCTCTTCTTTATCAAATTCCAAATCAATAATATCTCCCCTTTCTCCTCTCTATGTACTAGGCTCAAGGAACCTTGGTTCTTTCTTGACTGATTTCAATTTCAACTCTAATGGAAGTCCCTAAGATGAAGAAGCTTCCTATTCAATAGATTTTCCCCTCAAAAAATTTGAATGCTAACATCCCTTAAAGGGAGCTCTACAAATATCTAGTTCCCTAGTAGAGATACTAGCTTTGGTTTGGATCATTCTCAAATGATCTTCTTATTGCCCAATAATTTGTGCTCATTCTATCACTTCTTCATCTATCTTGAAATTCACAAAAAGTAAGTCATAACAAAAAGGCTAGGGCTAGTAAATAATGTTGAAACCATGAATATGATGTTGGATTTGGCCATGGGGATTTTAGTCTTTATGTGCCATTACAGGGAAGCCATATCAATTATGATTTCCCCTAACATTTCCAAGATGTTTTTTGATAGTGTATGTTATTCTACCAATTCAAATTAGGATCCCAAAGAATAAGCCTTTTTTCCATCTGACCAAATCCTCCTCAATGTTGTTCCACAACTGGAAAGCAATCTCCTACTCAATTAACTTATCAAGGGCATACTTTGGAAGACATAAAGGCTCAAAATTATTTCCATAGAACATGATGACAATGAAGTTTGGATAGAGGAAAAAATATCCTTTTTTTCCCAAATTATTTATAATGTTCTCTCTAAGATGAGGCATAGGTGCACCATGAATGGCTTTCCACACCTATGGGTAAACATATTCACATATTATGACCATATACTTATGGTAAGCATATATATGCATAAAATAGAAGTGGTTATAGATTCTATTTTTTATGCAATATATGGTCAGATCCCATAGATTGCCCAAGTCCTTATAATAGGTCTGCATGACTTCATCAACCAAATATGACATCATATAGAAGTCTCTTATGGGGTTAGGATGTTTATCCTTGTGAATTTTTTTTCTCAATCTCAAACTAATGACCTCCCCTAGGTCATAGGTAAAATCATAAAACAACATCATATATAGTGTCAAAAAACTAATTTTGGGTCAACGTTCATGGATAATTCCATTAGGGGGATTATTTTAGACAAACCATTCATAGTAATGATTCCAAAGGAATCTTTTCATTGGGTAGGAGTCTCAAAATAATTATTATGGAGGGTTAATTCATGGATAGAGGGTATTTTGATACTCCTTGAAGGGTACTTCTGGTTGAAAGGGTTCACTTTATAGGGCATTTTGTCCATGACAAAATTCTCGAAGGATCTACTTAGTAAATGCTGAAGGGCACTTCTAAAATTCTTGACGGGTATTTTTTGATGGATGAAGGGGACCTTTGATCTATGAATGGTACTTTTGTATAAATAAGGGTCACTTCAAAATGTCCCAAAGGGTAGATGGTAACTTTGAAAAGGCCAAAAGGTAATTTTTGAAATATCTAAAGGGTCAGTTCAAGAAGTTTGAAAGGCATGCACCCTTTGAAAGAATTATTTTAGGGATTTTGAATTGGAACAAAATGTTTGAAATAATAAGTTTTAAAGGAAATGGTTTAGGGAAAAGGATCCTTTTAAAAGGTATTGAAGGATCTACTTTGAGGAATTTATTTTGGATAAAATGTCTACAAAAATTCTCTTGAAGGGTCATTTTTATCATGTAAAATGTTTGAAGGAATTGACAAAGTCACATAATAAATTTTTTGAAGGAAATGATGAAGGGTAATCACAAAAAATGTCAAAGGAATTTTGATGGGCAAAAAGGGTTAAAACCATTTTTTTTAAGGACACTTCCATAAATATTGGAGGGTAGGTTGGGATAAAAAGAGGAATTAGGAAAGCTCAGAAGGGTAATTCCAATACGCTGAAGGGTATGCCTCATAAAACCAAAGGGTATGTACCCTAAAATAAATTATCAAGAAGGGATAAATGGTCAAGTTAAAAAAGGCCAAAGGGATAGTTAGAAGGGTTCCAAAGGGTAGGTGGAAGGAGAACTAAGGGTTTACTTTGGGGCAAAAGTTTAGCCAAAGTGTCTACTTTGCAAAGGCTGAGGGTAGGTCTAAACTTCCTGAAGGATAATCTTGTATGACTATGGGTCATTCTAAAAGTTCTAAAAGATAAGTTGGATAGGTTCAAAGAGATAATCCATCAGGAAATTTATCTCAAGTGAATGCGATCTAGAATTCCTTAAGGCAAAGAGTCTATACACCAAATCCCATCAAGAAAATTTCTTTAGATGAAAAGTCTGTAATAATTTCTAAGATAAAATAAGTTTGTTCAAACAATAAGCCTGAAATAAAATAGAACCAAATATTTCCTGAAACATAGCATACAAAAAGATAGATTTTCAAGAAGATCAAAAGAATTAACCTTAAGACTTTGAACCCAAAGAATTTACCTAAAATACAAAATTTAGTCTCATAAACTAAATAAACACAATGCTAATATCATCTGCCAAAAAAGTGAAATGTCCTATAGACTTCCCAAACTTTGCATAGACATATGAATATGATTCCTCATTAAGATCACCTTTTCCAAAAAGGTGGGTCCCCATTTCCTTATGAAAAAATGGGGGGTTCTGAGTACAATAATATGATCTTTCAAATCATGAATCTAATTCATGAAATTCTTTATGATAATTAAGTTGTCAACATAAAGGACCAAAATCAAGAGTTTCACATCTACTTTCTTGGTGTAAAATGTATGGTCAAGGATTAACTCCATGTAAAGTAGGATTTGATTAAGAATGTGTGGATATTTTCATATAAACCTCAATAATAATGTTTTAAACTATACAAGGACTTTTTAAATTTACATAAAAGGTTGGATTTATGACTTCTTATATACTGAAGAGATTGTGACATGTAGATTCATTATTTCAAGTCTTCATGTAAGAAGGTAATTTTAAATTCCATTTGACAAACTTCCTATCCCTATACTTTAGCCAAGGAGAGAACTATCTTTATGTAATTAAAATAAAAAATTTAAGCAAAGGTTTCATGGTAATCAACACCTTCAACTTGTGAAAAACCTTTTTCTATAAGGCATGATTGTATCTATCAATAGAGCCATATAATACATACTTAGTTCAATAGACCTAATTTCATATCACTAGATTTATTAATTTTAGAAGTGGATCTAAGTCCCATGATTTATTATTATTCAGTGAAAAAGGTTTTGATGCCAAAGTTTGCTACCATTTAGGATGCTTAGAAGCTGGATGATAAGTTTCTAGATCATATGTCACTACCAACTGTGACAAATGTGAAACACCATATGGATGTTGTGATAAAATCATGATTGGATATCTTAGGTCCCATTGAAATGAACCAAAATAATGTAAATTTTTTAAAATCCATTATGGTAGAGGTTGTGTAAGCTGTGCAAGTCCATTTTGACTTTTTTTAACACTAGTGGAGGTGATAGTTGTCCCCATTAAATTGTGGTAAATCTCAAAATTGTAGTAATATAAATAGATTTTTTAATTCATAATATACCTCATAAGTTATGTCCACATAAATATAAGGTAATGAAGGATTATCTTTATGATATGTTGGCATGAATGCCTTGATTGTTCATCAAATAACTTTAGTGGTGCCTAGAACAAGAAGATGACATGAATTCAAATATTCACAATATATGACAAAGATACAAGGATGACCCTTCCTTTTCATTTATTTGAAATTTTCATTTGGAGTGTGCACCCATGCAGTACATCAAAAAAATAAAAAATAAAAAATAAAAATAACTAGTTTGACACCAGACAATTTTTATTTGAGAGTCATATTTTGTACTACAAAGTGGGTAGTGTGATTTTATATGTAGGTTTCACACTAAATTCCCTCAACCCAATATTATGGAGATAAATATTTTTATTGTATGATGCAATTGTCCATTTATTTTAGTGTGTAATTTTTACACTCAACCATTTTGCTAAGGAGAAAAGGGTATAGTATACTAAAGTTGAATGCCTACCTATTCATATAAGCTAATCATAGTATTTTTGATGAATTATCATCTATTATTTATTTTTATATGTTTAAATTTTTTCTCTTATGGGTTTTTAACAAGGGCCTTAAAAATATTTAAGTGCTTAAAGAATTCACTTTTATTTTTTTCAAAAGTAAACCCAATTACTACATTAGAAATCATCAATGAATGTAAACACTTATTAATGTTTCTAAAAACAAACATTGGGAAAGGACATAATATCATTTTTAATGAACTATAATATGTCACTTAATCTCAAGTATTTTCCTTTGGTAAATGTATCATTATGTTTTTTTACAAGTTTACAACCTAGAAAAACACCATATTTGATAAAAACTTATGGTAAACCAATAACCATTTGATGTTTACTAAGGTCCTAGAATGAGTGTTAGTTAAGATGACCAAAATTATCTTGCTAAAGTTTACTCAAGTCAATAGAATGTGAAATATTTAATTATGAATATTTAATTAAAATAAAGTTTTCAAATTTATACAATCAGTTTTGATGATTAACTTTGCTACTAGATATCATAACAGACTATTTGTTTGATATTTATAATGAAAAAATTGGTAGATGTAAGCTTAATGGTTTTGCATTAACCTTAATATGTGATATAATATATAGAGAGGGGGTTCATAAACAATTTTATAATTTAGATAACTTTTTTGAATACACTGTTATCCATCTCAACTATCTGTTCACTTTTAAAAAGTAGAACACTAGAGTTGCCAACAAAAATTTCAATTGTTTGGATTAGTCAAGATTTTTAAATAATTATTCATCATGCACCATATATTAAGAGGTTCATAAATCCATAATACATTCATACACAGGTGTTATTATTGTTTAAAAATCATTATTATAGTGTTAAGAGGGGAAATTACATTTTTTTCATCTCTACTTCTAAGTGGAGAACATAACATACTATTTGTTTCATATTTATGATGAAAAAAATGGTAGGCATAAACTCAATAGTTTTGAATTCATATGAATGTGTAATATGATATATGGAGAGGAGGTTCATATACAAGTTTAGAATGTGGATAAATTTTTTAAATACACCATTATCCATACCAAAGTGTTGCTACTAGCTTTTATAATAGACTATTTATTTGATATTTATGATGAAAACTCAAAGGTTTTGCATTCACTTGAATGTGTGATATGATGTATGAAGAGGAAGTTCATATAAAAATTTGGAATGCATATAAATTTATAAGATACATAATTATCCATCTCAAATATCCCTTCACTATCAAAAATTAGAATACTAGAGTTGACCACAAAAATTTCAATTATTTGGTATTAGTCAAGATTTTTAAATAGTGATTCATCATGTGCCATTTGTTAAGAGGTTATTGAATCCATAATCCATTTAGACATAGGTTTTCCTATTATTGAAAAAAATGTTTCTCTAGTCTTGGGAGGGGGAAGATGCATTTTTTCACTCTGCTTCTAAGTATGCCATTTTTGTGAATCATTGATGTTTAACATGGACTACTTTATTACACCAATTACAATACTCTTGGTTGGAATTGGCACTTAATTTATATTTATACATTTTTTTTGATGTGGGGAAGAGTTTTATTGAGATGATGGACTGGCCTTAATCTTGGGATTTACTTTCCCTTTTTAATTAGTAGTTCCATTGCCTGTACCAAATTTGGGTTATGGTGTTGCATTAGTATAATTAGCCACTTATACATGTTTGTTAATACCTTCAAGTTAGAATTCCATATAAAAATTTAACTTATCCTATTCTGTCTAAATTTTATCATATAAATTATTAAACATTGGTTCCACATAGGAATATCACATATATTATTGATGTGTGTAGTAGTTTGAAATAAAAATTGAGTTTGGATGACCTGATTTAGACAAAATATTCATAATGAGTTTTTCATCAGTCTTGGTTTCACCAGTTTTATCTAGTATAATACTCAAGTACTTAACTTGAGTGATGAAGTCATCAATGTGAGGATAGTTTTTTGGGATAAGAAAATTATATTTTTTCTAGTTGGCATGCCCTCAACTTATTATGATTTCTAAAAAGGTCCTTTAAGGGAGTCCAAAATTTATAAGTTTCCATGATGCCCTAAAAATGAAACTTAAATTAAAGGGATACTAACTAAACAAGGATGCATCTATATTTTTTAAAAATGTTTTTCAATTAATTCTATTTGATAAGATATAAAGGTGAAATATATTCATTAACTTTAATCAAGTAGATACTTTTGCTAAGGAGAACATCAATAATTTGAACTTGAGAGAATTAATTTTTTCAGCCATTTTGTTGCATAAAAAATTGTTGGAAGTATTCTTTTTCCAATATATCAAAATGTATCTATGATATCTAATTTATACCAGACATTCCCTTTACACTACCCTTTCATTATTCTAGTTTAAAATTGAATATGAAAATAAGGTTTTTGATATTAAATTGAAAATGAATTTTGTACTATAACTAAACATCTATTTTGATATTATAATTGAACAAAAATTATGGATATGAAGAAATATATATAAATAGTGTTAAAAAAATTCTAATTAGACCTTAGATTTCTTTGGAATTACTAGGTTGGGTGTGTTTGATATATAATATCTCTGATATACTAATCCTAAGAATAAATAGTGAACATGGTCCAAAAGGAACTGACTACAAAGGATTCCACCTTTTCCATAGTTGAAATACCCTATCACTGAGTACACTACAATATCAAAATAATTAAAGGCTTCCTATTGGCAAAAATAGAAATACTAGGTACTTGCTATATAGCATGAGGTATGTGTAAGCTAAAATCCATATACAATGTTATCTAATGGTTGATTATTAGTCCAATACCCCTCATACCATGGATTAGGTAAAATTAATTACTACTTTGCCTAGAAATACAACTCCTTTGAGTTTTATAATTGTCAAAACATAATTATAACTTAGCGGGTTCTTAATAAAAAAAAGAATACATGTCCAAAGAATTTAGAATATATTAAAAATAATAGGAATTCAAAAATCTTAGTTAAATATAAAAGTGCTTAAAAACATAAAATATACCTTCGTGTAAAAGAAAGCTCAACCCAATAAACTTTTTATTTTTGGCACATATTTTGATGTCACTAAAAACACAATGAATTTATACTTGGGACAAAAGAAAATTTGTCTATAAATATAATTTCTAATATTTAGTAAATTTTTTTATCAAATGAACTTTTATTTTTCTATGATTTTGAAGGTAACTTAAAAATGTTGTACAAATTCTAAACCAACACTTGACATAAAAGGAATTTTTTTATAGAGGCTAAGATCTACCAATTTTTAAAATATTTTTGTCAAAATGAGAACTTTGATTTTTTACTTGATTCCTAAGGTAGATCAAAATTACCATATAGAAGTTGAATCAATACTTTATTTAAAATAATAGTTTGTTGTAGAGGCCAAACAATGCCATCTAGTACAATGTTAGATCAAATGGAGAACATTAATTTTTTTCCCAAACCCTTAGTAATACACTACATTCACCAATTTTTGATCAATCAATATCCCTTAAGAGTGAGGTGAGAGCATAAGATTAGGTAATATTAGCAGGCCACTAAAATATAGGCTTCAAACTAAAATTAAAAGTATCTAAAAATTAAACTTGCATATAAAATTAGGTGAAACTTCTATAACTCTGATGCCATATTAAATTATTTGGATAGGGTCCAATTTCATGTTAGCTACCATAAAACATGCACCTACAAGATGTTCAATAATATGAATCAATGAAAGATTAAAATAAAAATGATAGATATATTTCCCATAGGTAGCATGCTTACCTATTTAGATTGAAAGGCTCTAGCCTAAATTTCTAGAAGAATAATAACTCTATTCCATAATGAATTACAATAATCATTGTCTCTCTATGAACTTATATAGATAAGAAAGAGGCTAGAGATAGGATTTCAAGATTAGTTAATTGTCATGACCCTATGTGACCTATATTTATTTCATTTGATGATATATTTTAGTTGTGAACTATTTGAGATAAAGTTATATATTTTATTAATGTGATATAGTCGTAAGATCTATGTTTATCCATTATATTTATTTTTAAGATAATTGTTGATATACTTTTCATTATAGCATTGGATATTTATGGTTCATGAGTCACTAATTCACTATTCAGTTTAAATGTATTATTTAAGTGTTTAGATTGATTTATTATTTTTATACGTATATATATTATTGATGGTCTATTATTTGACTATAAGGACATGTACTTGAGCTAGGTTATGTTCAGACCTGACCAATGGAGAAATGTGGAGAAATAACATAGATGAACTGAAATATTAAATTCTATTAGCAAACTGAGCTTGATGGTACTATTGATTTAGTCATTTTGTTTATTTGATTAAAGTGATGAGTGTTTATCATTTTAAGTATTATTTCATTATTGATTGGCTTTTTAGTTAGTTTTGACTTTTTTGCAATAATTACTTTACTATATGCTTTCAATTTCTAGACTTGTTAGCTTTGTTGAGCTGTGTTAGTCTTGCATTAGTTATTGGATATTTAATATCATAATTTGTAGTAACTATTATTTAATATGTTTTCATCTAGCTTAATGAATTATAAAATTTGATATTGAATTGGTCATTATATGCCCTTGTATTCATAGTCAAATTCATTGTGTCTGATTCTTTAGTACTTTACATTATTGTCTTTGTCATGTTTTTTGTTATGAACTATATCAACTTTTGATATGGTTTAAGACTATTAAAAACATGGTATATTTGTTATTAGCTTTAATGAGAGACTTATTTTTGGTTATAAAGGCTTGTGAAATTATTTTTTTATTATACCCAAGTCACAATCTTGGCTTTGTGCTTAGGTGTTTTAGGGCCACGACCCACCTTAGGACTTGGCATTAGTAGTGGTTGTTTTATTTTCCATTTGATTATAGGTCAATATTATTAGATCATAATATGATTCCATTGTGTTGAGACACTTTCAAAATGGTTTTAGGTTTTCTTCTGGTCATTTTTTCACTTGTTTGATAAGCCTTGCATTTTAGGGAGACTCTACTAAAATATTGGGTATGGTGGCCAGTGGATATGAATATACAAATAGTACATGAGTTTTTCTTGGGTTTGAACTGAACTTAAGTCATGTATATTGTTATCCATGTGGTTTTCTAGAAGATTTTGTATGGGGTCTGTTTTGGATATATAGTTTGACTAGTTTTGGTTGAATCATGTGGATTTCATGTGTGCTTTGGTATTGGTATTGGTAACAACTTGGAAGCTTGTGAAAGAAGGGATTATGTTGTCAATTTAGAGAATCCAAGTAAGTGATGTTTTAAATTTTGAGATGCATTATTTTAAATGTTTTATTCATGAAAACTAATTTTTATTTATAGCCATAAACATAGGCATTATATATTGGCCTGTAAAATGGTGTTTATAGATAAAAACCCTAACTAGTTCAAATGGATATAAGTTATTGTATTGTTTGGTATGGTGACCATAATATGGCTCGATCATGAATTTTATGGATATAATTTGTGCACATATATTTTGATGTTTTTATTGTTAGTGTTAGCTTTAATATTAATATTAATAATAATAATAATAATAATAATAATATTATTATTATTATTATTATTATTATTATTATTATTATTATGCCATTTTATTAGGGTCATGACCTTGCATTTCTTAACTGAGTTTTCATTTGTAAATTCATTATTTATATTTGAAACCCTAGTTGGGTCATTCAAGTTTTTGGGTAATGTTATTTTATTAATATCAAACCCTATTGTGAATTACAAAGCCATGACCATGATTGGGGCCAGTGGCATTTTTGAGCCTCTAGGGTTTCAAAATGATCATTAGGGTTTTTGGAAAAATAATATTTTATTCATTTTTGGTCTACATGATTTTGTTGGTTTGTGATTTTATTTCATAATTTAGACATTATGAGCTGACATAGGTTTATTAAAGTATAATTGAATTATTTATGTGATTTTGGTCATAATGTTTGGTTTTATTCAAAGTCATTATGAGTTGACTTATGTTTGGAAATTATGATCAGTTGAATGTTTTTATTGTTATGATTACGTTTATATCATTACAATTATTTTTGAATCATTCACCATTTCTGGTAGAGTAAGTTTTGATCAAAATTTGACCCATAACTTTATGTTGGGTGTTAATTTGTCATTTTTAGTTAGCTGAATTTATTGTCTTCTTTCTGTAAGTTTTTATTTTAACTCATTAATATCTATTAAAATAGTATTTGATGATGACAAAAAGTTAATTGCATTACATGAATTTATTATACATATTATTTTGTTTTAATAGAATATAAATCATAATTATAAAATCTTAGAGGAATGAGCTATAGTAATAATCATGTACCAAGTTAATGGATCTTGGTGAGATGGAATAGAGACATGTGGTTCATTTGTTTGTGTTGTTCAATTGTTTGGTTGTGTCATGTTAAGAATGTTTTGATTATCCTTTCTCCACTCTTTTTTTTTCTTCCTTGATTCATATGCAACTTATGGTTGGATTGGTTTAAGTCCACTTAAGGTTAGGCTCATTGGGATTGTTAATGTAGTTTTGGCTTCATTGGATTGTATGTGAAAGTTTATTGATAAACTTATTTTTTTATATTTTGGTTGTGACAATTGGATGTAGATGAATTAAATTCATTATAGTTGTAACCTAATATAATTTAATATTATGCTTATCTTTCCTATTGAGATAAATCATGCAAGATTGATCGACAATTATGATTAGAGTTGATCACTAGAATATAAATTTATGATTTGAATTCTGATTTTTATATGGAATTACAAAATTTCATCAAGGAATTTGATGTTATGTAATTTAGATAAATGATTTTAATATGTAACTCCAATTAGTCTCTTATTAATGGAATAAGTAGATTTATAATGAAACTTCTAAAGTTAAAACCTAAGAAATTGTTGCATTTTTATTACAAGGTTATACTAGTTATTTAACTATATTATAATATGAACATGTATTCATATATTTATTTACACTTTGATGATTATTGAGTTCATTGAATTTAACTAACTAGATATTTAAGGTTGTAAAGAGCTATTCTTGAGTACAATAGTTAAGATTTATAATTTTAAATGAGTCTTTCGATGCTAATGAGCATATGAGAATTGGAAAGTAATATTTACATGTTTATGATTTCATCTTAAATGAAAAATAAAAAGTCAAGTTTAACTTGAATAATTCATATGGGATTATCATTATTCTTTTTGAAGTTAGGGAATGTTATTAATTAAGCAAGTTAATTTGTGTTGATCATTATAGTAAATTATTGAGGTGGATTGTAACCTTAAGCCTATAATGACTTTTCAATTAACTTAATATATATAAATATCCATTGAAGACATGGAATAATTGATGTGAAGTTGGTTGAAAATTATAGGGAAGATGTTATGTTGCTAACCTTATATGAATTAATAAGATCAAATCCTTGTGATTATAATATGTTGTCTTAAATAGATTATAACCATCATAAGACTCTTACATGAAGTTTTAATTGATGTTAGAATCAATGTTAAGGGTTAAAATGGAATAATTAAATACTAAGTAAATTTATATAAATATAATAAATATTATTATAAAATAAACATTTCAATTAGAAATTAATAAAACATTGTTGAAGTGAAATAGAATATTTTGGGATAGCTCCTTATAATCTCTTGGAATTGAATTTCAAATTAGGTTATGTAAATCTTATGCATATGATAAAACTAACTTGGTAAATAAGTTAAGTCCATGAATGTTTTAAAAATCAAATGGTTATTCCTAACTAAGGCATATTGTTATAGAGGATAATTTGCTCCATGTTTGGAATTGATCATTGGAATATTAAACAAGTTAAGCTATATATTTATAATGAAAAATAAGTTTAATTGAATTTTATTCATTGAGTGGATTTGATATTTATATCTTGGAAAATAAGAACAAAAAATTTCTAACCTAAAGTTAAACAATAATTTTATACATAGGCTAAGGTCATGAACTTAAGATGTAAAGGTTTAATTTTTGTTAATAATGAATTTCAATGTGAAATATAGTATAAATTCACTTCATTCTTAGAACTATTTATTAGTATTGAGTCACTGAACTCATACAACACTCATAACGCTTATGATTAAAAATTAAAGGATAACTTAGAGCTAATGTTCTAAATCAAGAAGATACTTAAGTAGGCATGTCTTGACATGTTATTCTAACCATGCCTTGTAGATTGATAAGATGTTCTGAAATGAAACATAAGCATGGTTGTTAAAGCATTTCATGAAGCTTAAAAATTTACCTTAGTCAGTTGATTCCCAAACTTGTACCTTTATTTGTTTATTAATTTAAGAGGGTTTCCAAGGATTTACATTTATTTTGGAAATAGTCTCTTTTCCTTGATGTTTTCTTGTTGCTTGTGAATTGGTAGATCTTGCTTAAGCAATCTTAGTATGATGATTATCCATTCAATATATTTTATCTATACCTTTTTTTCTAAAGTTTACTAAATTACCTAATGAGGTACTGGTTATTCCGTAACTTGTGTAGTTCTTGAGTAAGGGCATAAGTCAGTGATATCTCTAATATGAAGGCCACAATGAATTAAGTTGATAGGAGTGCATGGGTACTAATTTGAACACCTATTTGTCATATATTTTCTAACAAAGAGAATGGATCCTAGAAAATTGAAAACTAATTTTATCTTCTATAACTATAATTATTTTATATTATTAATATTAAAATGTCAAAATGATATATAAATTTATATTTTAAAAAAGTATAATATATAAATACACTCTATTAAAATTATATTAATTACATTTTCCAAAATTTAAAGTTAATTGGTTATTAAAATAATATTATTCTTATTTTATACTCTAAACACGTATATCTAAATACTAAGTGGTTAAAATAATTCATAATGAAGTAATTGATGAGTTATGTAATTAGTCTAGTTATTATCTTTGATATAATAGTAACTCATTATATTTTATATCTTAAACACTAGTTGAAACTTTGAACCATAGTTGTTAACTCAATATGTGTTTATATGTGTGTGTGTGTGTGTGTGTGTGTGTGTGTGTGTGTGTGTGTGTGTGTGTGTGTGTGTGTGTGTGTGTGTGTGTGTGTGTGTGTGTGTGTATATATATATATGTATGTATTTATGTATGTATGTATGTATGTATGCACATACGTACGTATGTATGTATATAATAAATTTGTCTTTGTTACATATTTGTATCAAAGCATTGTTTACCACTCTAGGGAACTTTGGAGAATGTTTCTTTCTATTTTATTATTGAGCTGTTATTAGTTTTACCACAAGATGGTGAGAAAAAGATCTTGAATAATAGACAAAAAATTGAAGGAATGCTAAACCCAATAGAGTAAGAGGTCAAGGAAATAGGGCCAATATTACTTAAAGAGAGGAACCACCTATAAATAATTATGGTAATAATGCTAAAACCCATAAACACGAGGAAAAAATTCCCAATGTTAACCAGGAAGTATTTTTGAATGGAATTTTGATGGCATTAAATTTACTCCAAAGTAAACTAGACACTGAAAAACAAAGGTTGAATAATCTAGAAGGTGTTCTAACTAAAGAACTTATAGTTAGAGAAGAAAGACATGTTGGGTAGTAAGAAATTAAAAATAACCCTATTAATGTGGCTAACCATATAATTAAGAAGATGAATAAGTTACCTCCATTGACATTTTTAAGTGAGGAAGAAGGTGATGTAGCTGATGCATGGTTAGTACATCTACATAAGTTTTTAATCTGCATAACATGTCCTCTAATGTGAAGGTAAGATTGACTTATTATCAGTTAGTAGGATTTGCATATCTTTAGTGAAACCATATATGTTCCCTCTATATATTTTCTCTAGAGGGTTACTAACCAATGACTCTTACCTGACATACTTTTGAAAGGTGGTTCAAGAAGAGTTATCTCACTTCCAACTTCAAAGAATATAAAACAACTAATTTTTAGCTATTAAAACAATAAAAAATGACTATGACTGAGCATGAAGACATATTTTTAAATATGTTATATCATGTTAAATTAATTCATGACAAATAGACTAAATTCACTAATTTTAAGCTAGAATTGAAAGAGATTTGATGCATGATGTTAACATGACAAATCCTAAGACTATAATTACTACTATTGAATCTCCTCATAGGGAAGAAGAGAAAGAAAAGGTTCATAAAAGTGTGAGACAATATTTTAAATAGAATATGAATAAATATAATAATAAAAATATGTCCTCTTCACCTAAGAATTTTAAACAAATTGACTCAAACTGTAGGTTTATAGGAGTATTAGTGGTTTCAACAAATTTCAATGGCAAAGTGAAAATTTTAAGAATATAGATTCTTTTAAGTCTACAAATTTGAAATTAAATTTGACCCAAATTAGTCAAATGTGAATGTCACTAAAGGAAATACCATTTTTGTGACATTGTAAAAGATTGTAGCATGATTATAATGTGGTGATAACCACTACTGCAAAGATTTAGCTAAGATGAAAATGGGTCAATCAGCTAATCATAGAGTTTATGCACCTATGGATAAAAGAAACATATGTTTCCAAACCACTCCTATTTAAATTAAAGGTAAAATACATGATTTTTTTGTTTCAATTTTGTTTGATTCAAGAGAAACTAATATTTTTGTGAATCTTAAGTTAGTAACATGATGTAAGTTGTATCTGGTGACTTTGAAGTATGGTCGGGATGTTGATTTTGACTTAGGTAAAAGGGTACGAATTATTAAGTGTATCAAGCACATAAATTTAGACTTAAGAAATTTTTATACCCAAGTTAACATATTTTTATCTCCTCTTAGATATTTTGATATTATTTTAAGCATGAATTAGTTGCATCAACATAAAGAAAATTTGGAATACTATAGAAAAGTAATATATTTACTATAATAATTTGGGGAAACTTGTAGAAATACAAGGTTTGTTTAAATCAAAAGTATGTTATTTGTTATCATCTTTACAGTTCAAGAAAATAGTGCATAAGGGCTAAAAATTATATGCTATTTAAATACAAGAAATTGCAACTATAATAGAATCAACATTTTAAAAATATCTAATTTGCAAGAATTCTCTAATATTTTTCTAGAAAAATTTCCTGGTTTACTTCTTAAATGTGAATTTTATTTTTCTATTGATGTAATGCTAGGGGTAACCAATATATATAAAGTGCCTTATCATATGAATTCAGCATATTTGTAGGAAATGAAAGCTCAAATAGTATAATTATTATAAAACAATTGTATTAGGCCAAGTTTGTCACCTTAGGGCACATAAATGCTTTTTTTTATGAAAAATAAGAATAAAACCTTGAAATTATGTGTTGACTATCGCATGCTTAACAAGGTCACCATTAAGAATAGTCATCCTTTATTGAGGATAGATGATCTAATTGATAAAATGAAGGATACAAATATATTTTCAAATATATATTTGAGACCATGCCATCATCAACCAAGCATCAAGGAAGAAGACGTCCATAAGATAACTTTATAATTAGGTATCGACATTACAAGTTTAAGGTAATGCCTTTTAGTTTAACTAACGCATATATTGCATTTATGAACTTAATGAATAGTGTATTCATGGATTTTATAGAGAAGTTTGTTCTAGTATTTCTTAATTATTTATCGATCTAATATAATAATATAACTAAATGTGAATAATATTTATGTTTAGTGCCACAAAGGTTAAGGCATCATTAACTATTTGGTAAAATCTAAATATTTTTTATTTCAATCTGAGATCTACTCTTTGGGTCATATTATATCAAAGGATGGTATTATTTTTGATCCAGTAAGCATTAAATTTATTCAAGAGTGTCCTACTCCTAAAAATGTACATGAAGTATGTATTTTAATGGGACTAGTTGATTATTATAGAAGTTCTTTTTTGTTTCCTAAATCAATTAACCCAATAACTTCCTTGGAGTACAAGGGTAAGAATTTTTTTTAGACTTCAAAGTGTGAAAAATATTTCCTAAAGGTTAAATAGTTACTAACTTTAGCACATATACTTGTTTTACTAGATCCAAATGAAATTTTTTAAATATGGATCAATGAATCCAAAGATAGATTGGGTGGCATGTTAACTCAAGATGGTTTAGTTTGGCTTATGAGTCATAAAAATTGAAGGACCATGAGAATAATTAAAGCACTTGTAACCTTGACTTTTCTACCATTATTTATGCTATGAAGAAATGGAAACACTTTTTTCTAGGTAAACAATTTGGGGTAAATTTTTACCATCATAGCCTAGAATATTTATTTTCCTAGGATGATTTGAATGTGCACTAATGTAGATGGATATAATTTTGAAGTAATTTTGATATGAATATTTAATATGTGAAAGGTAAGGAGAATTGTGTTTATAATGCACTCAACCAATGTACATATCTCACTACCTTATCTATTCTGTATAATAATTTCATAACTAAAATATTAGAACAATAACATTCTAATAAGTTTTTCCAAGATGTAAGTATAAATTTGGTTGATAAACCTATTAGAAATAAATTTTATGACTTTTATGTTGATTTTTATGGTTAAATAAGAAATAAAAATAGAATTTATGTACCTAAATTTGGTGACATAAGTAAAATTTTGATGAAAGAAGTGAAAGAAACAACTAATTTTACTCAAATAGGTGTCATGAAGATGACACAAGATTTGAAAAGGTTGTACTATTATCCTAGAATGAAACATGAAACTATTGAATTTGTGTCAAGATGTTTAGAATTTTAGTGTGTGAAAGCTAAAAATTATCATCCAAGAGGACTATTGTAACCTCATGATGTATTTTTAGGTAAGTGGGTTGTGATCTCTTTGGATTTCATACCCAGTTTGCCAAAATCTAGAAGCAAACGTGATAGTATTTTGGTTGCGATAGATAAATTTACTAAAGTTGGTCATTTCATTACTGGAAACTTAACTAATGATGCATCTAAGTTTAATTAATGGTTTATGAAATAAATAATATGACTTTATGACATGTCTAAGGTTATCATTTTGAATAAAGATAAACTTTTTACTTCAAGGTTTTGGAAAACTGTGATTACTACATTTGGTACAAGGTTGAATTTTAGTTCATCTTATCACCTAAAAATAAATGATCAGATAGAAATATTAAATTAAATTATGAAAGATATGTTAATAATATATGTTATGGATCAACAAGTTAAATGATAGCATTATTTACACTTAGTTTAATTTGCTTATAATAACACATACCATTTTCAAATTAAAATGGATCCTTTCAAATTTTTGTATGGATATAAGTGTAGAACTCCTTTTGGTTGATTTTATTTGTAAAATAGGACTATTTTTGATCTTGAGGTTTTGTAGGATTATAATAGGAAATGAAACTATAAGGCAAAATTTAAAGGATACCTTAGATAGACAAAAGTGTTATACTAATTTAAAGAGATTACCACACAAATTCTAAGTAGGAGACAAGGTTTTTTTATGTGTTAGACCACATAAAAGTTTAATTAAATTTAGTAATTCTTCCAAATTAGATATGCTATGTTCAAAATAGAACAATATAAATGCAATAAAATCAAATTACCAAAGCATAGTTCAAATGATGAATCTCATGAATGTTCAAATGATAAATCTTTTACTATTACTTCTCATACTAAAAATGAATAAAAAATACATACACTCCATCCATGGATAGCATAGAAACACATGCTATCATAAATTCCAATAATAACTTATTGCATATTAGAAAGGAAATAAATTCTTCTCTTACACCTCTCCCTAGAAATGATGGAAGTGATAATGAGTATGATAGTGAACATGTAAATGAAAATGGAAATGAAAGTGAATACAAAAATGATACTTTAAAATCTACTATTTAAAATGAACAAAATTTAGATTGTGACAATGCATGGAATAATGATGACTATTATGCATATAATGAAGAAGAAAATGCATATAAGTCTTCTACCTCTACTCTCACTCTTTCTCTCAAATATAATGCATGTCAAATGTTTCTCCTCCTTTTATTCATTATTCTATTTCAAATAATACACATGTTAGTGTTAATAACACATCCTCTACTAAATTAACATGCAATTCACTAAAACACCAAGATACCAATGAATCTCCCAAGCCACCCCTTAATATAATATATTCTAGTTCTCACTCTTCACCTAAAGGGAATGGTAGCCCACATCCCTCTAGTAAGGTCCAAGTTACCATTAATCCCAAGGTTCAAGTGAGCACACCCCCTCTTTATAATCCAATTGAAAATGTAGCATTCCCATGGTTAAAATTAATAATCAAATTCAATGATTAAATGAACTACTTCAATATACTAATGTACCATCCTAGGAGATCATATCTTTGATGCATATAGTTGGTGAATTAAAACACCAAGTACATCTCCTTACCATGGAAAACAAAGATTTCAAGTTTTGGATTGATGCCAATTATCTACATGGTAACCCTACTCTGAAGACATTAATAAAAGCTTCATTGTCTAAGCATTTCTAGATACCATCATTTACTCACATTAATGGAATTGAATATCCATTTGTACACCTTTAAACCTTTTGAAAGGCTTTAACATCTCATGCAAGCCCATTTATTCTACTCAAATTATTCTAGTAGACATTATTGGGGGAATCACATAATTGGTTCTTTCATCTACTCCCCATTAGTTCATTATACCCATATGATAGATTAGAGGAGGCATTTATCAGATATTACATCATAAACATGGGCCCTTGTGTTATATATGAGAAACTTACCACACTACATCATAATTCTTTAGAGCTAGTTAATGAGTATATCTTAAGATTCAAGGCTCGCATGTTAATATTGATAATCAAATTAGTAGTTCTATACATTCAACATATCCTTATTAAGGGGCTTCACCAACCTCTATTCGAGAAACTACTATATTAGATAGAGTCTTCTTTCTGACATTTATGTTATACAGTTTTATCTTTGGAAAAGAACTTAAGATAAATTGAGGTAGATTCAGTTGATTAAATCACTCTAGATTTCACAACATATTTAGATACAACTTTTAACACTCAACATCCATCATGTCCTAGACAAGATAGGAGACCAAAACTAGAAAAGAAACTAGTTAATAACAAAGAGCCAAATTATAGAGCACAACATGTTATCTGCACTATAGAAAAAAATAAAAAAGCACCACTATAGTTTGATTCACATCAAGATAGACCATCTACCATATTTTTATCCTTACTAAATAAGAGGTTAATCACATTACCTTCTACTCATCGATGAGATCTATGTCTCTTGCATAGAAAACCACATGAACCTTTTTATAACTATCATCATATTTTTGGACATAAAGATAATGATTATTTTAGACCCAAAAATTTCATTAATAAATGTGTTTATAATGGTATCATTACATTGACATAGGGGACACAAATATCTCCACTATTATGGAACCTCAGACTTCATTCCTCCATGACTGAGTCATCCTAGGACATTTCTTGACATGAATCATTGGTCACTCATCATGAGTGCAATGTAGGTTCTAAGACAAAATATTATAGGAGATATCCTATTCCACCACCTCAAAAGGTTTGGAAATTAGTATATCAAGAAAAACCTACATATAGCATCGTAGTCTGAGGAATACATAACATAGTTCCATATACATATCTAACAGATTCATAGGCACCACAACAGAGTCCTACTCATGAGAGATATTCACTATAGCTATGTTTTTAGGGTCCTATCTCATGTATCAATCCACTATAATTAATATTAGATAAACCCTCACCACATGTTACAATTCCATCTTGATATATTGATCAGTCATATGCATCACAATAAAGGGCACAGGGTGTTATTTCATGTAGTAATCCACTATGATTGTGAATCGATGAGCCTCCTCCATAGCACATAGTTTCTATTTCACATCTAGTAACGTTGTATTTTTTAGATTCTCTCTATATAGATATAATTAGCACATAATAGACACCATCATATACATAGTACATTTGTACATAGCATGAGTAGTATGGGTGCTTGTTTAGTTGGCTGATAGGGTTTAGATAATGATACATCACATAATAATATAACATACACTCATATCAATTTTTAGTTATTAAGCTTCACTTATTAGGGAAATGATAAATCCAAAGGTCTAGCTAACCTTTGTATTCTTGAGCCACTCTCAAGGAAGTAATATGCACACAGTGCTATTTTACCATCTTCCATACTAACAACTAACATTTGTAATTACCTCTAACTATCCATATCTGAAAAACTACCTATCAAAGTCTAGATTCTAACAAATCAAATAATACAAACCCTTTACCAATCTCAAATTAACTTATCTTAACAAGTTACCAATCTCAAAATCTAGACCTTACTTATATCCTACATGCAAATCAATTCACTTTACCAAATCAATTTTACCAATTACAAAACCTAACAAAATTGTCATTTACATATGATTAAAAATAAAACATCAACATCAAATCAACTATTCTAAATCAAAACATTATAATACTAGTATAATCCAAAACACATAACTTGAATATGAATAAATCCAAACTCAAGCTAGTATCTCTATATATATAACCAATTTTTCAAATACATATACATTGTATCAAATATAATCAATCATGAATGGGCATCATGCCCTCACTCTCTCCTCTAGTATTAGTCCCATAATTTAGTCTCACACTTGAAATCCCTGTACCTCTTCAATCTCCCAAATGCCTCTTATGCTAACTATCTTGCTATAGTAAGTGACCATACTCCTCATGTAAGTCTATATATTACCATTGAAGATCCATATAATCATTCAAAATCTTTATGATAACCATTCCACAATTAAGTGGAAGCATATTATGCCTATCCAACTCTACTCTTAGCTCATCTCTCTCTTTCTTACCACCCTAGCATATGTAGCTATAACTATAACAACCCTATCAAAAAAATGAGCATAGACACCAACCATAACCATTGCTCACTCTATCAAATCCTCCTCCACCATGTCATCAAGAACATGCCACATGAGATCTCAGAGTGTTGAATCAATTATGGTCTCCTATAACTCATCATCTCCCCTCCCCACCCTAATAGGTGCCTCATCTTATGTGCCTCCCACTCCACATGCATGCATAAAAAGGATAACACTACATTAGATATATACTCTCAAATAAAACTAAATCACAAATGTAGGCACAATTAAAATACAATTATGACTTACCTCTCATAATCTAGATTAGCTCAAGATCTTCATACACAAGAACATCCACTCCATCAATTGGATACAATAGATCCCATTCATGCCCAACCCACCATGTAATGTATGCCTTAATACATCCCACATCATCTATACCAAGAATATCTATAACCACATCTCATGCATCTAAAATTAATGGTGCTAACTCAGCCTTAATGGGTCTCATACAATCTCCTACTCTCATTGGTTCTTATGCACTCCTCAACCATACCCATGCTATAAGAGGAACATCTTGATGAAGTCCAAACTACCGAGTCATGCGCTCATACTGAAAGCACTCATACATTCCAATCTAGTGGTCATGTATCCAATAAGTAACCCTCATATATATCAACTACACTCCATCTTCCTCTCACCTAGGGTATCCTCTATAAGGTCTCCATATGATATCATGAGCCTATAATCTATCCAAACTTCATCTATAGTGATCTATCCTAAGAGACATGATAGCCAATGAACTCGTTTACCATTCCCCATATAGTTGTAGAGATGCCCAACTCTCCCTCAATAATCCAATCAATCACATAACTACTATGTACTTATAATCCTAATAATGCAATAGAGTATCCACATTTACACCACCAATGAATGCCTCACATCTAAATCTATATAAATCTCTATATAAATAGACAAACAGAGTCCTACCCCATGAGAACATAGTACCATACATCTCAAAACTATGAACCACCCTATGCATCTTATAGGCAATGGAAAATCCACTACCATCTAATATAATAGATGAAGCCAACAACATGGATAGCCATTATTTTAGGCATGAAACACTCAACTACATAATTACTGAAAATAATACATCACTATCACTTCCTCACCAATGTGCACCTAAAGGTACACTAGCAAAATATAAGGATGCATGATTAATGACATCAATACCCATATCATCCTACAATATCACCCATCACCCACTAATTAGCAAATGCATAATATAATACACATCCTCCAGGGTCACAATAATCTCCTCTATAGGAAGCCAAAATGCACAAGTGTCTACATTCCACCTTTTACATAAGGTGGTGATCAAATACCTATCCCACTACATAGTACCTAGGTCACATACATGACCTAATCCTTATCTATCTATCACATCTCTCTCATCAGCTGACAAATGAAACATCTTCAATGTCTCCATCACATGGCCTTTATGGAACTCTCTCATCTACACCTTTCCCTAAAAAAATAAAAAAAAATAACACACACACACATATGTATATATATATGTATACATACATACATACATATATATATATATATATATATGTATATATCTATAAATATATATATATATACACATATATATATGTATACATACATATATATATATATATATATATATATATATATATATATGTATGTGTGTGTATATATATATATACACACACACATGTATATATATATGTATATATAAACATATATATATGTATATGTATATATACATACATATATATGTATATATACATACATATATATGTATATATACATACATATATATATACGTATATATATATATACATATACATATATATGTATATATACATACATACATACATACATACATACATATATATATATATAATGTATGTATGTATATATATATATATATATATATATGTATATATATATATATATATGTATGTATATATATATGTGTATATATATATGTATATATATATATATATGTATGTATATATATATATGTATGTATATATATATATATGTATGTATATATATATATATATATATGTATATATATATATGTATGTATGTATGTATGTATATATATATATATATATATATATATTTATCTGTGTGTGTGTGTGTGTGTGTGTGTGTGTGTGTGTGTGTAAAAGTCAATCATGCCAAGAAAAATAAGTAAGCCACAGAACAACATGAAACAACTTAGAAACTAAACAAGTTATCCTTAGTGGACAATAGCACTATACAAGGACACTAGCACGAGACAACAGTGCCAAAACTTGGATAGCAGCATTACATCTTGAATATATATATATATATATATATATATATATATTCAAGATGTAATGCTTCTATCCAAGTTTTGGCACTGTTGTCTAGTGCTAGTGTCCTTGTATAGTGCTATTGTCCACTAAGGATAACTTGTTTAGTTTCTAAGTTGTTTCATGTTGTTGTGTGGCTTACTTATTTTTCTTGGCGTGATTGAATTATATATATATATATATATATAACAATATGAAACAACTTAGAAACTAAACAAGTTATCCTTAGTGGACAATATCACTATACAAGGACACTAACACTAGAAAATAGTGCCAAAACTTGGATAGCAGCATTACATCTTGAATATGACTGTTGCCTCTAGGACATGAGTGTTATAAACAATTAAACATTTCCTAGACCACTTGAAATAGCTTAAAAATGCTAAATATAAGATTTTAAATAGGTAAAAATTAGGTACTTTTGTAACTCACTAGGGTAATATCTCCATTGGCCTAAATATGGGCTATCAACTACCTAAAATGGGTCATTAAAGGTGCTCATCTCCTAGGTATCCCAAAGTTGATCAGAATTCTTATATCAACTAACTTTTTTATTCAAAAGCAAAACATCATTTTATGCATAACTCAAACCCCATAGCTCCATTTTATAAACCATTGTATTCAACAAAATCATGACAATGATACCTTTAACATTATGCACACTTTGCTCTCTCATTGCATCATCTACCTACTATGGTATACATACATCCCTATACCTCTATCGTACCTTGACATATAAATTGGTAACCACTAATCAATTTTTTTAAAATCAACCCAATCAAATCAATCAAATTTTCAATCTATTTAGTCTACTACCACCTTGTTTGCCTATCATGACATGAATTTTTCTAACATATACTATACCTACACAGAAGCTTTGGTCCTAACCAATCAAGAACACATTTCAATCCTAGTAATTCAACTCCCACCAATCAAACAAAAGAGTTTCAATCTATTTTCTACATTCCAACCTAGTTACTATTCATATGCCACTAGTCATCACTTTTGGCTCAACCTCCTCTATCATAGATCCCATCCCTCTCCCCAAAAGGGGGCATCATTCTTATTATATCTACAAATTACTTATTATCCCTATCCACTCATATAGGTAAATACACATTGGTTTTTACACCTCCAAAATCTAGATTATCAACATTACTCAATATAGATTGGTCAAGATTACATAATGGTTTAGACTATATGGATCACTTAACATCACTCAACTTATATGGGTTAAGATTATACATTTATTTAGTTTATGTGGGTCACTCAACATCACTTGGGCATCTAGAGAGACATATCATTAGTTTACATATATGTATACTATTCAGATACAATGGTTTAGATTATATGGATTCATAGTGAATTTGATATAGACTCAGACTTAGATAAAATATTTGGGGGTATGTACATTACTACACATCTCATACATACAAATTCATATAGCATGACACAATTACAAGACCAAATAATAGATTATAGGCATAATGTAGAGTAGATTATTTTGATCTCTAATTTTGTACATGGGACATGACATGATAGATCATTTCATATGTGATTATACAGATTTATAGATTATTTAGATGCATCAATCACATACCAAATTTGGGGCATGACATAGATGATCGTGTTCTTTAGCATCTAATATTATATAGATTGGAATGGCAAGATAGGCCATTTTATTCTTACACATTTACTAGAGTTTTCAAATTACACTCAAGCATACCCAAGTTATCACCAGGTTGGACCCTATGATCATCTATAGTGGTTGATCCATAACATTACTAATACCCAATAGTTTTTGAAGGATAGATGATAGACATTGGTGCTGGACCTCTGAGCACTTCTCATTTCTAGTTCATATTATTTAGAGTGGGGACATGATAGATCTTTCTCTTCACAACATACATATTCTATACACACATTATAAAATACATGAGTTTATGTGGGATAGAGGGAAAACATTGGTTTTGGGCCTTCAAACATTTCTCATTTTGATTCAGTACAGGAGTTATCCATTATAAGGACTCCTTCTTTCTCTAGGCACTATTCATATTCAGTAAAGGGGGCATCTATTACAAGGATTCCTTATTTCTTTAGGCACTGTTCATATTTAGTATAAGGGTTATCTATTTTTGTGATTCCTTCTTTCTCCAGGCATTGTTTAGTTTCCTATCTAATTCCCTAGCCAGGAAGTTGGATCCTTTTTCAGTGCACTTGTCTCCATATAGTCAAGTTCATGGACATATCTTCCTTCTTTCTTTTACTCTAGTAATTCATTTCATTAGATCACTAGATTAAAAGAGGGAAAATGTATACACCATAAATTTTTCAAGAAATCACACATATCATGTTTTTTCATAGTCCTTTCACATGGGACTCTGACTAGGGAATATGAGTCTATATTTACATTTAGCCATGTCTTTTTGTCTAATTTGCCTTGGTCTTGTTTCATACCCTAGACACCTTTTTTACTTTTCCCAATCATTTTTATCCTTCCATACTTAACCCTTACTAATCCAAGTTACTCTTTCCATGCGTATTCCATCCCCTAAGGTCTTAGACCCTCTAAATAAAAGCACTCAAATATGACTACAACATTAAAACCTAGGGTTTCTAGTTTATGGCATTGTTGTCCAAGTACAAATTTGATTCCAATGGTTAGTTTTTCTTGTAAGATGAGTCTTACCCCTCTTATTTTCTTCATTACTAAGTTTTCCAATGTTGACCAAATTTGAATAAATCTCCCAAAATCAAAATACGTAGTCACCTATTTAGACGACTACATAAGGCATTTTATATCTAACACTTACTACTTTAGCACATTTAACATAATAAAAATTGGTCAATAGTATAGCTCAACATTCTGCCTCACACATAGACTTGCATGCTTTCTCAAGGAGGGACCTACGTAAAATTCATTCTTACATCTATCATGCACATTAAATATGCACATTCCCTAAGAGAGAAATACCTCAGATATGAGACCCTAGCTTGAGGGTTAATGTAGGCAATAATTAGATCATCAAGGGTTCTTGATTTTGTGATCATTCTTCCCCTAACCTAGTATTGTCCCATTTGATTTTTATGTATTCATTTTTTGTATATGTGTAGTTGGATACTGGTAGTAAAGACTAAAATGGATCTATAGTGAGGTCTAATGACTTTTAGCCCTTAAAATTTGGTACGTAAGCTTATATTGACCAAGCAAACAAAACCCAAAAAGATTAGATCCTCAATATAAAATTTTTAAGGACTATAACACTAGACACTAGGTTGTCCTATTTATTTCACTCTTATCTAATCAAAAAATAGATGTTAGATTCAGATTATTGATACTGCCTTAGTCTTGCTCTTCAATTTATAGCCCCAAAACCCTCTATTTTAGTCTGAATCCAGATAAGTTAATTTTTGTTTCTCTTGTATAATTATCAATTAAATTCTATATTTTACCTATCAAATTAGATTTGTCCTATCATTCTAGACCCTTGTTATTTATGATCTAAACACTAGATTCCTAAAAATAATAAAACAACTTAAAATAGCTTAAAATTCTAAATAAAATATTTTAAATAGGAAAAATTAGGTACTTTCATTACTCAGCAAGGTAATATCTTCACCAACCTAAATATGGGCTACTAGCTACTCAAAATGGGTCGTATAAAGTGCTCATCTCCTAGGTATTTTCACTCTTGAGCTCCAATATCTCAAACTAGTCAATGCACAAATGAACCCAAAATTAATTAGAATTGTTATATCAACCAACTTTAGTTTTATTCAAAAGCAAAACACCATTTTCCCCATAACTCAAACCTCATAGATTTATTTTACAAACCATTTTATTTAATGGAATTATGACAATGATAACTTTGACATCATACATTCCTTGCTATTTCATTATGTATCTGCCTACTATGGAATACACACATCTGTATACCTCTAATGTACCCTAACATATAAATTGGTACTCACTAATCAAAAACTCATTTAAACAACCCTGCTATATTGATCAAATTTTCAATCCATTCAGTTTACTACCACCTTATTTTTCCTACCATGGCATGAATGTTTATAATATCTACTATACCCAAACACAAGATTTGGTCCTAGCCAATCAAGAATACATTTCAATCTTATCAATTCAACTCTCACCAATAAAACAAAAGAGTTTCAATATATTTGCTACATGCCAACCTAGTTATTATTCATACACCACTAGTCATCACTTTTGTCTCAACATCCTCTATTAAATATTTTATCCCTCTTCCCAAAAGGGGGGCATCGTTCCTAATATATCTAAAAATTACCTAGTGTCCCTATCCACTCCTATAGGTAAATACGCCTTGGTTTTTACACCTCTAGAATCCAAATTATTAACATTAATCAGTATAGATTGGTTAAGATTATATAGTGGTTTAGACTATATGGGTCACTTAGCATCAAGCAACTCAAATTCACCAAGATTATATAGTGATTCAATTTATGTGGGTTAATTAAAATCACTTAGATATCTAAGGGGATGTACTATCAAGTTACAGATACATAGACTATTCAGATATAGTGGTTTAGATTATATGGACTCATAGTAACTTTAATACAGACTCAAACTTAAATAATATTTTTGGGGGTACGTATATTAATAGACATCTCACACATATATATTCATACAACATGACATATTTACAAGACTAGATATAAGATTGTAGGCATAATATAGAGCACATTGTTTTGATCTCTAGTTTTGCACATGGGACATGGCATGATAGATCATGACACATGTGGTTATAAAAATTTCTAGATTATCCAAATGCATCACTTACATAACAAAATTGGGGGCATGATGTAGATGATCATTTTTTAATCATCCAATATTATATATATTAGAATGGAAAGACATGTCATTTTACTATTACAAATTTACTAGAGTTTATAGATTATACCTAAGCATGCCCAGGTTGTCACTAGGTTAGACCGTATGATCATCTACATAAATTGGTCCATAAAACTACTTAGAACCATGATTTTGTGTAGGATAGAGGGAAGACATTATTTTTGGACTTCTAATCACTTCTCATTTATAGTTCATATTATTCAGAGTGGGGGCATGGCAAATCTTGCTCTTCACAACATACAAATTCTATGCACACATTCCAAATTACATTTGTTTATGTGGGGTAGAGGGTAGATATTAGTTTTTGTGCCTCTAAGAATTTTTTATTTCTCATTCTAATTCAGTATAGGGGGTATCCATTATAGGGATTCCTTCTTTCTCCAGGCACTATTCATATTCAATACAAGGGGTATCTATTATAGGGATTCCTTCTTTCTCCAGAAACTATTTAGATTCAGTAAAAGTGGTATATATTTCAGGGATTCATTATTTCTCTAGACACTATTTAGTTCCCTATCCACTTTTTTGACTAGGAAGTTAGATCCTTTTTTAGTACACTTGTCTTTATAGGTAAGTTTAGGCACACATCTTCTTTCTTTCATTTACTCTAGTATTTCATTTGATTACATCACTAGATTAAAAAAGGGGAAATTGTATACACCCTAAACTTGTCAAGAAATCACAAATATAATGTCTTTTTACAATCCTTTCATAGGAGACTCTGACTAGATAATATGAGTCTATATTCACATCTAGCCATGTTTTCTTGTCTAAACTGCATTGGTCTTATTTTATACCCTAGACACCTTTTTGACTTTTTCCAGTCATTTATAACCTTCCAAAATTAACCCTTAATGGCCTAGGTTAATCTTCTCATGATTATTCCATCCCCCCCAAGTCTTGAAGCATCAAGACAATAAAACCCAAATAGGACTATAATGTTGAAACCTAGGGTGCCCAATTTTTAACACTATTGTCTAAGTCAAATTTAAATCTATTGATTAGTTTCTCCCATAAGGTGAGTCTTACCTATTTTATTTACTTCAATCCTAAGTTTTCCAATTTTGGCTTAATGCAAATAAAGATCCCAAATTCAAAATAACACATCTCTTATATAAAGGACTACATAAGGCATTTTATATCTAGCACTTACTATTTTAACACATTAGACATAATAAAAATTAGTCAATAGTATAGCTCAACATTCTACATCACACATAGACTTGCATGTTTGATCAAGGAGGGGCTTAGGTGTAATCCATTCATGCATCTATTGTACACATTGATTATGCATGTTCCCTAATGGAGAACTACATCAGATCTAAGACCCTAGCTTGAGCGTTAATGAAAGTAGAAATCAGAGCAACAAGGGTTATTTATTGCGTGATCATTATATACCTAACCTAGTTTCTCCCCATTCACTTTTGATGTATTCATTATTTTTATGTGTGTAGATGGATATAGGTATTAAAGACTAAAATAGATATATAATGAGCTCCAATAACTTTCTCACCTCAAAATTTGTTATGCAAGCTCATATTGACCAAGTCAACAAAACCCAAAAATTTGAGATCCTTAGGACAACAACACTAAGAAAGAGTATAGAATCATAAACTAGGGTGTCATGTTTCTAGTTCTCCTATCCAATCATAAATTATATGCTAGATTCATATTCGTGATAGTGTCTTAGTTCTGCTCTTCACTTTCTAGCCTAGAATCCTCCATTTCAGTCTAAATCCAGATAAGCTAATTTATATTTCTCTTGTATATTTATTAGTTAAATTTTATATTTTTCCCTATCAAATTATATTTTTCCTATCATTTTAGACCCTTTTTATTTAGTAAATAAACACTAGATTCCCAAAAATAATAAAAAAATGACAATGTTGCATCATATTATTGAAATCAATCTATACACATGTTCTTGGGAGGATTTTAAGTGTTAATCTAAAAATAAAAGCACATGAAGTAGTGGGTTTTCTACATCCCATTTTCCAAATAGATTGTATGGTGATATGGAATTTTGAGCTACTCACCTTGCATCAACAATATTTCCACAGTAAGATGGGTTTGTCTAAAACATAAAATTTCTAACCATCTATATGGTGTAAATTATGGATAATGCTATAGATGCTTCAAATCAATCGAGTTCATATTGATTAAATTACTATGGAATGGTATATTCATTTACATAGTGATTCCATATGTGTATAACATAGTGTAATCCCTAGGTTAATTAGACCTAACTTGGATTTGCATTAAGAAAGGAGAGGTTAGCTGCTCAACCCTATAGATTTCATAGTATATGTACCCTAATTTGTATACCCCACCATGGATTTGGGTTGAAATAATTCCAAGAGATGAATCCCTAAGTCAAATCTTCCCTAAATAACTCATGAAGAAGCTATGAACTCCCCCTTCACAAGCCAAGTTGCATGAAAGAAATGACTAAGTGGAAATACTTTAGAGGTTGTTTTTAGATCACCCAAACCATACAAGTTTTGGGAAGAGCCTAACAAAATTAATTACATGCTTTGGAATAAGAAAAAATTACAAGTGAAAAGGTGCTTTTGGTTACCCAAGTTCCTTATACAGGATGGGGGTAAAGCATACTTGTACTCTTCATTTTACACAAATAAATAAACAAGTAATAAACACTTTCAAGAAATTGTAATATAAGTGAATGTTTATTTTAAACACCAAATTGGGATGTTTGATAAAGTTATTTAGACCTTTTGATTAAATTTTCAAATCTTACAAGAAATTTCACAAAACAACTTAACACAAATCATCTAGGTTCATTTTAATCCCTAAAACTAAATGTTCAAGACTTAGAAATTATTTTTAGACACCAAAATGGAGTGTTCAAGAGATTAAACTTATAAATTAATGTCCCATTATTTCCTTGGTTTATAGAGGGTTAGATATTTTCCTTCTACTTTTTATAATGTTAATGGATGAGAATTTTTTTTTTGAAAAGATAACTCTCAATTTTCTCTATATTTTTCACATAAACATTGATATCAGTTACCTATGACTGATGCCATTTATAAGGTGACCAATTCCAATTGAAAATAACTAATTCTAGTTGATAAGGACCAAGATCAATTTATTGTGAACATAAAGGCAAAAAAAATATGATTCAAAAAACATTTTTTAGCCAAAGTTAGTATAAAAACTCCTAAAAACTTGCAACAAGATGATTAGACCAAAAAAATATAATTCATTGAAACCAAGAAATAATAATTATGAGTGATAGAAAGATTCAAAATCCAAGTTTTGTAAGCTGTGTTTCACCCTACACCTAGACTGATGATAGTTACCTATAATTGATGTTAGGTATAATCAATGATGATTAAGTAGAAGCAATGTCAGTTATGCCTGATTGATGTTGGTCTATATGTAAATCTGAGTCACTAAAAAAAACAAAAATATGGAAAAGCAAAGGTAAAACTCCAATTTTGAATATATTAAAGAAGTAATTTGAAAATTTAGGAGTTGGATATTGGTCTCCTTGGTATGTGGGATGTTTTATTGGTCCCATCGAGCATGCCATTTGTGATCATAGGAATTTGACAATAGAGACAAGGTTAAATCAATTTTTAGTTTCACAAAATAATTAAATCAACACAATAACATGATAACATGTCTAAGCTTATATTTTAGGGGGAGAATAATGAACAAAAAATGATGAAAACCAAACTAAAATTCAATGAACAATAATCCTTACATTCCTTGAGATATCCAACTGATTTTTTTTTTGCTTGCTCAACTTGTGCTCAAAGAGTCTTTAGCAATGGATTTTTCTATGCTCCTTCTCTCCTTGGAACCATTGTTGGATTGTGGCTTGATTTAGCTTATCAATTATCATGAATTAGCTTAATATTTTGGAATTATAACACTTTTTTCATGAGTCTTATGCAAAAAATTGCATAACTCTACAATATCCAAGCTCTCCAAATGAAGAGGAAAATGTTTGTATTTATAGGATTAGGAACTAACCACAAATCAAGGTGATTTAAGGTGTATTTTATGCATGTAATGGGTTGAAAACTAGCCTAAGTGAGTTAATTAACCCCAAAATAGTTAAAAGGTGTTAGGAATTAATGATTTAGAATGAATAGGCATGGATGAGATGTTTTTATATATTTTCAAAGACTTGACAACTCAAAAAATATAATCATGAAAAGCTAAGACATTTCATATTTTAGAATTTCATTAATTGCACATGGATAATTGAAATAGACATTTAATTTAGTTTATCTTGTTGATTAATTATGCTTATGCTTTTTATCATTTTCAATATTTATTTCTATGAGTGCACTTTCCCCACTTAAAAGGTTTATAGGCCATATTGCATGTTGTGATACCATAGGATGATTAGAGATGAATATATGAGAGGGTTTTGTTACTTATGGTAGGATATCACAATTAGGGATGTCTCAACAAGATTATGAGATTTGAAAAATGATGTACAAGTAAATTTTAGATGTTTAATGATTCTTAAGCTTAAATTATAGAGGTTCGTAGGAATCGGTCTCAAGTTTGGTCAAAGGCCATTAGTGTCCAATTTTAGGTGCCTATATATCCCATACAAAATTTAGAGGTACTAGTCTTATTTATGAATTTAAGGTGATATTTAAGAGTTAAAATAAAGGGTGTTGTAAAAAAATTGTTTTCCTAGTTGTCCGTAACCTTTATATTGGTACATTTATTTCCATATATGTGTGTGGTGATATAGAAAAGATCTTGATATGAGGAAGGAATTGTAGTTAACTCCTTTGAAACTATACTTGTGACATTATCCTTTTTAATTATTTCTTACTTTTGGTTTTCATTTGTGAGAAACCCTATCTAAAGGAGGTTTTATTTGTTATCTAAAGTTTATTTTAGCAACTTCTATTTTAATTACTTTTATTTTGCAACATGTACAACCTTTCTTGTTATAATTTTTCATTTTTAACCTTTCCCTTTCAATTTTTTCCATTTGTAGCCTTTCTTGTCCTGAATATTCCTTTCTTCAATTTTCATTTTGTAGCCTTTCTTATTCTAATTTTAATTTTTGTAATTTTCCATTTTCAAAATTTTCCATTTTTAACCTTTACTTATCTAGATGTTTTTTTTATAACTTTTCTTATTCTAATTTTTCCCTTTTTAATTATTCTTTATGTAAAATTTATTTTTATAATGTTACCTTTTGAAATTATTAATTTTCTTATATTTCATTTATTTTTTATAATATTCATTCATAGTGTGAGTGTCTTTCATTGATTTATGGTTGTTTAATGGATTTATCTAATATAGGATCAACAATATCAATGGTACTTTTTATTTTATTATTAAAATCCCAATTTTATTTTATGATGTCCATGTATTCTATGATAGGCACAATAATATTTTTATTTTATTATAGGAGGCATACGATATAAATTGATCAACTTGTTTTGATGTATTTCCCATAGAATCTCACTTAAACTCTTACTAGACTTGCATATACTTTTTGAATCACTAGTTGTAGTTGTATCTTATTTTGGCTTCTAATATTTAGATGAAATCTTTTGAGGCACAAAATATTTGGATAGAGATGTAGATATATGATTGACACTTAGATGTTTTGTATTATTTCTTTACATGATCTTAGTTTCAAGTGATGTGATATTTAAATTGAAATGTTGATTTTGATTTTAAAAATAATCTATTGATGTTATTATAGTGGTTATTTTATCTTTAATGTAATTATAAATAAAATACATAAGTACTTAAGATTGAATTTACATAAATAAACCATCAAGAGGGTTTGTGCGAGGTGGATGCCCATGAGGAGGAACATTCATATGACCTATATCATGTACTATAGGATGAGTCACCTTAACTCATGGGATAGTGACATCATGGTCCTCCTTAAATTTAAAGTATCTATCATCATCTTGAGGAAAGGTTGAAAGAAAAATAGACAAATCCATAGGAGTCTAGTTATAGTTTTTAGGAATATTAGGCATATGAAGTTCAAAAAATCATAGAATACCAAAGAATACTAGCATAATAATGGACACTTAAGCAAAATGGAACATAAATAAATATAAATTGGGTCTAAAAACACCTAAGGAACAAAATTTAAACCCTATTGGATACATAGGGTTTAACATAGTTCAATTAGTATACATGTTAACCAATATATTTTACTCTAATTTAAAACCCTAATAGGAAAGATAATTTTAAAATTATATATATATATATATATATATATATATATATATATATATATATATATATATATATATATATATATATATAGCATTCAAGCATATATATGAATGTAAAATAATAAAAATAATTATTATGATTTTACAATTGACATATGCTACTTACATTAAATAAAATAAAAGGATGATTACTTATATTTTTTAGTTGATAGTCTAACTGTGACTATATTATAGAAATTGAAATTAGACTAAAGAAATCATGTGATTCAACCAATTCAATAATAATGTTTCTGTCTATACAAGGTTAGTTCCATAAGATTTGGGTTAATATCGATTGTCAATGTTGACCTATGTATAAATGAGGGAATGTGACCATACAATAACCTTTCCCTATATTTTAAATATATATATGTGTAATACTTAACCTTGATGATGTAATAAATCCCAAAATTAGCCTCCTTTGGAAGTGTGATTTTGAGGGCTAGAAACCTATAGAAAATGAAGAAAGTGTAGTGGGTTGAGCTGATCCCAAACACCCATATTTAATTATTGACCACTACATACCTATCTAATAATTATAAGATGAAAATAAACACACATTTAACTCTCCAAACTAATGTGATTTCAAAATTTCACTCTTTTTTATATGTATGAAGCTGATGATTTAGTTTTGTTACTTGACAATGTTTTTTTAATTGGATTTGAAATTATTTAGACCCAAATTATGAATTATCCTAGTGGTATATTTATAATTTGGGAAGAATAGGGTATATTTTATTAATGTAAAATATATTATAGATATGTACTAGATAAGTTCCTCGTCCCTTTTTGAATAAGATATTTGTTTGTTTACATATGATTCTAATTGGTTAATTTATCATTACACCAACATTCTAAAAAAATATGTTGAACCAAAGGATGGGTTTGATTTTGAAAATTAACCATTGATGAGAGAGGGTTGGTTTTGAAAATATCAGGTTAGTATTGACTATAAATATTGACCAAATCTAAATGACTTGACTTATGTACAGGTAGACTAAACTAAATATCTAGAAATGTATGTGCAATAAATTAAGTAATTTTGAAACATGCAATGAGGATTATTTAGGTATGTAACAATATAATGGAAATTTAAAAATCATAATGTAGCATGTAGTTGTGAGAGAATGGTAGATTAAGACCATGTTTGTGCATTAAAGTCATGTGTGTCAAGCTTATCATTATAAATTACTTGATATTGTATTTTAATAATTTAAACTAACACATTTATAAGATCATAATAATTAATAATACATGGTTACCCACCTTGTTTTTGGGTACTAATTGAAAGTAATAATAAAAAATATAATACATGTGTACCTTCCATAATAATAATCAATTCATAACAAAATATGAAATTATGAGTATAATCTAGTGGCCAAGAAATGGCCCAACATCATATGTAGTAGTTAAAGATAGAGAATTTAGGGACCCAATGTCAGTAATTAATAAATTACAAGATTATTTCAATAATAAATATAAACTAATGATATGTAAATAGTGAGGTAAAAAAATTGGTACTCACAAAAAAGAGTTAAAGGAGAGAAGGAAGATAAAATTATAAAAATCAAGTTAAAAAAATTGATTATGTAGAGGGGGCATCAACTCAAAATACAAAAAATACAAAAAAAAAAAAAAAAAAGAAAAAAAAAACAAGAAAACAATAAGAATAATTAATCAATACAAATTAAAAAACATATAATCTAGAAATACTAATGACCCTTACGTTTACAATTATAGGTGGAACAAGGTAAGAGAATGAATTATAGGGAAATACATTTGAAGAGGTTAATTCAAATAATATAAAGGTATTGAGAGGCTTGAAATATATTATATAAATGGTATAGTTATTATGAAGGGAGGAGATTGTACAATCCTTAGGAATGGAAGACCAAAGTGAAATACAATCTAGCTATCATAGTTTAGGAGTAAAACATAAATTAGAAACTAATTAAGAAGAGAGAGAAGAATAATTAGAGTGTAGTAGATGATAAATTAAAAACTAATGAATAAGGGAGGGAAGGAGAGGGAAAAAACAATAATATAAGTAGAGAACAATTTATAATTAGTAAAATAGAGAGACAATGATTTTGGAGAAGGTGAGGAACAATAAAATGGAGTTAAATATTTATATAATAAATTGGTAGTAATATTTTATGAATGAGAAGATGTAAAAAATATGTTAAAATATGAGATTCAAAAATACAAATATTTCCATAGCCCCAAATAAAAGAGACCATAGGAGGAGATGAACTCCATGGGCCAAAAACTGACTCCCATGTTGTTTGGTAGATTTAAGAAACAACCATGAGTGAGAGAGATGATAATGGTTTACTCTAATTTGGTTGTAAGAATTATAATTTAGATATTAAGAAATGGCATTCAATCTTACATCTGAATGTAAAATATTGAAACTATTTTTAATTATTTGACAAGTGGCATATGATAAATATAGTAAGCACAACAAAGGGATGAGTAATTAGATTTTACAATTTAATTATAACTATGATTATATTATGTAAGCGGAATTTAGAATAAATCAAGATTATGATTCATTTGATTTAGGAAATATACTTATATCTATATAAGGTAAATTATGATAGATCTAGGTCATCATTATTTATCGATACTGAGATGTGTCAAAATAAAATATTATAACTATCAATGACATTTACCTATATCTATATACTCTGTATGTGCAATTGTGAAACTTAATGATGTGTGTAACTCTAAAAATTAGCATCCTTTATTTGTAAACTAGGTGTAATTGTGATGGATAAAAATCCTACAGAAATTGGAAGAGTGTAATAGGCTAAGATTATTCCAATCACATTTTCTTGATGATTGACTATTGTTTATGTATCAAATAGTGCAAGGAGGGAATTAAAATGACACATGATTCTCCCACCTAGTGTGATTGTGAAATTGTGCACATTTACTATATCCATGTAGGTAATGATTTGGATTCAATACTTGATAATTATTTCTTTTAATTGGGTTTATTGTGCTTCAAACATGGCTTGTGATTATTGTTAGTGATAGATTAATTTTTTGGGAACAACATGGAAGATTTTATCAATATGAACAAGTGTATACATGTATAATAGATATGTGCTAAGTCAATTTTAAATTATTCCTTTATTTTTTAATATATGAGTTCAGTTGTGTAATGTTAAAACCCTAGTGGGTTTAACTCAAATAACAATATTTTAAAAAAAACACTTTACTTGATAATAAAATCAGATTATTCATGATAGATTGGTTAATTGATCTATAAAAAAAATCATCTTTCATAATAAATCTATTATGATTCATTTAGATAATGACCAGATTAATAATTTCAATAGAATTACATAAATAGTCCATCACAAATGTATAATTGTTGATTTATAACAACTCATCCAATTATTGAAAGTTAATAGAATAATATTATATAATTAAGAGCACCCAACTAATATTTATCAAGTATAATAATAAAATGTTTTTATATCAGAGTGTATATAATAAATATAAGGTTCCATGGAACCAAAAGTGTCCATAAACTCATTATATGTAAATAAACTAAAACCATGAGTAAGAGTCTCTATCAACTGACTGTTGAATGAGAGGGAGAAGATCATCAGAGTGATTTTACATACCAACCATAGACTATAGATACCCTAAATAATGTAAAACTAAGGAATGCCCCTCCCTTCATAGATGAGTTGATGATAATGGTGTAAGTATCGAGAAGTGAACTAGAACCTGCATGTTGTAATATTATAACTACATGCAACATATCATAAAGAATACATTTCTAACATGAAATCGTGCATACATACATATAATCAAATATGTGAAATGATAATGCTTATCTATAAAAATTACTTTGTCCAATGTTTTCATATAGTTTAATGATTTATTATATCAATCATAATCACACACACACACACACACACACACACACACACACACACACACACACACACACACACACACTTAATCAGATTTCTATTAATCTAATTATTAAAGAGTCTAACTATATGCATCATAATTCATCTCATGATAATAATCATTAGTGTTATTAATACTATATTTCCAATTAATTTATATACAATAATTCTATGGATATCTCATACAGATTAGTATTCAAAACCACAATAATGAAATACAAGAATTATAGAAGTAATCTCATGTTAAATAATAACTTATTATCACAATTATATTTCCTAAGTTATAATATAGCCAATGTCCATTTTCAGTTAAGGCAATATTACACATATAATTATTTTCTAATAAACATCATATCATCTAAGAATTTTCTAATTCCTAACAACATCTTATGTTCACAAGCATTATAATTAAATAATAAAATTAAGTATATTCTTAGTAAATCTTATGTGAATCAACAATAATAAATACAACATTTATTATTCTAATTAGTTTTAGATTGAGGGTAAAAGCAGGTTTTGAAGGGGCCCCGAAACCCTGTTACAAAGAGCGAAAGAGAGAACGTCTAAGACCATAGGCTAAGCCTAAAAAACACTACAAAGAAGTAGCAGAAATAGGTTTTAAATGGACCTAGAACCACCAGATAAACATCTGGTCAAAACCCAGAAAACATAGTTCTGGAAACACAAGCACTGCCAGGTAAACAAAAGAACCAGTTTACAAGAATTAAACCATAAAACCTAGCAGCCAAGACACTAATCTAAAAGATGACCAGTAGAAACAGCAGGCTGAAACCAAAAACCAAAAAAATTGACCAGAATACAGCCCCCGGAGAAAACCAGTCAGTGAAAGGGGGCTTTAGATGAATCTTTTAAGTTTGGGTTATTTTTTTTACTTGACCGAAGATTCATATCGAGGGGAGGAACCATAAGCTTTGACTTCTTTCTTCTTACAGCTGTCCAACCTTCCTCCACCTTAGCTACCTCATCATCCCTTACCTCAGAAGACATGGATCTTTGGAACCCAGGAGGCATAAAATCCTTGTGAGAGTTAACCATTAACTGGCTCTTAGAGAGATCCTCCAGAACAGGGGAAGATACCACCACCTCCTCCTCTGGCTCAACAGAATCTCTACCCACAGCCACTGCTTCATTAAAATGATTCACCAATGAATCTTCTTCATCTTCCGGTTTGGATTGCAAACTTTCCTCATTCTCAGTCTCAGATTCGAAAGAAGATTCCAAAGGCTGTTTGTCAGCTTTATGAACAGAGGATTCCTTAGTCCACCAAGAAGGAGGACATCTGGGATGAGATTTCCCAACACCACAACGATCAGCTATATGTCCCATTTGGTTGCATTTCCTGCACCAAAAAGGGATCCCCTCATAATCCAAAATTTGTGTCCAGTTACCCCTAGGGGATTCAAGGTAGATCGCCTCAGGAAGGCCCTTAGAGACATCAAGATCTAACAAAAATCATGCACAGGTCGAATGAGTTAGTGGACAATCTTCCTCATATAAAAAATCCCCTAAAACATTTCCTATGGTTCTAAAAACTGCCTCATTCCAAAGGTGTAATGGAAGATAAGGGAGCCGCACCCATATAGGGATCTTATTAAAGGATTCCGACAGAGGATTAAAATATTTATGCCAAGTTTTGGCCATAAGAGGAAATCTGCCCTGCCAAGAAAATTTATTGTGACACAAAATAGATTTTCTATCCTCAGGGTTTTTAAAAACTATTATAAAAAAACCCCTGGCACAAAGATGAATCTGAGCTTCTTTGATATGCGACCAGTTCTTATTAATCCAATCCTCTAGATTTGCATAGGAAGGCCAGAAACCATGAAAATGCAAAATGGCAGCGCAAGAGGACAACTATTCTACCTTATGGCCAATACTTTCTACTAATTCAGGGTCTAGAGATACCTGCATTGGTTTTGAAGCACTTACAAGTGTGATGCGTCTTTGCCCAGAAGTTATATGAGGAAATGCAGAATGTAAATCTGCTTCGAATGCCACCACATCCACAAAGGATCTCCCCCCAGGTTCATACCCTGGACTAGAAGTGAGGGCCAGATGCAGAGCCAAATTATCTCCATTTCCCATAGAAGAGAGGACCTCACCAATTGCAGCGATCCCATCCACACCTGTCACCGGAATTCCTTCGGCAAGTTTCAAATTCATTGGGAGTGGGAACAGGAGCGTGAAAGCAAGTTAACTATATTATTATTCTAATTAGTTATTAATTAACTCACTCATAATTTTTAACTTAACAACATATTATAAATGAATGATATAAATTCTAGTTTGTATAAGACTAATCTATTTGTTATAAACAAACATCTAGTTACAACCCAAATTATCCACATAAACATGTATATCAAATATGTCCACTTATATTTATATACATTTAAAATCCTTAGCCATTGATATCCAAATGGAATAATATATACATATAAATGGTCACACACACATACACAAATTTAGTTACAATTATAAACATAAGTTTATATATATATATATATATATATATATATATATATATATATATATATATATATATATATATTTGTGTGTGTGTGTGAGTGAATTATTCATAAATAACATATTTATCTATATGAATAATACATAATTATATATCTACATATGTATACATGTTCAAGTTATTCTCATTTCTCAAGTTTTCTACTTTATAAAAAAATTAATTTAACTTAAACATAATAATAAAATACAATAAACTTCAATAAAATATTTATCAACCATATTACTCTCATCTAGGTTGAAATAATATAATAATCCAACAATAATTTATTTATCTAAAACTATTTTCATATATGGTTATATGGTTTAAGATGAAGTAGGCATTAGTCCTATTCAAAGAGAAATACAATAACCTAATCATTTCATATAATTAGATGTAGTTTACATTTAACTTAGACTTAATACATATACCCAACCTAAATATTAATAATTAATAAAAAAATAATAATATTAAGTATGTAGTAATGGTAAATGGATAAATCAATTTGTACTTCAACCAAAATTCTACCAAGCATAGACCAAAAATAAACCAAACTTAATTCTTTATATATAGTCAAAATAAAACCTTTTATACTCTACATATCCATAAATACACATACAGTCGATATGAGTTTCCATTCTAAATTGATATATAAATGTCTTCAAACATAATCTATATATGATAATATAATCAAAATGTAAACATAATCGATATAAACATAATTAAGTCATATAATGTCACATAACCATCCAACCAAAACTAACTCACAATATTCTTACATTCATAGCTAAACAACTATTTGAGATATGTCTAAAACAACTTCCAATTGTCCCTTATAATGATATAAAAAATGACTCACAATCCTCATACAATCATTTAAATACAACCAACTCCCATTTGACCCACAATATTGTATACAAAGTTGACATACTAAGGGTTACATACAACTGTTACACAATTTCCATACATAATTCACTCCCCAAACTAAGTAAAGTTGAATAATACTATTAAGCTTGTTCATGTAATATTAAACAAATTTTGACTCACAACCACCCATGTATAGAGCACAAAAACTAGTAATACTAATCCCTTTTAAATTTAGAAACATAATGAATAAAAGCCAAGAAATCTTCCAATGAAAACCCAATTTACCTTTCCTTATACCAAACCTATTCCAAGCCAAATGCATAAGTGAACTTATAGGCATTTCTATAAATTTTAATGAAATAAGTAATACATGGATATTCATTTCATATAACAAAAACAACCTATAAATAGACATTAAGAACCCTTATTTGAACCCCTACCCCATCAATGTTTCAAATCATTTTAACATTTTGAGACTAGCATTTTGTAACATACATAACCAATTTGGCTTATAAAAAATCGCACACAACTATATGAGTATACCATATAAAAAACACACACATAGTTGAATAACAAACCAGTTAATTAACACTCAATTGTGTCATAAAATTTCATATTTAGTGTATATGTAAGTCAAATCATTGATTCAATTTTACGGGGGGATTACTCCTCCCATAGGAACAAATCCTTGATTTATTTATGGGTTTTTTAAATAAAATAACCCCTTATTATTTTATAAACCCAAATCACATTTATTATATTGAATGCATAATATAAATACAAATCTTAGGGTAAATTCAAAAGACAAAACCTACCTCTTAGTTCCTAAAGTAGTCTTTCTCCTTTGTCTATGAAAAATTTCCTTTCTTCCTTCCTTTTCTCCTCTATCTGCCATGGCTAACCTCCAGTCCAATAATTCCAAAAAACTTTATTATTTTTGAAATCCTTTGTATTCATTTAAAAAAACATAAAATCATTATGACCCAATCTCTATAAATGCAAGAAAGACTCACCATTAAACTATAAATTCGCAACATGCCTTCAAATTTTCCTAGCTCAACCACCGAACTAAAACACTTCTTAATTTCTTCCAACTCCTAGTCAAACCCTCACCATACAAAAAATGTAGAACACAATAAAACCATATTGATGCCTCTATGTGTATCATGTGTTCTCTTAGTGTTTAAATAATGCTTCTCATTTTAGAATTCTAGGAATTTAGAGCATGAGTAGCAGGTTTTGGTAATCTAGCTACCTATAGTGAAATAGAGGCAAAGAAAATTAAATTGTTCCATAAATTTATATTGATTGGTTGTTGGGAGGAACTTTGGTCCTTAATCTAGTGAAATTAAATAATCTATGCTGATCTTAGTGAATTATGATCAAATTTATACATTAAAGATTAAAAAAATTTCAACAAATTTACCAAGAGGCCCTTCTTCTAGTGTCAGGGGAACTTGTCTTATTGATGCCTCTATGTGTATCACAGGTGCTCTTAGTGTTTAATATCTAGCATGAATGACATTATCCTACATGCTTATGAGCATCTTTAAAGATGATGGGCCAATATTAGCCAACCCTGATGATCTTGTGAGCTATGGTTCTCCCAGAAGGATGTCCACTTCCCAACTTTTCATGGAAAATGCTCATTATGTCAGTAGCTTCTTCCTTGGAAACACATATTAGGTATACACCTTCAAATTTATTTAAGTATAGGAATCCATTTTTGATGAGGTAGTAGAGTTGTCTTGAGCCTTATAACTCTCTTCTTATCCCTAGTCAACCCTATAAGACAATTGTTATTAATTAGTAAGTGAACAATGGAGTCATACCATTCATTAGTTTGGAATATTTGATGATCCACTTGCATAATACTTAACTTAGGGCTTGTATTGGAAATCATTTGAAACAGGCCTTGACAACTTACTAGTTTTAAAAATTTTATCTTTATGTCATATTCTTGAAGGATAGACATCTAATTACCTCTTCACTCTCTAAGTTCACATTAACTTAGCATTATCTTAGTGGCTGGATCTGGTAAAATAACATGCAATTTGTTCCTAATAATTTAGTGACTAAATTTCTTGATAACTTTAACTAATGTAAAAGCCTATTTATCAATCAAAAGATAATTTAACTTAACATTTTCCATTTTAGTGCTCATAAAATTAATTGGATGTTTAGATCCTTCTATTTTCTAAGTTAAGATTGAATAAATAGTGTAATTAGAGGAAATGGAGTAGATATAAAAATACTTTGAAAAGTTAGGACTTATCAAGACTAGAGCTTGACTGATTGCACTTTTGATGTCGGTAAAGGCCTTCTTGGATTCTTCATTCCATAAGACTTTAGAATCCTTCTTCAGCATATCATTTAATGGATTAATTTTTTTTCCAAAGCCAAAAATGAATTTAATTACAAATTTTATTTTACCAAAGAATTATTTCAATTATTTTCTACTATTGGATGGTTCTATCGTGGATATAGCTTTCACTCTTTCAGGATCTATGGAAATTACATCTTTAGTGATAACATGGCCTAATACATGACCTTAAATGACACATAAATACTCTTCTTATGGTTAAGGGAGATCACATACCTTATTCACCTTTCAAATACATGTTTTAGGTGCATGAAATGGTCCTCCATATTCTTAGAGAAAATAATTAGATCATCCATGTAAATTATGATACACTTACTAATTAGGCCTTGGAATGCATAGTCCATGGCCCTTTGAAAAGTAGATCCTACATTTATCAATCCAAAAGACATTCTATTGTATGAAAATGTGCCCTAATTAGTTGTGAAAGTTATCTTCATTCTATCTTCCTTGTCTACTATCACCTTATTGTATCCTAAAAAACCATCAAGATTAGACAGCATGGCTAAACCTAAAATAATTTGTATTAATTGGTAAAGAGAGGGAAGAGGATAATTATCCCTTTTAGATGCTTTATTTAGATTTATAAAGTCAATACATAGTTTAATTTCACCATTCTTCTTTCTAACTAGCACCAAATTGGCCACATAGGTAGAGTGCCTAAATGGAAATACAATTTTGGCATCTAACAATCTCTTGACTTATTTAAAGATAATGGGTTATAAGATAAGATTTATAGGAATTTGTTTCTTCTTAAAGGGCTTGAAACTATATTTAAGAGGTATAGTATGAGTGATGAATCATGGATCAAAAATCTTCAAGTCATCATATAACTAAGCTATGACATCTTTGTATTTTATCAATATTTCATTGGCTCTTTTGTTCTCAATATTAGTGCAAGCCCTACCAATGTTGACTAGATAAGGTTGATCTTGAGGTATAAGATTAACTAAATTTAACCCTTTCCACTTACTTTGGGAACTTTAGTAACTTCAACTAGTTTATCTTGATCAAACAACCTTTTTAAGGCAATCATCCCTTTGGGGATTTTATTGTCATAAATTCAAGACTACAAAAAGTCTGAGTATGGTTAATATATAAATTCCAATCATGATTTATAAGAATTTTTCATGAAAATTTTAACTTTAGACATGAGGATCAATTGTTAGCAACATTAGGTAAGGTTAAAACAAAACCATGAATAAATGAGCCAATTTCATCAGGCATGGACAATCTTTAAACTCTAGTAAAGCATTGATTATCAAGCTTTCAACATTAAGGTTCAAAATAATCACAAGGGTCCCTATTTTTTATAAATGGGGGTGTGTTGAACTCAATAATCCAAAGGATTCTTCTAGATATTAGGGTTGATGTAATAAACCAATTAACGTAATAATTATGTTTCAACCATAGTTTAAATGCCTTTCCATTAACATTCAAACATCAAGTTAAATGTTAATAAAACATTTAAAAAATTAATTCCACATACCTAAGTAATCCTTCAGGTATTTAGTAACCAAGTCCCCCTAGTTACCGCTTAGGTCTAGGTTAAACATTATGTTGATGGTTAAAATTGCGCTTGTTTCTAATACCAACAATGGGAAGTTTCAACATGTGGGACTTGTGACTTGAAACAACCTCCAAATTTTTAAGAAGCTGGTCTCTTCTTTATATCAAGTGTATACTGGGAAAAGGGATAGGAATTTTAATAAAAACACAAATGCAAGAAAGAAAATATAACTATGGTGATGCACCTGAATGTAATTTGACCTTTATCCTAAGCACAATGAGACTATATGTAAGATTTAATTACATTTAAGAGAAAACAAGGCATGATCAATGTAAAAGATGAAAATAATAGAAACAAAGGCTCACAACATATAATGATTTTGCAGTGATATAGAAAATATCAACAAAGTCATAGGGTTCAGTCTTCTTATTTGAGTTCTCTAGTCACATAAGAGGCATAGAAACATGCAAAGTTACATAAACTTTCCAATTCAAGAAAATGGAACAAAGGCAAATGATATTCCTAATCACAGCTAAAGAATGTCTAAAAATATTGACAACACAGCCTAAACTACTTTTTTAATGACACAAAAAATATCAACAAAGGTACAAGATTCAATCTTCTCATTAATTCTCCAATCACATAAGAGGCACATAAACATGCACAGTTACATAAACTTTCCAACTCAAGAAAATGGATCAAAGGCAAATGATATTCCTAGTCATAGCTCTAGAAAGTCTAAACTCTTGACAATAATTCTCTCAAAAAATTCTCTCTGGTATCTCTTTATTCTTTTGGTGATCTCTGCACCCTTATTTATTGCCTTATATTGACTCTGAATTATCTACGTGTTCCTAATCTAACGGCCTAACTAAAATCTAACTGAAGTGGAAGTGTCTAACAGAAGATATTTCTTAGATTCTAAAATGCTTTGTCTTCTAACAGTTCACTGGTTAAACATATCATAGGATGCTCCCTTCTATTAAACGGAAGAGGAAAGTTGGCCAATTCCTTGAAAACCTTCTCTTTATTTAGGAGATACCGGAGAATGACCCTTGGTGGGTTTTGAAACCTTACCAAAGACACGTGGTACTTTCCACTTTACTTATAATCTTACTATGTCTTTGCTCAGGAATGTTTCACCTTTGACACTTGTCGCAATCCACTTCTTCAAAACTTTAACAACTTCAAAAAAAATAAGACCCATAGTGTTTCTCACTTGAACAACTTTTAAAAGGCATAGGGACAGGTGGTGATTTTTGCTTGCCTCAATAAAGGACACGTGGAAATCTCTACATTACTTAACTAGGGATATGTGGTCATCTCCACTTCTTTTAGATACCTTTTGAGAAACTTGTAAAAGGTGACATGTGCTGGTCTCTACATCACTCTATTTATATTATAGAAATAATCGGGCCTCATTTCATATTTACATGGACAGTGACACTTGGTAGCTTTTACTTGCTTTAGAAACAAAACCTAAAACCCACTATAGTATTTGCTATATTAGTGAAATAAAATGAAGATAATTTAGATCTCAACATGTGGTGGCTTCTACTCTCTTTATTTGGGATACGTGGCATCTTCTGTCACTTTTAGAAAAGCACATTGAAATCTTCTACAATTGCTACTTGGCACTTTCCACCTGATCGTGATACTTAGGTTGTGGAAACCTTTCACTTAAAATACATTTGAAACATGGATGCCAATGTGAAATGTGGATGCCAACACTTGTCACATTCTACTGAGTTGCTATGAGATTATGAAAAGTGCCTCAGAAAATGACACTTGGCAGTTTCCGCTTGAATTCAACACTTAGACAAAAATTAATCAAAGGAAATTAAAGCCCACACTCTATTTCAAAATTTTGCCATCTAGAACCAAAGTATGTAGGAACCAAATTTTGTAGTGCACAACTAAAAATTAGATTGAAACATAGAGTATTTTTTACTCTACAATTATTGGCGACCATAAGGAATTTTGAGCCTGCTAAAAAAGAAACCACAACTCTTGCTAGATCAAAATTTCAAAAAAAACACAGTTTAACTAAAATGTTTCAAATAGATTCCATTCATAGGAATCTCTTTAGGTTCACCTTCCATCGTTTCTAGCTCAAAAAAATTTTACTATTTACACTCACAAATTTTGTAAGAGCCAGTCCATAATGCTTCAAACTTAGTGTGTTGACCTGGTTTGTCAGCTCTTGCATCCCATTTCAAAACAATTGAGCCTATTTCAAAATAGGGATTTGAAGTTCTTTTATCAAAATAGTCTTTAATTATTTTTTGATGCTTTATCAATGAATCATGTGATGCATCCCTCTTTTCTTAAACTTTTAGAATTACCATGAGTCTGACTTGCATAGGGCCATTTTCTTCAATTTCAATCTATTTGATCAGCTAGAGAGCAGGAATCTCCAAGCTTAGGGGAATTACAGTAGATTTCCCATATACCAATTCATATGGGGACATTTTGATAACCTGTTTAGGTGTGATTATATCAGCCCATAGTGCTAAATTAAGCACTTTATGCCACTCTTTGTGATGATCAGCCCCTATTCTTTTGATGAGTCTAATCGGGTTCTTATTAGTTGATTCTACCAAACCATTACGCTAAGGGTAATAATTAGAGTAGGTTTTCAGATATATTCCATGCCTTAATTAAAATTTGGATACTTTAGACCCTAAAAATGCTTTAGCATTATCTAAAATTATGGTGTGAGGAGCCCCAAAATGAGTAGTGATACCCCCTAGAAAATCTAGGATCACTTTTTCTGTTGCTTCCTTGAGTGGCACTGTCTTGGTTCATCTGGTGAAATAATCTTTGGCTATTAAGATCCATTTGTGACCCATACTAGACACTAGATTTATCATTCCAATGAAGTTAAGACCCCACTGAGCAAAAGGTTCATCCATAATTATAGGACTAAGAGGCATTCCTGCATTCCTTCTCATCCCCACATAATATTGACAAGATTGACATTTTTACCAGCTGATAACAAACTATAAATAAAGTAGGCCAGAAATAACCTACCTCACTTATCTTTATAGCTATGTTATTTGTATAAAAATGTCTACCTGATACTCCATGATGCATTTCATGTAGTATTTTTTTAGCCTCAGCCTTTTCTACACACCTTAACAATTTGCCATCAAAATTTCTTCTGAAAAGAACCTGTTCAATTAAAATAAAATGAAATCCTTGAATCCTATAGTATCTTCTCTTATTTTGAGAGAGTTCTCTTGGGAAAATCCCATTTTTCATAAAATGAATCCTGCTTGTGACCCAAGATTCCTGATCAACTTCTTGTATTCTCAATACAATTTCTTCTTCTGTTCCTGAATTTGTCTCTTCAGGTATCATCTTTTCAAGCTCTTGAGTCATATATTGGCACAAACCCCTACCTATAAATAATTTAGTGGGTTTTACTTATACATCATATTCAAGAATTTTAGTTACCTAATTTTCTCCTTTTTTAGTAATTTCACCCTCCATGATGTATTCTCTGACACTTAGATGGGCTACAAGTATCAAAATTTTACTTCTTGATACTATATGCCTACACTTTTTGAGGGATTTTACCATAGCATATGCTTGTTTTTACACAAATTTATATCTAGTTTCATATTCCCTAAGAGTCCTTGAGAAAAAGGCTATTGGATGCTCTCCCTCCTGTTTATCATCCTTATGTGTTAGGACAACATCAATACTGAGCTCTCTTCCATATACATACATTACAAAAGACTTAGAAAAGTCTAGGTTTATAAGTACTGAAGCTATTGAGATGGATTTCTTGACCTCTTCAAAGGCTTGCCTTCCTTTTGTAGTCCACTTGAAAATTTGGTCTTTTTTCAGCAAGACTGTCACTAGTCTTACTAAACCTGCAAAGTCAGATATGAACTGACTAACGAAATTAATCTTTCCCAAGAAAGACTGAATTACTTTCTTATTTACTAAAAGAGGTAAGTTCATTATAACTACCACTCTTTCTGGGTCTATGGAGACTCCTTCTTTAGATACTATATGTCCCAATAATTTGCCTTAAGGGATAACAAAGATACATTTCTTAGGATTCAAAGATACTCCAAATTCTTGACATTTTTTAAACATAGCTTCTAAATGATCAAAATGATCAAAAACATTCTTTGAAAAAATAGTAAAATCATCAAGATAAATCAAGATGATTTTATTTATAATTTCCCCAAAAGCTACATCCATAGCTCTTTGAAAATTGGCTCCAGTGTTTGATAGGACAAATGGCATTTTAACATATGCAAATGTTCCCCATTTGGTAGTAGAAGTATTCTTGTATTGGTCTTCATTAGCCAACCAAATCTAACTATATCTAGAGAAACCATCTAGTAAAGAAAACCTCTTGGATCCAGCCATAGTCTATAAAATTTGTTCCATGGAGGGCAAGGGATAGTGATCCTTCGAAGATGCTTTGTTTAGATCTCTGAAATATACACAAAGTCTTATATCACCATTCTTTTTTCTAACTGGTATTAGATTTGATACCCAAGTTGAGTGTTTGATCAAAAAAATTATTTTAGGATCTAAAAGTTTCTACAACTCGTCCACCATTAAAGGCTCAATCCTTGGATTCACTTGCCTCTGTTTATGTCTAATAGGCTTATATCCTTCAATTAGTTCTATTGTGAGTCGAATAATGTCCTTATTATATCCATGAAGGTCTTCATAGCTATAGGCTATGACTCTATCATATTTTTTGCATAATTCAATTAGCCTTTCCTTTTCTACTTGAGTTGTAGAATTTCCAGCTTTTAATTTTTTCCCTTCACTCACCTCTATTTCAGAATAATCAGCTTTGTTTACTTGAAACCTTTTCTTTTCTAGGCTTACAACTTCTGGATCAAAAAGGTTTTATAAAGTGATTAAACCTTTTGGAAGCTTATTATTCTTTAATTATATAATTTAATCCCCATATGCCTCTTCAATATTTGGTTGCAATTGATCAACAAATTCCACTAATTGTTGCAAGAATGAGAGTAATTGAAAATCATTCTCAAATACTTGCCAATTCTCATCATTATCTGGGATAGTCGGCCTTACTATAACCTTTACTGACTCATTGTTAACTAATAGGCTAGTTGCTAAATCAAACTACAAACCAATCTGTGCCATCCTATCAGCTTTAAAATTTTGAATCCTGGGAACTAATTCAATATTAAAAGCTTCAAAATCTTCTATCAAGTCCCAAATTTGGTGCTTATATGATTTCATCCTTACATTATTTTCTATTGCCTTTTCTCTAATTTGCTTTACTACTCGTTCTGAATCTTCTTTTACTATTAGATTCTTTATCCCCTTTTTCTTAGCTAACAGGAGCCCATGTACTAAAGATTCATACTCAACATCATTATTACTAGAAGCAAATTGAAAATGGATAGCCCTTAATAAATTTTCACCATTTGGAGTAGTAAGACAAATTCCTACTCTAGCACCATTTTTACTTCTAGCCCCATCAAAATTTAAGGTCCAAATTTCTGAATCATTTTTAAATTCTTGATTAGTTGGTTTTTCTCCCCTTAAAATATTTGGGATTTCATGGTCTTCATCAAAAATAACATAAGTGCCTAGAGCAGTAGAGTCATAATTTTCATATGGATCACTATGCATTATAGCCAATAACTAGTCATTTTCTTTTTGTTGATCATGGTCATTCCTTTCACCTAACTTCTCAAGAAAAACCCTTTCTTCTTTATTCATCATAGCATGAACTGACTCTAACTTTTATGTTGGTTCATTGGTGATGTGATCTTTTGATAGTGATTCAGATAGAATTTTCATCTTCGAACCATATTTAGTCCTTAGAATTAAGTGTGACCAATCAAGAGACATATCTCCTCCTATCTTGGCTGTAAAGTCTCTTGATAAACATAGGCCAAATACATGAGGTATATCTATAACTAACATATCTTGATTTACAATTATATTTGAACAAGTATATAATTGTAATGGGAATTATTTAATTCTCCCTATTATTTGCACTGATTTGCCATTTAACTGCATAACTCCTTTAGTGAGTGGCTCATATTTTAACTTTAAAGTGTCTGCTATTTGCTTTGGCATTACTATAGTACTAGCCTCTAAATTTATCATTGCATTATGTAGTAGTTTCTTGCCAACTATCACAGTTAAATAGAAGGGATCTAGTTTGGATTTGCTTACCTCTGGTGCATTGTTCACTAGGGCTATTGTCTGCAGATGAACTATGTCTTTGAGATTTTATTTTTTAGTAGGTCCTTCTTTGATAACAATATATTTGGGGATTGATTGACTTTGAAGAGCTTCTTGTAACAGTGTCCTTTGTTTAGGAATAGCTAATATGTCCTAAATTGATACTTGTGCTGGAGTCATCTTTAGTTGATCCACCACATTTATTGGTCCCAGAGTTTAAGTTCTTAGAAAATAAGGATATCTTGCCTTTTCTTGATTTTGTCTAGGAACTACTTGATCCTACACCGACTGAAGCACTTCTTGTCTAACAGTTGTATTTTGATGATCTTGAAATGGAATATTCTCCAAAACTTCATTGTTTACAACTTTAGGCTATTCCAGTATTCTTCTCTTTGATCTAGTATAGTAATCTGATTGTACCACTAGTTTCTTGGAAGTAAAAGCTTCATTCAAGAATACTAATTCTTCATCTTCAATCCATGAGAACAAAGCATATTATGGGGCTATTTATTATTCTTGTTGCGAAGACATCCCTTGCATTTGAGCCATTAAGACTAAATTTTGCATACCAAAAGATTGGTAGGCTTGATTGTCACTAGAACTTGTTGACTGTCCATCCATTCTTCTTTGCTCGACCACCTTTTGTTGTAAATTACCCATGGGACAATCTATAGGTGTATGAGAATTATTACAAGGGAAACACCAAGAATTAGTTTTATCTACATAATTATTTTGCCCTAAAATAATCTTCCCTATCTGAATTGGGAGGAATAGTCTGTGAGGGTGTAGGGACTGCAATTAATTGGTTTGCTAGCTGAGGATTATTTTGCCTTGGAGGACCCTGGTATTGGTTTGGATGAGATGAAAATCTATTTCCTTGATAGCCTTGGTATTAGGGTTTAGTATAATTATTCTATTATATTTTTATATTAATCAACTCATTAGAAAACATCCTCAAGATATTCTTGATATCATCCAGCTCAGATGACTGAGCGGGGATAATTTATTTAGTAGGTGGTTGAGGATATGTGTATATAGACACAAGTTGGGCTATAGATTTAGAGGCTTCTTGAGGTAATGGCAAGGAAATCTCTAGAAACATGAGCATGGGAGGCCTGTGAGATAACTTTCCAACATCTATCAAATTATTTTTAGCTCTGATTGCATAGTCATAATGCAGAGTCTGACCTCCAAGTGACTGAATCATAACAGATATGTATTAATTTAAAGCCTTAAGATAGAAAAATATAGCCATACCTAGTAATGGTCTAGCTATAACAGGAATTCTTTCCCAAGTCTTTTGAAATTTTGAATTGAAGTCAATCATGGCTTCTTATGGTACCCTTTGAATGGTAATTAATCACTGTAATAAAGAATACTTATCACCCTTCTCTTCAAATCTTTCAAATAAAATATCTCTAAGTTGATCCCATGTAGATATGGTATTTGGGGTCAAGAACCGGTACCATCATAGAGCCTTCCCTTTAAAAGAAGCTACTAATAATCTTATGGCCACATTTTGTTGTGTGACAACATTTATAGCATAGACATTTGATACATCCTATAGATGTTCTTCAAGTGTTTTAAAATCTTGCCCACTGAATTTGGGTAGAGCTTTCAAGGCATTGACTAGGATAGGGTCCCAAGTGGCTAGTGGTATTGGAAGAATCAAAGGACTACCAGTGTTCCAACTTACATAATTTCTTGGGGCTATAGGGGCTCCCATATTTGCTCTTGGTATTTGTATAAACTAGTTGACTCTTCTTCTTAGACTAGTTACCAAAGGTGGCAAAAGAATACTTGGATTTATAGTAGACTGAGATCTAGTTAATGATCTACAACTCTGAATACCTGGATTTACAGTAGAGTGAGATCTAGTTATTGATCTATAACTCTGACTCCTCGTAGCTCTCTGGTTCATATGATCTTGAAATAAACTTCAATATAATGTCCCACTAGGCATGCCAAAAATTATTGATGGTTAAAATTGTGCTTGTTTCTAACACCAACAATGGGAAGTTTCAAGATGTGGGACTTACGACTTGAAACAACCTCCAGATTCTTAAGAATCTGGTCTCTTCTTTATATCAAGTGTATACTGGGAAAAGGGATAGGAATTTTAACAAAAACACAAATGCAAGAAAGAAAATATAACTATGGTGATGCACCTGAATGTAATTTGACCTTAATCCTAAGTACAATGAGACTATATGTAAGATTCAATTACATTTAAGATCAAACAAGGCATGATCAATGTAAAAGATGAAAACAATAGAAACAAAGGCTCACAGCATAGACTGATTTTGTAGTGATACAGAAAATATCAACAAAGGCACAGGGTTAAATCTTCTTATTTGAGTTCTATAGTCACATAAGAGGCATAGAAACATGCACAGTTACATAAACTTTCCAACTCAAGAAAATGGAACAAAGGCAAATGATATTCCTAATCACAGCTCTAGAAAGTCTAAAACTCTTGACAATACATCCTATACTACTTTTACAATGACACAAAAAATATCAACAAAGGCACAAGATTCAATCTTCTCATTAATTCTCTAGTCACATAAAAGGCACAGAAACATGCACAGTTACATAAACTTTCCAACTCAAGAAAATGGAACAAAGGCAAATGATATTCCCAATCACAACTCTAGAAAGTCTAAACTCTTGACAATAATTCTCTCAAAAAATTCTCTCTGGTATCTATTTATTCTTTTGGTGATCTCTGCACCCTTATTTATAGCCTTGGATTCACTCTAAATTGTCTGCATGTTCCCAATCTAATGGCCTAACTAAAATCTAAATAAATGAGAAGTGTCTAATAGAAGATATTTCTTAGATTCT
>JARHVA010006412.1:145000-182500 GCA_037957365.1 Torreya grandis
ATAGGATTGATGACTTCCAAGACCTCAAAGGGTCCCACATATCTTGGTGAAAGCTTCATTGATTTACCAAATTTAATCAAGATCTTCTAAGGCTTAACTCTAAAAAATAATTTATCACCAACATAAAATTGTCTTTTTGTCATTTTTAAATCAACATATATTTTTTTCCTATCATTGGCTTCAACCAAGCTTTGTCTGATTAACTTGATCTAATCCTTCATTTATAAAAGCATTTTAGAGCCAAAGACAACCCTGTATTTGAGCTTGTCCCAATTGATTGGTGTTTGACACCTCATTACATACAATGCTTCAAATGGATCCATATTTAAATATGATTTTTATAAGTTATTATAATCAAACTCTACAAGTGAAAGATACTCTTCTTACATGTATTGTTAATCCATGCAATACATTTGAAGAAGATATTCTAGAACTTGGTTTACCCTCTTTATTTGTTCATCCATTTTTGGATAATATGTAGTAATAAAATTCATTTATGTGCATAAATTTTAATTTAGAGTCAGCCTAAACCTAGATGCCATCCTCATATCTTGATCCAAATTGATATTATCTAGAAAATAATATAATCAATATACTTCTTTCACAAACCTCTTTCCAAGCATTGGTGCATAATCAATAAAATTACCTGTTATAAAGTGAGATACCTTGGTTAGTTTGAAAACTACCACCAATATCATGTCATGTCAAAATCATGATAATGATAGACTTTGGAAAAAGTCCATACTAATTACCATCCACTTCCATTCTAGTATATCATGAAGATACATTAATATTATCAGATGCACATGTTCAACTCTCACATACTAACACTCCAAGAAATGAGACAAAATTTATTGCATCCCTTTGAATCCATTTATATAAATAAAAATATTTAGCATAACCATGAGTTTAGTCATTCTAAGATGACCTAAATAAGGGGAATTATGAAATTCCTTTAGCATTGTGCTCCTCAAATTCTCTTTATCAAGTACATACATTTTGCCATTGTACCTTAAAAGACCATAATTATCCATCTTGAATCTTTTGAACTTAATAAATGAGAATCTTCTAACAAATATTTCCTAACTTGTTGATAGAATTCATCTCTAAGGGATAATTTAACAACTTGATCATGAATGGTAATCTTGATAGTCGCCAATGGTGTTATATACCTTCTGTGACTTAAGGTATTAGTAACTCTATTTTCCTTGCCCTTGATGTCGATATATCAAAATCATAGTCAGATAAGAACTCTAAAAAACATCTTTGATGAGTATTTAGGTTTAGTTGGGTAAAGATATATTTGAGTCCCACGTTATCAATCTTAATCTCAAATAGTTTCCCCAACAAATAATCCCTCTAAACTTTCAAGGCATCCACAATTGCCATAAGTTATAGATCATGTGGAGCATAATTTACCTCATATGGTTTAAGATTCATAGAATCATATGATAAAATTAAACCAACCTACATAATAACTCCTCTAATACCATCCCTATATGCATTAGTGATTACTAATAATCGACCATTAGGATTACAAACTCTTAGCACAGGTGATGATGTAAGCCTCCTTTTTAACTCCTAAAAATATTTCTTGCACTTGTCCAGCCAGAGAAAAATATGATTATTATTCTAAATAAATGTAATTATGTGATCTATTTTTGATCAATTTGGAACAAATTTCTGTTAATACCCTTTTATACCCATAAAACATCTCACTTCATGCACATTTTGTTGGCCCATATTTTAATGCAAACAATAAAGAAATTACATTGTAAAAGCATATATTTGACAAAACTATAAAATTTTATATTTTCAAATCAATATTTACAAATCACATGAACAACTTTATAGGCTTTTCATAGGTGGTTATGGGTTAAAACCAACTTTCCCATGAACCAATAATTTATTTAAAACAAAGTATAATAGTAAAGTAAATATTAGATATACTAACTAAATATTAATCTAAGAATATAAAATAAACTAAATTTGGATCAAAAAATTTGTAACAAACTCCCCCTTGATCTAAAGGTGTATAGAAATATTAGAGCAAAGAACTATGAGTCATTCAAGTAGACTCTGCCCCAACTACAACTGGTACACTGTGCATCCTAGAATAATCACATCTTGAGCATCTCCATAATATAGTAGAACATGATCATGTACTACCCAAATACATCGATCCTCACACAAAATATATCTATAAAGTGACTAATCTCTATACTATGTATGGTACATCTCAAACTGATGCCCAACAATTGCCAACATCTCTTACAAGCCTTAACTCAACACTAACAATGTTGACTTGTACCACACATCACTGATGATTGATAAAAAATTTTACGTAATATATTCTCCCCCTATCAGGTGAGAGGTGAGAATCTATTAAACAAATAAACCAATTATAAATCACTAAAATGCTCCACATCAAAGATCATAGAAACACTACATCTATGAAAGCAAAGTACGTAAGCCAAAAAATGCTACTACATCAAATCCCAATCTTAAGCCTAGAATATCACACAATATGGGTGATTCACTATCTTAGAAGATATATTCATCATCTATGGAGCATGAAACTCCATGGTCATCCCATCCATTAGAATAGGATGCAAAAGAATATCTATAAGAAGACCTAGAACAATGACCATAATAGCTGGGAGAACCAACAAAATGTGCTTTTGCCTTTCCATTTTTGGAATTCATCTTTCACCCACATGTTTTTCACATTGAATTCACCATGATCCAAAAAAAATGATCTAATACCATTGGTAGCCCAAATTCCAATGCAAACAATAAAAAAATTACATTGTAAAAACATATATTTGACAAAACAATAAAATTATATATTTTTGAATCAATATTTACAAAGCATGTGAAAAGCTTTATAGGATTTTCACAGGTGGTTATGGGTTAAAACTAAATTTCCCATGAACTAAAATTTATTTAAAAAAAATTATAATAGTAAAGTAAATATTAGCTATACTAATTAAATATTAATCCAACAATATAAAATAAACTTTGGATCACAAAATTCCTAACACATTTTTAGGTCCTGATCACTCTATAATGGCTCTTATCTTTCCCAAATCAACTAAAATTATATCTATAGAGATAATATGTCACAAATATTTCACTTTCCTATGGAAAAATGCATGTTTGGACAACTTACCATAAAATTTGTGCTCCCTCAAACAATGCAACACCAACTCTAAATGTTGTAAATGTTCATCCTCATTTTTAGAATAAATGAGGAAATATTCAAGAAAAACTAACATAAAGTGATCTAGATAGTCCCCAAATACATTGTTCATGAGATTCATGAATGTTGTCATCACATTTGTCAACCCAAAAGGAAAGACTATAAAATCATAGTGCCCTTACCAAGATCTGAATGCTATTTTAGGAATATATTATTCTCTAATTCTTAATTGATGATATCCTACTCAGAGATATATCTTCAAGAAAATGTTTTCCCCACAAATTTAATCAAAGATATCATCAATGTGAGGAAATGAAGGGATTATTATTTATTTCTACTTTATTCAACATCCTATAATCAATACATAGGTAAAGAGTACCATCTTATTTTTTTATTAAAATGATTGATACACCCCATGGTGACATACTTAGTCAAGTCAACCATTTAGATAAAAATTCCTATAGCTGAGACTTTAACTCAGACAAATCTATAGTCATTATTATATAAGGTGCCTTGGATTGTGGTTATCAACTAAGTATTATGTTAATTACAAAATTGAACTCCCACTTAGGTGGTAGTCTAAGAAATTCCTCTAGGAACACATCTTGAAGGTTCATATTGAAAGGGTAATCCTATATAGATGAATCCTTTAATTCCTCTTATTGATGCTTCCCATTTCTCCATAAAGTGTTCCTTAGTTTTTATGAACACTTGTCATTTTAGGATTACAAGAATCCAAGGCATGAGTTTCAGTTTGCCAAAAATAGTATGTTTGTGGTGGAATAGTTGACAAAGTATGAGAGCCACCCATAAAATTTGTTTGATGTGGTGGTTGGGAGCCACCAACGTCTAATTCTAAACAGTCTTGTAGTCTTCCTAGTCAAGATTTCTAACTCTAAGCTAATCTAAATGAATATTTAAAGTGATCTTTAAAATAAAGTGAAAATTTATAAAAAAGAAGCAAATGGTAGGGTAAGGCAGAGAAGAAATGTGATTTCAAGCATTAGTCTCAAACATAATGACAAAGTTTTATTAAATTTAACTAATTAGTGATGCAACATAGCATAAGCCCAAGCTTCACTAAAAATTAGGCAATATTCAAAGGAGAATATAAAGATCATGAGTAAAATTTAAGATTACATAAATATTTTTCTATGTTAATCTGAATTTCATAAGAACATTAATATGTAGAGAAAATAAAATAAAGTAAACCTAGAATCCTTCAACTAGTCTAGTACATCACAAACTAGAAACCTCATGAACGTGAAATATAAATCATATATCTAAGAACCATTTAAATATAAAACATCCACCTATAATTGAGAGAAAGCAAAAACAATATAACACAACACCAAAAAGTCTTTGTAGAATTCTAATTGTATTAATTGCTCGAGTATAAAATTGCTCAAAATCGCTCCCTTTACAAATGGTAACACTTGTCTATTTATGAAAGACAAGCAGTGTACCAGTCATCATTTTTTCAAACTTTTACAAGGGGAAAGGACAACTATCCTTTTATAGATAACTCTATATTAAATATGGCTAATAGGTGCCTATTAGATCAAAAGACTAATATATGCTAATGAACTAGCATATATATTTTACCAAAGAATAATCTTGACATTACTCTTGGGCTGGTGGACCCCCTTGATCACTTAGGATAAAGTAATTATTTCACCCTAGTGTATTATTATTTGATTAACTCAAAATTGACTTTAGGATTTATTAGACTCCCTTCTTCTTGTTCAACCAATGTATCATATTCTTTGTCACTTCTGATGGTGACCTCTTTTATGCACCTTACCTTTGTAATTTGTTCCCCTGTGGTGAGGATGACATTAAAGACTTTTGAATTGTCCTTGTTTTATTGGATCTAGCTATCATTCTTGATTCCTTGGATGAAGTCTTGGAATCCCTACTTAAATTCCATGCCATGCATTAGGCTGGTGGCGGTAGGTTGAGAAGGGGTCACCAACAAGGTTCTTAGCAACTTATCAATTCTATTCACCAAGTCCTTATGTTACTATATGAATTTATTGGACTTATTTTAACATGAATGTAATTCATGTATTTCATCAAATAGGATCCCTTGAATGGAATTTAAATACTTTTATTTGATAATCTTGAAGTCTAAAGGCTATTTAGTGATGTGTACTTGATGAACTGTGTCACATAGTCTTTGGTTTCTTGCCAGTTTTGTATCAGTGTTTATGCCTTCTTGGCTTGAATTTACAAGGTATGAAGCCTAATTTTGATGGATTTTAATTATTCAAAGGTATCTAGGATGTACTTATTAACATCTTCAGTAGGTCCTCTAGAATTCATAGTGAGACTTGTGCCTTTAAGTCTTTCTTCTCTTTCTCAAAGTTCAAGATTCTTTGCTTCATTCACTAAATTCCCACCATGGCCATTATTGGCTGGGATTCCAATAGGGTTTCAATATCTTCTTGATGAATGGGGTGCTCCCTTAATACTAGGCCTTAGACTATAGTGATTTCTACAAATGGTTCCACCCTCTAGAGAGTGACTTCTTCATTTCTAATAGTTAATTTATTTGTAGTAACCTTCTCTAGTGTAGTTATATGAGGGTTAAATTATACCTTGGGCACTAATTTTGATAGCTTTGAAGCTTCTAGTGTTTCAATACTAGCCTCTCTAGATCACCTTGATTCTTCTATTTTCTTACTTCTCTCTTTAGCATCTCAATAATTCTCCTCTCTTCTTGCTCCATCATGAGCTCTAAGATCTAGGGATGGACTTTGTCATTAACTTAAACATTGTTAGTGATAGTCAAAGCCCATGAATGTATATAAGATGGTATCTTTTAAAACTTCCCATAGATTAACCAATCAGCGATGATAGGTCCATGTATGGGAAATTTGTCACTAAACAAGTTCATCTCACTTGTTTTGTGAATATACTTTAGTTTCTTCGAGGCTTTAGGAACCAAATCCATATTTGTCTCCCTCTTTATTTTTTTCATAGAGACCAAATCTAAGGCAACTCATTTGCCTTTGTCTATCTCTTTAGTTACTTGGGGACTCTAAATTAATGCCACCTTAGTTGTGGCTTCTCCTTCTTCATCCCCTTTCTTATCTGACCCATATGCATCTACAAGTTATTTGAAGGATTATTCAAATATTTAATTAGGTTCCAAGGACATCATGTTAAGGTATTTCATAGAGGAAGGGGGTCTTTGAGGTAGAGCTGAGGTAGAGGGTCCCTCTCCTAGCATAAGTTTCATATTTTATTTACTAGGTCCTTCAATTTTGGGCACTTACTATTGAGGTTGTTATTGTTGAGGTGGACCTTGATGCACTTATGGTGGACCTAAAGGTGCACTTGAATCAAAAGGTAGGAAATGATATATCAAGGGATTCATTTTCTATCTTTTTCCTAATGGTTTTTCTTCCTTCTGCAATCTATGTTCAAGATTAAATCCATGTTGCTTGACCTAGTCAAAACTTCCTCAAAGTTGGTATACTTTGTGTATAAGTGGTAATATGGACCAAATTGATGTTCATAAGGTACTTGAGATAGTTATTTCAATTTTAGATGGGAGAGCACATTACCATTTAGATATTATGTCTTGAGGTCATCTAGTTGGAAGTAGAATGCATCTATATTCCTTGATAAGATCCTCAATTACTTCCATCCATGAATCATTGTCTTCCTAATTAGATATGGGAAGAGATGTATGATTCCTTTCCTCTTATATCTACATACATTGTATATACCATGAAGGAGTTGATGAGATATCTCCTTCTCAGCCAGCTTGACTGTGACATCCACTGGTAGCCTATAGAGTTAAGTCTGGTAACCTTCAATTATAATTATTACACAATTAGGATAGATCCATAGGTCATCAATAGGTTATAAACACTACCTTATGAGGGGGAAAACCCTAGGCATTAGACTTACAATAATTATCCTAACTAGACTGGGATATATACAATCACAAATGAATTGCATGTGGTCTCTATACTTGAATATGTGGAATTTGGAGTAATGGTGAGAAATGGTAATCTTACTATGAGGGGTATAATTCTTGATGGTAGGGAAGTAGGTTGAGGCCATGAAGTCATCTAACATGTAAGACATCATTATGAGCAACTAGCTTGTCTTCCTTTTAATTCCATTGAATTGTCTCCCTAGATGTATACTTATCATTTCTCCACTAGGTGGAGTTAGCTTCTCTTCTATCATGAAATAGACATAGGAGACCCACTGCTCAACATAGGATGTGATTCCTACTCTATAAGCCATATTCAACAAGGTCATGATGATTCTAACCCTTCCCTAAATTATACAATTGGGATTTTACCATCATGGTTTCTCATTACGTGAGTTTCTCTATCCATCCATGGTCTTAAGATATTATCTAAGTCATTCTTAGTGGTATATTCCTTGATTTTAGGGAGGTATATGTGAATCCTAGGAAGTTTATAGTAGCCTCCAAAATCTACTAGAGCTATATAAGCAACCCTCTATGATGTACCCTCCTTTATTATCTAGTCTCCATCTACTCTGTAATTAATGAACATAGGAGCTAGGATATCGAAGCAATGGAGTATCTCTTATTCAGTAGCTACGAGGTGAAGCCCAGACATCTAAATTTCTACCAAATCTTCATGTATCCTTTGAACTATATATTTTTTTTGCTCATTTGGGGCAAAGGGTTGTAAGAGGTTGATTGCAAAGAATATTTTAGACCAATTTTTCATACCATTACTTAAGGCTCCCACATCTAATTTTATATCCTTTTAACATATCCATTTAGTATCTATAGATTAATAAACCTCAACTTCATCTCTTCATTATTTTCTAGAAACAACCATCTTCCTACAACTGCTTAATTTCCTTTAGATTACGTGATTGTGTTGAGTGTTTTATCTCTTCTCAAGATGATTTTTAGCTCTTTTGAATGCAATTGTCATTAAATTGGGAAATAATTAGGGATTTATGTTTTCAAACTATTGTTTTTCATATATTTAATGGTGGAAGTGGAAAATTCATAAATTCACTTGTATTACTCTCATGGAAGTCCTTTTAGAAGCTAGCCATTAGTCTTTGAGAGTTTCCTTCATTTTGCACCATTGGATTGGATCTATGACTGAGCATGGTACATTGATCTCAATCCATGAAATATTTTCTAGTTAGTTGCCTTCATTATTCTTTATCCTCATTGAAAATTCATTAGCCATTTCACATCATTGGATTAAATCATGTGATGAAGTGTGAATCATCAGATCTATAAATATGCAAATGAGTTAGTGAGATTCAAGCTTAATAAAAACTTAGGTTAAAAGTATTCTACTAAGTTTTCATGTTATAAAAGCAAAGGGTCACTTTAAAGGGTTGAGAAATACATCCCTTCACTAGGCTAAAATTTTATACTATCTTAAATTTAACATCCTCACAAACATCAAAAAATTTATTGTGAAAGTTGATTGATGGGTGTGATGATGTCAAATCTAAGCTCATCTAATGTATTTAGATGGATTAATATTAAGCCTTGTAGTCATGTTGTGTTAAAAAACACATTGTTATTTAAGTTTAAATCATTCTCCTTAGGCCATATGTCCAAGTCTTCAGCCTATGTGATCCCTTAAGTCTTTTCTTGATTGACTACTTAAATTTTGACTAGTTGTAAGCCTTTAAACATTTCACACCATCAAATAAAAGCTTGTGATGAAGCACAAACCATCATATCTATGAATATGCACATGACATAACAAGCTTTGATATTTGACATGATTTAGGTAAGAATTCTTATACTAAGTCTATTTATTTCAGAAAAACACATGGGGTTCTTCTAAGGGTTAAGAAATACATCTATTTTCTACGCCTCAAGGTTATACTACATTGAAAAGTCTTCAGTGATTTCACATTATCATGTTATATCTATGAATAATCATGGGCCATTGATTGTGATTCATGTACTCATCAATGATTGGTCCCTACAAAGAGAAAATATTAGGGTTAGGCATAAAACAAGGAACCTATAAAAACTTCATGTAGCTACCCTTAAACATTTTTTTGATGGTCACTTTATTAGGAAAGTGTCTTAACCAATTGTTTTGAAGGTTAGGTTTCAAAAAAAATACAAAGGGTTGATTTGTTTTGGAAAAAATGTCTATAAGAAATAGTGCCTGAAATAATTTCTTCAAAGGGCACTTTTTGCCAAAGTAGACCAAGATAACTTCTCTGAAGGGACACTTCAAGAAACTCCAAAGGGTTACTTCAAGAAATTTCCTAAAAGTTAAGATTTCAAAGGGTATTTTTGACTTTATGTGGGCTCATTTTCTTGCATTTAAATCACACCATTCGATTAGATCTGTGAGGTACTGAGAGCCATTAGATCTACAAAGATGCATGAAGCTTAAACAAATAATAAGTCATCAATATTTGAGAGGTAAATATATAATAAAGAAGACACTAAATTAGGAGGGGTTAATAAATCTGACCAATTAATGGGTCAACCAAAGAAAACTTGACTAAGTAATGAACCAATGAAAACCTAATTAAATCTAGATACTTATAAACTTTTCATAACTTTAGTTGTTTTGGAAACCTAAACAAGTCATCCCTCAAAAATTTGAATTAAAAAGTAAGGGGTTTCTTCATAAAATACATAGAATTCTTTATTAGACTTGTAATTCCATCTTTAAAAACAAACCATTAGCAAAGTTAGTCCAAAAACATAATCATAATCATTAATCATGTATAAAGTGTATCCCTTTCAAGTGGGTGATCTTCATATTCTAAAAAAGATAACCTCTTCAAGCAAGCTTTCAAGGTTTAGATGTTTTAAAACATTCATAAGGGTCCCCCATTTTCAATATCAAGAAAGTGGGAGGTATGTTGATCCAACAAATGTTGACTCACAAGGGAAACATATAAATATGTTAGAACCTAAGGCTCTAGTTTAGACCAATAAATAAGTCTTTCATCCATTGGGTTCATAACATTGTCTAGATCAAACCTTGATTGATATAAATCTCACATGTTTAAAATTTAAATTCAAAATATTGAAACACAGACACACATTGTGTGCTTTGATTCCAATTATTCTTTGTCATGTAAATTTGTAAAAAAAAATCCAAGTCATACCTTTGGTCATAACACTCAAATTGGATCATTTTGAATATTCATTAAAAATAGGTTCTCTTAGTTTAGGGAAGGCTTGGGCATTGCTCTAATGTTATCCCTGATAGAGATACCTTTGGTTCCACTCAAGGCTTTGCTACACTATTATCCAGGCATCCATAGCCCCAGTGGAGGTTACTAGAATTAAATTTGCTTCTATTTCCGTAGATTTTGTAATAAGTTTCTTCCTTTTTTTTATTTTCTTGGTCTTTTTGCAAAGGTTGGGAACAAATATAGCTAGGTTTGATGGATTTGTTCAAGTGTTTTATTCTTGGGGTAATCAATTTTAGTTGACCTCTCTCCCAGACAAGGATGTGTTTTAAGTGCTAGCATGAAATTTGCCTTAACAACCTAAGTTTTATTCTAACACATGATTTTTGTTTCAGCCAAACCTCAATTTAATATTATGATTAATAATTTTCATGATAATTAACTTATATATCAATCTACACCATTGTCTTTGAGTTACATCATGGTGCTTTGTGACTACCTATGTTCATCATTGCAAGATTCATATCCCTAATTCAAAGTACTAGAATTTTAAGCAATATTACTATCTACAATACTTATTGGAAATAAAATATCAAAACCAATTAAAACAAAACAAAACATAAAGCAAACACACAATAGAAAGAAACAAGTAAGAAGCAAACAAATATGTACAAGAAAAGAAAGAAGGGAAAGAAATAAAAAAAACTAGTTAGCCTACCTACTCTAATCTAACAAGTCTTACATATTTTACTCCATGAAGACCCATAGTGGAGAAAAAATGAATTAATAATTGAGATACTACCCATTTGTGGGCAAGTTTAACTCTATTCCTTGGAGGTCTTTTAGCTTAAAAGTGTTGTTTCTCAATGTCTTTATAATTTGATATGGCCCAATCCACAAATGTGTGAATTTTCATGCTTCCCTTTTGGCTCTAAATCTTTGTCCCAGAGGACTAAGTATCCTTTCCTAGACACTTTTATTTTGGATCATTTATTAAACCACCTTTTCACTATTGTTTAATGCCTACTAAATTTAGAAAATGCTTTGTCTGTAGCATCTTCCATCTAAATAATATCTATCAACCTTGAGCTAGTAAGTTCTTGATTTTCTTCCATGTACTCCTACATGAAGTTAAATGTGGGAAACTTAAGGGTGATAGGGAAGATAGGTTCTTGGCCATATACCAATAATAATGGTGAATCCTTAAGATCCTTCTTGATTCTAATTCTATCCACCCATAATACAAACTTGAGGAGCTTATGCCACATTCTAGGTTTGTCTTCTATATACTTATTGATGGCCTTCATCAAATTTTTATTTGTAGACTTGGAGACTCCATTCCCTTGGGGATAATGATTAGATGAAAAATTTAGAGTTATGTCATTATCATATGCCCATTTAGTCAACTCAATAGAAGTGAAGGCAGATCCATTATCATAGACCAAGGAGACCAAGGTTTTAAATCTTGTGCAAATGTTTTCTTCCATGAAGTTAATTACCTCTTCTATCCTATAATGTTTGGTGGTAACAGATTCACTCCACCTTATACAATAGTTAGTAGCATTAAGGAAAAATTTATGGTCTTTTAAAGAATTGGGGTTGATCACCCCTAAAAATTCTAACCCCCATTGTGCAAAGGGTTTGTTAACTTTCACATGTTGCAAAGGCATGGCTACCTTTAGCTTTTTTGTGTTGAATATCTGGAATGCATGGCACTTCCTCACATGCTTGTGAGCATATTTGAAGAGGTAAGACTAATAATACATAGCTTTAAGGATATTCTGAGTTATGGTTCTTCTTGAAGGGTGTCCACATCCTAGCTTCTCATGGAAGGTAGTCATGATCTGAGCTACTTCTTTAGATACACATCTTAAATAAATTCCCTCAAGGTTCTTTCTATAAAAGACTCCATTCTTGATGAGGTAATGAGCTACTTTGATCCTCAAGGATATCATTTAATCTCTTATAAGTCTTGGGGGACAAACATCATTAATAAATAAGTGGATGATAGAGTCATACCACTCATTAGGCTAGTAGTTTTGATGGTCAACTTGCATGACATGGAGCTTGGGGTTTACATTGGTAATCATTTAAACTAAGCCTTGGCATCTTACCAACTTGGAAATATTAATTTCAATATCATTCTCTTGTAGAAATGACATCCATTTGCCTCTTCTTTTTCAAAGTTCATTTTGGGTCAGCATAAGCTTCATATCTATAGACACCTAAATCTGGGCATCAATAACCTCCAAACAAGATTTTGAAAAATTTCTACCCAAAATGCAAAATTTGGCTCATAAACACTAAATCACATTAAAATATTTGAGATTGACATATTCAAGTTCTTATTTTGGCTAAAGTATCCCTAAATGGGGTAAATCAATTGATGGGATAGGTAACTTTGATTAGATCATTTCTAGTCAAAATGCCAATTTTGCACCTAGGTGTTCTAGATTGCTCTTTCTTATCAAATATTTTGCAAAAGAGGCATGCCTTTGTTATTTTTTGTTAATAACATAATAAATGGGAATATGGATCCAACGTATCTAACATCACCTTCTAATTCCAATCCAATCAAATTTTGGACCAATAATAAGGCATTATGATCAATTTGAGTAATTTGTGCACAAAGTGCTTAAACATGCTTACAATCTAATTAATCCAAATCAAGGCATAATTAATAATTCCATAGAAAATTGTTGAATAATAATATTTGAAAATGAATATTTAATATTTTCATCATCAGGTGACCTCATTTCTTGGGAAGACATCCCAAGGCCATAAATGCCACAAATATTAGGATTAGTGCCCTCCATGCCTCATAAATGCCTTCTATGATTCCATTCATACCTATTAATTTCCCCTTATTCCAATGTCATGATGAGGATAATTATAAAATTAATTCCAAAAATTGAATTAATCCTCAACCACACATCTCAATCTTAGGATGGATAGTTCAGGTTGATTCTAGACATTCTCAAAAATATATAAATAGAGAGGCCATGAACATCATTTCTAAATCTTGATAATGAAAAGTTATAATGCAGAAATGATTCCAAAATTCATTTTAATTAGTGTTACCATTGAAAATTGATTCCAAGCCAAGTCATGCCACAAAGCCACAAGGTGCCAAGGAGAGATGGAGGTAGAGAAGATTCCATTGCTAGGGACTTCATGAGTAAAAGCTAAAAAAGCCACTACAACAAGCATTTTGGAGCATCTAAGGAAGGTAAAAGAGGGTTTAGTTTGCCTTCTAGTTGTGTGTTTTATTCATGTTTGTTAACTAAACTCTCCCTAGTGTCTAGTCTTAGAGATGGTATAATAGTTAATGTGTTTCTTTCATTTTGTATTAATTTTGAAACTAGCACCATACTAACCATCCTCTCTTGATTCAAATTCCTAAATCACAGTATCTGGGTCTAGAAATATAGTATGTACCTTATTCCTGAGGATGTAATGCCTAAATTTATTAATTACTTTCACCAATGCATAAGCTTTCTTGTTAATCATAGAATAGTTCACTTTAGCATTCTTAAAATTGCTGCTCAAAAAAACTATGGGATGATCATTCCCATTAACTTCTTGAGTTAGTACTATATCTAGAGTATGCTTAGTATAAAATGAATACAGATAGAAATCCTTTGAGAATTCGAGACTTATTAGGACTAGAGCTTTGGTGATTTCCTTCTTAATATCAGCAAAGGCCTTCTTGGATTCATCATTCTAAGAGATGTTGGAATCCTTCTTTAGCATGTCCTTCAAAGGCATGACAATTTTAGTAAAGCTTGAGATTAACTTTCTTACAAAGTTAATTCTCCCAAAGAATGACTTAAGCTCTTTTCTACTATTCAGAAACTCAATTTTGGAGATGCACTCCACTATATCAAGATCTATGGAGATCCCTTACTTGGTGATAACATGGCCTAGTAGTTTCCCCTCTATGACATAAAATATAATCTACTTTGGGTTAAGGGAAATTCCATATCTTCTACACCTTTCAAACACTTTTTGAACATACATGAAGTGATCCTCCCTATTCTTGGAGAAAACTATCAAATCATCCATAAAGATGATGATACATTTGCTTACCAGACCTTGGAAAACATGGTCCATGACCCTTTGAAATGTTGTTCCTACATTGATAATCCCAAAGGGAATCCTCTTTTAGGCATAGGTTCCCCACTTGGTCATGAAATCTATCTTCATCCTATCCTTTTTGTCAATCAACACTTGGTTATACACTGAGAATCCATCCAAAAAGGACATCATAGATGACCCTAAAATAGCTTGTATGACTTGGTCTAAAGAAGGTAGAGGATAGTTGTCCTTTTAAAAATATTTGTTAAAGTTCCTAAAGTCAATGCATAATCTAATATATTGATTCTTCTTTCTTACTTAGACCAAGTTTACAACCGAAGTGGAGGGTTTGATAGGAAGACAATCCTTGCATCCAATAGTTTCTTGACATCTTTATAGATCATAAGCTCTAAGATAGGATTGACTGGCCTTCGATTTTGCTTGAAAGGCTTACAATTTTATTTGAGAAGTATTGTATGAGTTATGACCCTTGGGTCAAATATCTTTAGATCTTCATAGGACTAAATAGTGACATCTTTTTACTTTGTGAGCAACTCTCTTGATTTCTTATTCTCCATTTCAGTGCATGCTTTCCCTATATTGATAGGTTGAGGTTGGTCTTATGGATTGAGATTTACTAGATGGTAGTATTTTCCACTAACTTTAGGTACCATAGGTACCTTTTTAATATTATTATGATCAAATAGCCTCTCTAAAGAGATAATCCCTTTAGGTATCTTGTTACCACTAAGCTAGATGATCTTATCATTAGGCTCTTTTTTAGGAGATCTCTCATCTACTTAATCAATGATATGGGCTTCAAAGGCCCCATAGTTGGTTAATAAATTTATGATCTATTGATCATCATTAAAAACCTATAAGTGATTGATGTTATCAAGGATTGGTAGGCAAGGTACCAACTCAATGCTAAAGTTTAGGGAATCTTGATTTGGTATGAGGTTGACTAAAATAGAAGCAAGCTCACCAATAGCCTTGTTTTCTTCCCTTGTAATAGATATTATGTTGAAGGAATCAAAATATTCAATTAAATACTATACCTTAGACTTATATCTCTTCAAGTAAGACAACTTAAATTGGTATTTAATCTTTACCTGGTTGACCAGAAGTTTAGAGTCTCCATAGACCATAAGCTCTTTGAATTTGTGCTTGATGGAAAGCTATAGTCCAAGAATAAGAGCTTCATACTTAGCTAAGTTATTAGTGCAAGGAAACTAAAACCTATAAGATGCATGGTAGTGTTTGTCTATAGGGTCTACTAACACAATGCCAAATATTGATCTTGATTTTCATCTAGATCCATCAACATGTAACTTCCATAAGCCAAGCATTAGAGGAGGAATTTTAGAATTTGGATTTTATGCAATTTATAAGGTGAATATTCCAAGATCATAATCAAGGAAGTTTACCCTTTCATTAACTACAATATACTCAGTTATCATATGCTTCATCCTTGGCTCTCTCTCAACCCTTATCTGATTAGGAACACCCTTCCATGGAACCACAAATGAGAATATTAAGTGGATATGTACCTATTCAAGTCTTTTATCTATTCCCTACTTATAAGTAACCCATAAGTACTAGGGATGTCTACTACTTAAATGTCAATAAATCATTGAACTCTAGGTTCACTTTCCAATTGAATATGCACATTAATTAAGTCTCTAACAACTTTGATTTTTGATTTATCCATTTGTGTGACTACTCTATCTGACTTGATTGGGTTCAATCCCAATTGCTCACAAATTCTAGATAGTATAGTATTAGATGAAGCTCCTAAATTTAGTAGATAATTATGGACATTATTACCAAACACTCTAATTTTGAGTAGAAAGGGTGAAGACTCTATTTTTTACACTTGCATAGTTACATTAGTAGTATCATTTTTAGGTGGCTTTCCAAGATTATTGGAGAAAGATTCTAAGGTAAGGTCTCTTAGCTTAGTTACATGTGTTAGTTCATGTAGAGTGATATTTTCCTTCATTTTCTTCATGTCCTCAAAAATATTGTATCCAATCTTATTCAGAAGTTTTTCCAAAGGCTTAAAAGAACTACCTTTGGGTGGCTTAGTATCATTCCTCAAAGATGTATATGGAGGAGTCCCATATTTATTGGGAGGAGTAGAAGTAGTCAAGAGATATCTTTTCTCCCTATTTATTAGAGGGTAAGTCTTTAGGAACTATTAAAATGATTGGATTTATTTAGGAATATTTTCAAGCCCATTTTATTCTTAGAAAGGAAATTGAAAGGTCTCCACCATGTGTACTTTATCTTGCGATTTATATCTAGAAGTACTAGTAGTATTGTCTTTATCTGGGATAACCTCAAAGGTGTCAATATCTTCTTGGAAGGCTTTAAAAGCTTTATAAAATTTAATACAATCTATCTCACCATGCTTAGAAGTGGCATGTACTTTACAATAATCATGCATGGAAATATCTATGAGAGTGATGTCCATAGTATTATTTCTAAATGAAGAAGGCTCATTAGCTTTATAACTTTTAAAGAAGATATCATTCTAGATTTGATTTCTAGGTCTATTAAAGTTTTGGAAGGTGAAGTTCCTTCCAGAATTGTCATTAGCATTACCAACTTGTTTTCTCAATTTTAAGAAGTTTGTACTAAGATTTTGGACCATCTTGAGTATGGACTAATTTTCACTCTTTGGATATTTAGAAGCTTGAGCTTGATTGCTGATAGCAATGTTGACTAGTATTAAATCCTTTTAACCATTGTTTGAGATCTATTAGTAGTTTGCTGACCTAAGAAACCTAAGTTATGATTGCAAATAACATGACTAGTAGGAAAGGTAATTAGAGTTGGTATTTGATTTAGAGCTAGAAAATTCTTGTTATTAGCTGGGAAAAGGTTCAAGGTTGGCATCTATGGGTTGATATTTGGAATAGTCTAAGCTATTTTCCATTGATCATATATTTGGTCACTAATGACCACTAATTTTGAATAAGCTTTAGATAATGTGGTAATAGTTGGAAGGGTTATCTTCAAAAACATAGAAGTAATGGGATCCACAACATCTTTGTATATTTCTAAGGCTAAAGGTTCATTAGGCTTGTAAGGATCTATGGTTCTACTAAACATCTTTTAAAATCTGGCATTAAAAGACCTAATAGGCTCAATTTCATCTCTCTTCATGGTAGTAAATTGATGATATATGTTACATGGGTTAATTATATTACCAAATTGATCAATAAAGATGGTGTCAAAGTTATTCCAAGAAGTGATACAATTATCAGATAGGTTTAAGAACTACTCATAGGTAGCATATTAGAAGGTAAAAGGGAATAATATACAAGATACATCCTCATGAATGATATTTAAGAGCCTTGAAGTAGCTTTAAAGGAATTGACATGTTCCTCGATAGTGAACATACCATTTGAACTAAAGATAGGAAAATATTTCTTAGGATTTCATGGTAAATCATGTAATATACCTGGAACATTAATAGAACTCCCAAGCCAAGCTATATCTGGTTGAAGATTGAATGTAGTGATTCCTTTAAGTGGTGAGGAGGGTAAAGAATTCAAACATATACACCTTCCTTTGTCTCTTCTAGCCCGTCGATGTGTCTCAAGCTAAAGTAGAGGTTCCCTAGTTCTTGAATGAGATCTAGTCCTAATTCTAGGTAATTACATCTTGAGAACTAAGAATCCTACTTTGAAATATGGTGTAATAGGTTAATTTTAATAAAGAACAAAAAATTACATGTACACTAAGATTATTTTGTAAATAATTACTTATGAAATGACCAAGGACACTGATATTTGACTAGATTAGCTCAGATATATGTTTGAACCTATAAAGATGACCATCCTTTGCATTAGTTTGAAGAATTAGACTCAAAGTTCACAGGATAACATCAATATTTAATAAAAATAAATACATTCTAACCTTAAATGTCAAAATTTTCTCAATTTTAAATCTATTTTTTTACCAAAATTAAACCTACCTTTGTGAAGAAGCAAGATCTTTTACTTATTAAGAGCAAAGATGAGAAAAAAAACACTTATAAAGAAATTATCTTTACAAAAGATGTAAATATATTCTAAGATTAACCAAGAAAGCAAAAATAATTGCAAATAAGGCCTCCCCCCCCTTATAGTGCCAATGGGGACCACCTTTTTTATGCTTGTAATTTCTCCACCTAGTGTTCCTTAGTGTTGGTGAACACTTCTCATTTTAGGATTACAAGAATCTAAGGTAGGAGTTGTAGTTTATGGCAAGTAGTATGTCTATAGTGGAATAGTCAACAAAGTATGAGAGTTTCCCACAAAATTTGTTTGATGTGGTGGTTGGGAGCCACCACGGTCTAAGTCTTCATAGTATTCTAGTCTTCATGGTCAATATTTCTAACTCTAAGCTAATCTAAGTGAATATTTACAGTGATATTTAAACTAAAGTGAGAATTGATAAAAAAGGAAGAAAAAGGTAGGGTATGTTAGAGAAGAAACATGATTGTAAGAATTAGTCTCAAACATAATGACAAAGTTCTATTACATTTAACCAATCAGTGATGCAACATAGCATAACCCCAAGCTTCACCAAAAATTAAGCAAGATTCAGAAGAGAATATAAAGATCATGATTAAAATTCAAGACTAATTAAAGATTTTTCTATGTTAATCTAAATTTCATAAGAACATTCAAATGCAGAGCAAATAAAATGAAGTAAACTTAGAATCCTTCAACTAGTCTAACATATCACAAACTAGAAACCTCATGAACATGAAATATAACTCATCTATCTAAGAACCATTCAGATCTAAGACATCCACATATACTTAAGATAAATTAGAAACAATATAACACAACACTAGACAATATTTGTAGAATTATAATTGTATTAATTTATTTACTATAAAATTTCCCATAATCCCTCCCTTTACAAATGGTGACACTTGTCTATTTATGGAATACATAGGTAGTGTACCGATCATCTTTCTTTTAAAATTTTATAAGAGGTAAGGATAGCTATCCTTTTATAAATAACTCTATAGTACATATGGCTAGTAGGTGCATATTAGATCAAAAGACTAATATATGGTAACAAACTAGCATAATAGTTTAAAAAAGAATAATATTCACTTTGCTCTTAGGCTAGTGGGCCCCCTTTATCACTTAAGCTAAAGGAATTCCTTCACCCTAGTGTATTATTCTTTCATTAACTCAAAATCCATTATGATATTCATTAGACTCCCTTCTTCATATTTAACTAATGTATCATATTGTTTGTCACTTTTGATGGTGATCTCTTGTATGCACCTTGCCTCTGCAATAAACTCCCTTGTGGTGAGGATGATATTAAGGACTTGTTGACCATTTTCTGCATGACTAGTTTGTGTTTTACCTTTGGTGATTTTTGTTTCTCCCTTGCTTATTTTCTATGTTTGGTCTCTTGCCTTATTACTTGTCTTTTTCCTTCAGCCTCTCCTAGTTCGAGCTCTTCTCCCTTGTTCTTTGTTCTTTTCCTTTGCCTTGTTTGCCTTAGTTTGTTAGGCTTTGTTTTTCCCCAAAGTTCCCTTCAAAAGGTTTCCAAAGGGCCTTTTTTGCCTTACATTATTCCCAAGTGTCCCTTTAGAATATTTCAAAGGGAACTTTTCTTCCAAGTGACCCTTTAGAAAAGTTTTGAAGGGCACTTTTTAGCCCAAGTGTTCCTTCAGACTTTTCCAAAGGAAACTTTTCTTCTAACTGACCCTCCAAAAAAGTTTTGAAGGGCACTTTTTATCCCAAGTGTCCCTTCAAAATTTTGTGAAGGGTACTTTTCTTCCAAGTGACCCTTTTAAAAAGTTTTAAAGGGCACTTTTTAGCCCAAGTGTCCCTTTGGACTTTTCCAAAGGGAAATTTTCTTCCAAGTGAACCTTCAAAAAAGTTTCGAAGGGCACTTTTTATCCCAAGTGTCCCTTCAAACTTTTTCAAAGCGCACTCTTCTTCCAAGTGACCCTTCAAAAAATTTCTGAAAGGCAATTTTTTTCCCAAGTGTCCCTTAAGACTTTTTCGAAGGGTCATTTATTTTGGAAATGCCCTTCAAATTTTTTTGAAGGGATCTTGTACCTTCCCCAAGTTCCCTTAAAAACTTTTCCAAAGGATAATTTCCCAAGTGTCCTTTAGGAAAAGTTCTTGAAGGAAATAGCCATTGCCTTTTGGGATAAATCTTTGAAAGAATTTATTCAGACAAATTGTCCAAAGCAATTACTTCATGAAAATTTCTTGAAACAATAAACCTAACATAATGGATCCCCATGACATGCTACAAGATGTCAAGTTTAATACAACCCACTAGCCATTGGGGTGTAAAGACAACATGATGTAAGACATCAAATTTAGGGTGGGCAACTAACCATTGGGATTCAAAGACATGGTGTGCCACAGGATGTCAAATTCAAGGTGACCAACAAGCCATTGGGGTGTAACTTGGTGACTTGCCATAAGACATCAAATTCATGCCTAAAGTCTTAAAATAAGAAGTAAAGTCACTTGGAAAAATTGAATGACTCTATAGTACAAATCAGGTTTCCCAATAAGCTTTGCTTATAAATTTTATAAGTAGAATCAATCAAAGAACATTAAGAAGCAAGTAAGAAGTAAGTCAACTAGAAGACCTGAATGACTCTACAGTGAAAATTAGGTTTCCCAACAAGTTTTTCTTATGAACGTTATAATTAGAATCAATAGAAGAACCTAAAAGGGCAAATATAGTACAAATTAGGTTTCTCAACATGCTTGAATTATAAGTTTATAAGTAAAGCCATTCTGAATGCCTGAATGGGTCTGTAGTGTAAAACATAAGAGATTTTAGGAGGAATTTAAGGTTTGTAGTAGTGATCTAAGCCATTTATTATGGAGGGTCATCTCACCATTGATTTTGTTGTGATCTTGGTCATTTCAAGAGGGTTAATCAAATAGAGGGACAAACTTCAACTGAATGAGAGAATAATTGGAATTAGTTTTAATAAGATGGTGACTATAAAATATTTTGGAGGCTTCTATTTTAGTGCCCAAGATCTCTCTATTCTCTCCCTCTTTTGATATAAATAGGACCCTTGGGATCTTGTTTTATCATCTACAAATAGTACATCAAAGCCCTACAAGAATGTTTTTCCATTTTCTTGCCTTTGAGAAAAGAAACATAAGTGTTTTTCATTTATAAGTTATAGACATTTTCTTGGGCATGAAAGAGACACAAAGTGATATAAAGTGATGTTTTATCCTTCTATTATTTGTCCTTCATGCTTTTGAGCAAAGAGTTGATCTAATGGGTCGCATAGAGTGCATTCTAGATGTATGAGATTTTGCACATGTGTAACCCTTTTTAGGGATATACAAGTTATCTTTTTTAGTTATTTACATTATGTGATCTCATTCATTTTGTCTCTACATTGAAATACTTATGTTGTAATCTTATAGAGATTGACTTATAGACTATATTGTGCATAAGTATAGGGTATACATGTGGTTACTAATTCTTAGTGTATCACCATTTTAGAGTAGGATTTTCATTTATGCAAAATTCTAAATATTTTCACTCCTAAAAAATGGTTCAACAAGTTTTATTACAAAAAAATCTAAGACAAAGAAGCTATCCCTTTCAATCTAGAGGTTTATTTCCACTTATAGGCACACCCACAAGCCTAGAAATGTCCTAACATTGCCCAAATGTGGAGGAGGCCTAAATAACCCTCTTATAGGGTACAATATTTGGATACAATAGTTTTCACATGCCTGATGGGACCCAAATTATTTATAAGTCAAGGTGAATGCTGGTCTTGATAGGCCTAAGTAGTAAAAGCACCCCAAACCTAGCATTTGGAAACTGTAAAAGGGTGTGAATCCCTAGTTCTAAACCATTTTTATACATTATCCTAGATGGTCCTCATAAGGTCCTTAAGATTTTTTAACCGAGCCCCTATAACTAAAGCTTTTCCTGAAGAACAATTCCTGAAACCACTCTTAGGCCTATTAAATCCTTGGCAAGGAGGTTTTGGGGAAGAATTAAAAGAGGTTGAAGAAGTTAAAGGAGAGGAAGAACTTGAATAATATGAAGAAATAGAGGATCATATGGGAATAAGATAAATTGGGGAAAGGGGAGAGCTAGATAGATGTTAACCCTTCCCTGCTTTTAATACCCAAAACCTAATAGAACTTCTTGCATATGACCCCATACCTCTAAATACTATCAAAAATCTTCTTAGTTTTAATGGAGAGGTTCTTATTACCCCTTTTAAAATTAGAGACATCTCTAATTTTTGTAATTTCTATAATGTTACTAGGGCCAATAAATCCATTAGGCTACTTGCTATGTCTTTAAAAAACAAAACACTTAACTAGTATGGATTGTTGGAAGGGGGATACATTACAAGTTGGGATGGTTTTAGAGACCTATTGGTGAGAAGATTCATAAATAAGAGTGATCATGACTCCCTAATACATAAAATGAATGTAATAAGAAGAGGTCTGAATGAATCCATAATATATTTCAATAAGAGATTTCAAATAACATGGTATAAGATACCACCAATCATGAGACCTCCTCTTATCTTTGTGTTCATAACATACCTAAATGGGATTGGTACTGATGTTTCTATTATGTTGTAGTCAATGGGAGGATTCACTCTTCTAGGTACATGTGAGCTATCAATTGAGGCTGATAATAGGTTGATTCAAGCTAGAAGACTCCCTCTAAGAGTTTCCCTACCTTTGCAACCCCATAATTTGGTTGAATCTCCAAGCATGTCATAAGTTCCCAATGCTAATTTGAAGCCAAGAGCCTTTCCCAAAAAGGTGGATAACATTGTGGATAAGGATGAAGAAAATAATCATTGAGAGCTTAGCTCAAAGAAGCTCAGTATCATACAAGTGCTCCTCCTAATGCATAATACTATCCTCAAATAGGATATAGATCTCCATCCCAATAAAATTATCAAGGGAGAGGACAAAATAAAAAATATTAAAATAGGTAGCCTAATGCATATAATCTAAATTCTATTTCATCCATAAAGGCTATTGTTCTAGTTCATGGAAATCTAGTGCAAGGAGAAGATCATGTGGATGAATGGGGGAAACCTCAAGGTTAGTTTACACATGATGATAAAGGAACCATCTAAACTTTGAATACATAAGAATAAGTTACTCCTTACATGATAATAGAAGAATAATTTCCCAACTAAAGGGATAATCCTTGGGAAGTTAGTATTTTCAAGTAAAAGATGATTTCTTGTTGACTCAAGGCATGTCAATTACAACCAATACAATAGCCAAAAAGAGAGCATTGGGAGAGGGTCAAGAGCCATGAATAGTTCTAATTAATTCCTCTCCAAGGCCACAAAGTACCAATCAAAGTGTTGCACCTTCTACAATCCATGTTCCTCAACAAAATTAGAATGTAAATGTAGCTTCCAAGATTAAAACACATCAGGCAAAAACTCCTTTATTAATATAAAAAATTTAGGAGAAAGTGAATAATCCATATATAAATATTTTAAAATCATTAAAGAGCACTAAGACAATCATGTCCCTTTGGGAGGTTCTACATATACCTGGTCAAAAGGAGCTTTTACAAGAGTAGTTAGAAAGCATGCATGTGACTCATCAATATTCAAGACATCATAGTGTGGCTCTCATAAATTCTCCAAATCATCTTTTTGAGCCTTCCACTAAAGTTAAAAATCCTCCACCCTTATACCTCACACTCATTATTGGAGATAATTTGGTCCATAATTGTATTGTGGATAGTGGAGCAAACACTACTATTATGCCTAAAGTAGTGGCTGATACGTTGAGTTTGAACTATGAGCCACATAGTAAAGGAATGTTGTAGCTGGATGGAACTCCAACCAAGATCTTAGGATTGTTCAAAGGTATGAAAGTGTTTTTACATGGCTACCCAAGCTTCCCTATCATGTAAGATATTATGGTGGTGGACCTTCTAACACACTTTTCTATATGCTTGTCTAGGGAATTTACAACCAAGATAGGAAGATACCTTTCTAATAATTGGTGATTTATATCTTTCAAGAAAAGGTATGGAAATAAGGTAACCATAAGGACTTATCCCTTAGCAAGGTTCCACATTGATCCATACTTGGAGATAATGACAAATTAAAATTGTCTAATCAGCAAAGAGGACTAAATAGTCATGAATAGTGAAACATATTATCCTCTTGAAGGTATTTTTGACCTCTATCTTAATAATTACAACACTAAAACACATGGAATTTACCCTTAAACTTTTATTAAGGAAATTTATTTTGGAGTTTACTGCATGCATAAGGAGAACATCCCAATTCCTTCGCTCACCAATGAAGATCATGAGATTGATGGCATGTGGAAAAGGTTATTTGATGGTTCAAGGAGAAAAGTATGCATAAGATCTAGTGTCATGTTGGTTTACCCATCAAAGAGTCATTACTACTCTTATTATAGGTTTCAATTTATCTATACTTGAAACATTTTAGAATATGAAGGCTTAGTTCATGGTTTCCAATGGGAAAATAAGAGAGGGGTCAAGCTTTTGAAAGTCTATAGAGATAGTGAGATATTCATTCATCAAGTGAGAAGTCAAGATATAAACAAGAACCCCTTACTCAGGTCATACAAAAATAGGTTATGGGATCTAATTGAGGATATTTATGCCTTCAACATCCAAATCATACTAAGAGACTTGAACAGACACACTAGTAAATTAGTGACAAGATGAGCACGTTTTGACTCAACTACTGACATTGAACAAGAGAAAGATCAATCCCATATCAAGATCATTATGAGACCTTCCATTATGGATAATGAAGTGTTATGTAAAGTGCTTGAAAGTGATGAACACATTACACACTTCTTGTAAAATGAGGTAGACTTATCTTCAAAAAATCAAAAGAAGTTGCATGATCATTATGAAGAGCATATTATATATCTAAAGATAAATAAAATACCCAAGGGGATGATTACCTTATAGAGTGTCTTAAATGAGGATGATCAAAAGAAAAACCAAATAATGAGCATGTCAACAAAATAAGAGAACTATGAGAGAGTTCTAACTTTCAAGGATAAACTTTTGAAGATTAACAAGGCTTGTTCTCAACTAGAAAGGAAAGATTTTATTACATTATGTAAAGAGTTTCATGACATCTTTGCCTAAGAATACAAGGAATTAAAGGGTTTTGACCCAAGTCTAGATCATCACACCATTGAGTTGAAGCAAGGAAATAAACTGGTAGGACAAAAGCAAAGGCCTATCAACCCCAAGGTAGAATAACTCATGAAGAAAGAGTTGACCAAATTGATTAAGTCTAGGATTATCTTTCCTATCAACTACTCAACTTGGGTAGCCAACCTTGTGCTAGTTCAAAATAAGAATGGATAAACTAGACTTTGTGTGGACTTTTGTGATCTAAACAAAGTATCTCTTAAGGATCATTACCCACTCCATTCCATGGAACAAATTCTGCAAGTTATTTTAGGTACTCAATGTTGCTCACTTCTTGATGGTTATTTAGGTTATAATCAAATATTGGTAAATGAAGGGGATCAATTAAAGACAAAATTCACCACCAAGTGGGGGACTTTTGCTACAAGAAGATGACATTTGGTTTATCCAATGTTAGAGGTACATTTCATAGGGTAATGGACATGGATTTAAAAAGTTTGATCAATAAATTTTGCTTGTTTACCTTGATGCTATAACCATTTTTTCAAAGGATGTTGTTGATCATATGGTAAATCTAAGGCAAGTGTTTTATAAGTGTGGAGAGTATGACATATCCCTCAATCCAAATAATTTCATCTTTGATGTCCATGAAGGCAAGTTTTTGGGTCATGTTGTTTTAAAATAAGGCTTATCAATTAAACCTGAAAGCATTGAAGCTATTCAGGGCTTGTCTTTACCTCAACACAAGAAAAGGATGAAAATTTTCTTAGGAAAAATAAACTTTGTAAGGAGTTTTATCCCAAACTTGGCAACTATGGTAAATCCTATCATAACCATGATAAAAAAGAACCAAGTACTTACTTAGAAAAATAAAGTTAAAGGAAGATTTGAGGTAATCAAGCAATAAATTTCAGCATCTCCCACTCTCTTAAATTTGAACTTTTCTAAGGATTTAATTCTTTATATTGTTGCTAACCTTGACACAATCTCAGCCATGCTTATGCAAAAAAATGATGAAGATGTTGAGCAACTAATTAATTTCTTCAGCCAAGGCTTAGAAGATTACAAAGTGAGATATTATTTTGTTGAGAAGAAAGCTTTAACTATCATTAGAGGCTTGAAAAAGTTCAAGCATATGGTTCCTAACAACAAGATTCATGTCATGGCCTCCCATCCTAGTACCAAGGAGTTTCTCCTAAGCAGGGATCCCAATGAGAGGAGATTTGGATGGATCATGAAGGTGATGGAATATTACATTAACATCAAGGTAACGAACCTAGTAAGAGGAAGAGTTTTATGTGAGCACTTAACATCCAACATTTAAGATCCAAAAGAGCAATCCTTGGTGAATCAAGTTTAAGACTAACCAACTGATCAAATGTAGAATCAAAGTTAGACACAAGACATCAATGGTTTTATTAAAAATGGCGAGTGTCCCAATGGCTTGAACAAATCTCAAAGAAGGTATTTTAGGTTGTAGGCTATTCCTTATTATCTTTTAGATGGAATTGTATTTAAGAAAGATGTGACTAATGTGTTGTTAAGATGTATTAAAAATGACAAATTTGATATGATACTAGAAAATTTCCATAATGGTGAAGATGGTGGTCACTTCTCTGCTAGAACAACTACAAAAATAATGAGATCTGGTTATTATTGGCATAGTCTTTTTAAGGACTATTATCATCAGTCTAAGATTTGTCCTCAATGTTCTTTATTTGTTAGAAAAAAAAGATTATTGCACTTCCATTGAATCTTATCCAAGTGGACCAACCTTTCATGCAATGGGGCCTTGACTTCATTGGCATGATCAACCCTCTATCAAGTGTTGGACACAAATGGATATTTTTTACTACAGACTAATTCACAAGATGGGTAGATATTTTTGCTTTAAAGGAAGCAAATGGAAATTCCGTCTTTGAGTTCTATGATAGCATTATAACAAGGTTTGGATCTCCTCATGTCATCATTTTATATAATACACTTGATTTCATAAGTGTTAAAACTTTTAATTGGGTAGAAAAGAGTGGAGTTAATTTGAGTACTTCATCCAATTACTACCCTCAAGGTAATAGATTAACTAAGTATACCAATAAGAACCTCATCGAGATCATCAAGAGGACATTTGAAACTAATCAAAGAGTAAGGCATAACAAGTTCAAGATAGACTTATGGGAAGAAAAAATCACTCCAAAGAAATCAATTGGTAATTTTCCCTTTATACTTGTCTATGGCAGAGAAGCTTCCATTTCACAAGAGATCCTTACCCTAAAACTTACACAATAGTTGGAATTACTTGAAAAAATTCCCATGGAGGTAAGATTGATAGAATTAATGTAATTGTAAGAGGCAAGAGATGATGAATACAATGCTTAAGAATACCGTCAAGTTCTCATGAAGAAATCCTTTGACAAAAAGGCAAGGGAAAGAGTGTTCAAAGAAGGAGACTTGGTCTTGAAATGGGATGAAAATAGAGAAAAAATAGGAAAACATACAAAGTTTGATACTTTGTGGAGTGGTCCTTACATTATCAACAAGTTCAAGCAAAGAAACTCCTTTTAGCTATCAAAAATGGATGGAGAAGAGCTACCTATTCTAGTGAATGGAATCTATTTGAAGCCTTGATTTTGACCCTTACTAGCCATGTATTATATATAACTTATTTTGGTGTGCTTCCTTTGTTGCGTTAGTTCTCCCTAAGTGCTTTGGAGCATAATGTTTCCCTTTTTAGTGTTTTCTTTTTTTGTTTTTAGCTATGTGTGTCTCTCCAGCTTGTGTGTTTAGCCATGGCTTATTCTTTCAACTCTTGTTTCCCTTACATGACTCCATTCCAAATGGAAGGATTTAGGAGACTAATATTATGACATAACAGACATGTCTCCCCTAAAAATCACTAGAATTTTGACCATTTTTTACATGACTAGTTTGTGTTTTCCCTTTGGCCCTTTTCATTTTTCCCTTTCTCATTTTCTATATTTGGTCTCTTTCCTTGTTACTTGTCTTTTCCCTTTGGCCTCTCCTATTTCAAGATATTTTCTATTGTTATTTGTTCTTTCCCTTTGCCTTGTTTTCCTTAGCCTATTAGGCTTTGTTTTACCCTAAAGTTCCCTTCGAAAGGTTTCCAAAGGGACTTTCTTGCCGTACCTTCTTCCCAAGTGTCCCTTCAAACTTTTTTTAAGGGCACTTTTCTTCCAAGTGACCATTCAAAAAAATTTTGAAGGGCACATTTTAGCCCAAGTGTCCCTTCAAGATTTTTTTAGGGGCACTTTTCTTCCATTTGACCCTTCAAAAAAGTTTTGAAGGGAACGTTTTAGCCCAAGTGTCCCTTCAAACTTTTTTGAAGGGCAATTTTCTTCTAAGCAACCATTTAGAAAAGTTTTGAAGGGAAATTTTTAGCACATGTGTCCCTTCAAAATTATTTTAATGGTACTCTTTTTCTAAGTGACCCTTCAAAAAATTTATGAAGGGAAATGTTCAACCCAAGTTTCTCTTCAAACTTTTTTGAAGGGCAATTTGTCTTTGTAAATGCCCTTCAAAAAAGTTCCAAAGGGCCATTTGCTTTGGAAATGCCCTTCAAATTTTTTTAAGGGACTTTGTGCCTTCCCAAAGTGTCCTTTGAAACTTTTATGAAGGACACTTTTCCAAGTGTCCTTTAGGAAAATTTCCCAAAGGAACTAGCCATTGCATTTCAGGCAAAATCCCCAAAAGAATTCCTTTAGACAAATTATTTGAAGGAATTACTTGGGGAAAATTTCCCAAAACAATAAACCTAACCTAATGGATCCCCATGACGTGATATAGAACATCAAATTTAATACATCCTACTAGCCATTGGGGTGCACAGATGATATGCCATAGGATGTCAAATTTAGGGTGGCCAACTAGCCATTGGGATTCAAAGACGTAACATGCTGCAGGATGTCAAATTTAGGGTTTAAAAATAGCCATTGGGGTGTAACTTGGTGATGTACTATAAGAATTCAAATTCATGCCTAAAGTATTCAAATAATAATTAATGTCTCTTAGTAAACTTTAATGACTCTGCATTACAAATTGGGTTTCCAAACAAGATTTTCCTATGAATTTTATAAGTAGAAGCAATCACAGAACCTGAAGGAACAAATATGAAGTAAAATCACTTAGAAAACCCAAATGAATCAACAATGAAAATTAGGTTTCCTAACAAGATTTTCTAATGAATTTTATAAGTAGAAGCAATCAAAGAACCTAAAAGGGCAAAGATAGTGCAAATCAGGTTTCCCAATATGCTTGACTTATAGGTTTATAAGTAAAGCCATTCAGAAGGCCTGAATGGGTTTGTAGTGAAAAATGTGGGAACTTTCAAGAGGATTCTAAGGTTCATAGTAGTGAGAAAATCCATTTATTACGGAGGGTCATCTCATAATTGATTTTGCAATGATCTTGGTCATTTCAAGAGGGAAAATCAAAGAGAAGGACAAACTCTAATTGAATGAGAGAATAGCTGGAATTAGTTTAAGTAGAATGGTGACTATAAACCATTTTAGAGGTTTATGTTTTGGTGCCCAAGATATTTATCTTCTCTCCCTCTTTTTATATAAATAGAACCCTTGGCTCTTGTTTTATCATCCATAGATAGTATGACAAAGCCCTATTGGAATGTTTTGCCATTTTCTTGCCTTTGAGAAAAGAAGAATAAGTCTATTTTATTTCTACTATAAATTTTCTTGGGCATGAAAGAGACATAGAGTGATAGCAAGTGATGATTTATCCTTTTTTTCTCTATCCTTCATGCTTTTGAGAAAATATTTGATCCAACAGGTCATGTAGAGTGCATTCTAGATATATAATATTTTGCACATGTGTAACCCTTTTCTAGACTATATAAGTTATCTTTTCTAGTTATTTAGCTTGTGTGATCTCATTCATTTTGTCTCTAAATTGAAATACTTATGTTGGAATCTTATAGATCTTGAGTTATAGAGTATATTCTATTGTATTGTGTATAAGTATAAGGCATACATGTGGATACTACTTCTTAGTGTATCACCATTTTAGACTAGGCTTTTCATTTATGAAAATTTTTGACTCTTTTCACTCATACAAATTTTTTTAATAGTTTCTATTTCATAAAAATCTAATATAGTTAGATATCGCTTTCAACCTAGAGGTTCAGTTCCACTTATAGGCACACCCATAGGCCTAGAAATGTCCCAAAGTTGCCCAAATCTAGAGGAAGCCTAAACAACCCTCTTCTAGGGTAAAAGAGTAGGAGACAATAGGAATTTTGAATTGTACATATTTAATTTGATCTATTTCTCATTCTTGATGCCTTAGATGAAGGCTTGGACTCCCTGCTAGAATTCCATGTCATGCATTAGGCCGATGGTAGTAGGTTGAGAAGGGGTCACCAACAAGGTTCTTAGTAACTTCTTAATTTTATTCACCAAGTCCTTATATTCCTCTATGAATTCATTGGCATTATTTTAACATGAACTTAAGTCCTATATTTGATCCATTGGGATCTATTGATTGACTTACAACTGATTTTTTTTTATAATCTTGAAGTCAAAAGGCTATTTAGTGATATATACTTTGATCAACTTTGTCACTTGGTCTTCAGTTTCATGCCATTATTTTATCAATGTTTGTGCCTTCTTGGCTTTAATTTATAAGGTATTATACCTGACTTTGATGGATTTTAATCATTCAAAGGCATATAGGAGGTACTTATTTAACATCTTTAGTAGGTCCTTTAGAATTGATAGTGAGACTTGGGCCTCCAAGTATTTCTTCTCTTTCTCCAAGTTCAAGATTATTTGCTTTATTCCACAAATTCCCACAATGGCCATTGCTAACTAGGATTTTACAAGACTTGTAATATATTCTTGATGAATGGGGTGTTCCCTTGCTACCTAACCTTGGACTGGAGTGAGTCCTATAAATTATTCCTCTTTGGAGAGTGACTTATTCAGTTCTAATAGTTACTTTATTTGTAGTAACCTTCTCTAGTGTAGATGTATCAGGGTAAAATTATACCTTAGGATCTAATTATAAAATATTCAAAGCTTCTAGTGTTTTTACACCATCCCCTCTTAATTTCCTTAATTCTTCTATTTCCTTCCTACTTTCCTTAGCAACCTCAATCATTCTCCTCTCTTCTTGCTCCTTCATGAGCTCTAAGATCTAGGGCTAGACTTTATTATTGACTTCAAAATTGGTAGTGCTTGAAAAATTCCATGAATTAATCTGAGAGGGTATCTTTTATAAATTCCCATAGATGAACTAGATAGGGATGATAAGTCCATGTATGATAAATTTGTCACTAAACAAGTTCAACTCACTTGTTGGGTGAATCCACATGGGTTTCTTGGAGGCTCTAGGTACCAAAGCCATATGTATCTCCTTCTTTATTTTTGTCATATAGACCAAATATAAGGAAACTCATTTGACTTTATCTATCTCTTCAACTACTTGGGGACACTCAATTAATGCCACCTCAACTATGGCTTCTCCTTCCTTGTCTGACCCATATGTATCTGTAAGTTCTTAAAAGACTTCTTCCACTATTTGAAAAAGTTATAAGGTAATTATTTTGAGGTATTCCATAGGGGAAGGGGGTATTTGAGTTATATCTTGGGTAGAGGGTCCCTCTCCTAGCCTATGTTCCATCTTTTGTTCACTAGGTCCTTTAATTTTGGGCACTTGTTACTGAGGTGGTTTTTGTTGTTGAGGTTGACCTTGAGGCACTTTTGGTGGACCTGAAGGTCCACTTAAAGTATAAGGTAGGAAATTATATTACAAAGTATTAATTTTCCATCTTTCTCCTAATGGTTTTTTTCCCTTTGTAATCTATGTTCAAGATTAAATCCATGCTACTTAAACCTAGCCATCACTTCCTAAAAGTTGGACAATTTTATGTATAAGTGGTCATATAGACCCAATTGATGTTCATAAGATGCCTTAGATAGTTTTTTGTATTGTATATGGGAGAGCACATTAGCCTTTGTATCCCATGCATTGAGGTCATCTAGTTGCAAATAGAATGCCTCTTTATTCCTTGCTAAGATCTTTAGTTGCTTCCATCCATGAATCATTGTCCTCCCTATAAAATATGAGAAGATATGTAAGATGCCTTTATTCTTCTCTCTACATACATGGTGTATAACATGAATGATTTGATGAAGTATCTCTTACTCAACTATCTTTTTTGGGACATGCACTAGTAGCCTATAGGGTTGAGTTTGGTAACCTTTAATTTTGATGATTGTATAATCATGATAGAGCCATATGTCACCAATAGGTTCTACACACTACTTGATGAGGGGGAAACCCTAGGCATTGGACTTCCAATAATTATCTCATCTAGAGTGGGATATATGTAATCATAAATGAATTACATGTGGTCTTTATACTTGAATATGTGCAATTTGGAGTAATGGTGAGAAATAGTAATCTTACTATGAGGGGACCAATTCCTAATGACAAGGAAGTAGGTTTAGTCCATGAAATTTTCCACCAAGTATATTTTCATTGTGAATAGCTAGCTTATCTTCCTTTTAATTCCATTGAATTGTCTGCCTAGATGGATACTTATCATTTGTCTAATAGGTGGAGTCATCTTCTCTTCTATCATGAAATAGACATAGGAAACCCACCTGGGGTCAACATAAGATGTGATTTATACTATAGAAGACATATTAAATAAATTCATGATGATTCTAATCCCTTCCCTAGATTATACAATTAGAATTTTACCATCACGGTTTCTCATTACATGAGTTCCTCTATCCAGCCATGGTCTTAAGATATTATCTAAGTCATTCTTAGTGGTCCATTCCTTGATTATAGGGAGGTCTATGTGAGTCATGAGAAGCTTATATTATCCTTAAAAATCTACTATAAATATATATGCAACCCTCTTTGATGTACCCTTCTTTATTATCTAGTTTTCATCTACTCTATAATTAATGAATATAGGAGCTAGGATATCGATACAATGGAGTACCTCTAGTTTGGTAGCTATGAGGTGAAGCCTATAAATATGAATTAATACCAAATATTCATGTCTCCTCTAAAATTTATAAATTTTTTCTCATTTTGGGCTAAGGGTTGTAAGAGGTCAATTGCAAAGAATATTTCAGACCAATTTTTCATACCATTAAGGCTCCCACATCCAATTCTACATCCTTGTAATGTCTCATTTTAGTATCTATAAATAAATAAAATTTAGCTTCATCTCTCTATTTCTATCTATCAATGGCCATGTTCCTCTAGCTAATTAATTTCCCTTGGATTGCATGATCTCATTGATTGTTTTTATCTCTTATCAAGGTTATTTTTATCTCTTTTAAATGTAATTATGATTTAATTAGGCAAGATTTAGGGATTTATGTTATAAACCTAAGGTTTTTCATAACTTTAATGGTGGAGGTTGTGAATTCATAAATTTTTTCATGTTACTCCCATGAAAGTCCTTTTAGAAGATAGTCATTAGTTTTTGAGAGTTTCCTTCATTTCACACCATTGGAATGGATTTATGAATGAGCATGATATTTTTATATTAATCCATGAAGAATTTTTTGATTGGTCACATTCATTATGATTTATCCTCATTGAAAAGTCTTTGTCCATTTTACACTATTGGATCAAATCCTATGATGAAGCATAGGCCATCAGATCTATAAAGATGCACATGAGTTAGTGAGCTTCAAGCTTAATAAAAAATTAGGTTAAAAGTCTTCTACTATGTTTTCATGTTAGAAAATCAAAGGGGAATTTTAAAGGGTTGAGAAATACATCCATTTACTAGGATAAAATTTTATATTATCTTAAATTTAATGTCATCATGAATGTTTAAAATGTTCTCATGAACGTTAAATATGGGCTGATGCTGTCAAATTTAAGATCATATAACGTACTTATAGGGCTTAAGTTTAAGACTTATGGTTATGTTGTGTTTAAAAATACATTTTTATTTAAGATAAAAGTATTATTTTTTGGCCATATGTCCATGTATTCAGGCTACATGATCCCTTAGTCCTTTCTCAATTGGTTGTTTAAACTTCAACCAGGTTGTAAGCCTTCAACCATTTTGCACCATTAGATCAAATCTTGTGATGAAGCATAGCTCATCAGATCTATGAATATGCACATGAATGAATGAGCTCTAATCTTTGATATGACTTAGGTTAAAATTCTTCTACTAAGTCTATTTATGTTTTAAAAATATATGGTGTTGTTTTAAGGGTTGAGAAATATGTCCCTTTACTAGGCCTCAATGTTATACTTAATTGAAAAATATTTAGTGATTTCACACTATCAGACTGTATATGTGAGAAATCATAGGTTTTTATTTATGATCCATGTACTTGTCAATGATTGATCACTATAAAGAGCAAATATTAGGGTTAGGCATAAAACAAGGAACCTAGAAAGACTTCACACAGTTACCCTTAAACATTTTTATAAGGGTCACCTTCTGAAGAAAGTGTCTTAACTAATTCTTCTGAAGGGTAGGGTTCAAAAAAAATTTGAAGGGTTGATTTTTTTTAGACAATATGTCCACAATAAATAGTGCCTATAAAGAGCAAATATTAGGGTTAGGCATAAAACAAGGAACCTAGAAAGACTTCACACAGTTACCCTTAAACATTTTTATAAGGGTCACCTTCTGAAGAAAGTGTCTTAACTAATTATTCTGAAGGGTAGGGTTCAAAAAAAATTTGAAGGGTTGATTTGTTTTAGACAATATGTCCACAATAAATAGTGCCCAAAATAATTTCTCTGAAAGGCGCTTTCTACCAAAGTGGACTGAGATAACTTCTCTAAAGGAACACTTCAAAAAACTTTAAATGGTTACCTCAATAAAGTGCCTCAAAGTTAGGATTTAAAAGGGTATTTTGGGGTTTAGGTGGGCTTGTTTTATTGCATTCAATTTACACCATCTGATTAGATCTACAAGATAGTGAGAACCATTAGATATACAAAGATGCACATAATTTAAACAAGTAATAAGTCATCAGGATTTGAGAGGCAAGTAAATTATAAATAAGACACTGAAGTAGAAGGGGTTAAGAAACCCAAAAAATTAATGGTTCAACCAAATAAAACCTCACTAATGAACTAATGAAAAATTTATTAAATCTAAATACTTAGAAAATTTTCATAAGTTGAGTTGTTTGGGAAAACTGAACAAGTCTTCCATCCAACTTATGAATTCAAAAGTTAGGGTTTTCTTTAATAAAAAAAACTATCCTTCTTTATTGGACCTATAGTTCATCTTTAAATAAAAAACATTAGAAAATTTAGTCCAAAAACATAATCATTATCATCAAGCATGTATAAAATATATCCCTTTCAAGTGGATCATCTTCAGAGTCTAAAAAAGATAACCTCTTTAAGTAAGCTTTCAAGGTTCATATGTTTTTAAACATTCATAAGTCTTCCCCATTTGTAAAATCAAGAAAGAGAGGGGTATGTTGATCCAAAACCTCCATATAATTTATTTTTATAATAAATGTTTGACATCCTTTTCTCTGAACTTTATTAAGCTAAATTATGTAAATTTTCCTAACTTTTAACTCTTTTTCACATTGAATCTAAGTATGATTCCCAAAATCATGATAACACTCTACCTTCTTTAGATATAAATATACCTTTACTTTATTCTTATCAATAAATTCACCTCTATGTTTACATCATATGACACTATTGGAGCTACATAAAGATCTATTATATTATTTAATTCATGCAACTTAATCTCAGCTTATACTAAACATCTATCAACTTTGACCTTAACATCATTCCCATATTACAGTGATGATGCATTTTCCATTAAACCAAATTTCATAGATAACTTACAAAGAATATGTGGATAAATAAAAAATTTGTAGCTCTAATATATATGAAAATAGAAATAGGTTGACCAAGAAGATTACCTAGAGTCTCAATAGGTGAAACTTGAAAATTAGTTTGATGATTGATAATAGTTGCATGGATTCTATGCTAAAATTTCCCTTACTACAAGTACCATTATCTTTTCCATCAAACTTTACCTAAGTACATTTATTAACAAAATGATTACCTACATAGATGAATTATCCACCAAGTGGTCCTTTAATTTCTACCTATTGGTTCCCCTTGAAACTAAATTTGAAATCACCATTCATTTTCTTACCACCCAAGAAGTTACTAAACTTAACATTATAGATCCTAATTTGATTCTTAGATTTCTTATTCCTCTTTCAGTTCTTCTTCTTAAGAGTTAGTTTGTAACCTCCAAACTTCTTATTTAACTTCTCTCTAACATGAATAATAAATTTTAGCTTTGACTACTACTTAACTTCCTTCTCAAAGACATGATCCATTGTAGATTGTCTAAGCAAATATACCTCACATCTAACTTGGGTTTTTAATCCCATAATTAACTTTAGGATTTGAAACCTTTTGTTAGCTTGATACTGAGGAACACATTTTAGGAGCTTAGTTAACTATTCCTAGTACTCATTCATCAAAAGATCTCCCTAATTCATATTCTAAAAAATTGTTAGTTTTTTCTTAAATAAAACTAGGGATATCATCATGATCTAAGAAAAACCCCAAATTGATCCTAGGTGGTGGTAGTAGAGTCAAGGTTCATATCAAGCTTCTTATCCAGCCACCAAATTGCTACTTCTTTATTAAGTTGATACACTCCTTTAGTAACTGTAGAGTAATTCTATATCTCAAAGTAATTTTCCACTTCTATCAACCAAGCTTCGTTGCCATCCCCAACTACTATTCCATTAAACTTATGAGGATTTACCATCTTCATGTCCTATGTAAGTTATACATCTACATGAATCCTAGAATCTTATGGAACCTCATCATTCCTATGATCTTTCTATGAATATTACTGAGCTTCTTGTTGAATAGGATGCTCTTCATC
>JARHVA010006412.1:187500-190000 GCA_037957365.1 Torreya grandis
GAAACCATGCATTTTATTGTGATAAGTGGTGTGTTTTGGTTTCATTATCAATTCTCAACAACTCCAAAATTTCCATCTACAACATCCTCGCTAATGATACTCTCCCTCCATATCTAAATTGAGAGTAGAATTTATCCTGCATCCACCTTGTAAATGTGAATAATAGTTAGTTCATAATCATGATAATCATTATAAATGCTACTAAATCACATTAATACTGAATAAACATAATCCACATGCATATAAATCTTATATACAACTAACCAAATTAGGGAATGAGTAACACAAAATAATCATTATATGATTGCCCATACATCAAAATAATGAAAAATAGTTTGCTATAATAGTAATTAAACAACATAAACTGCATAATATCTATTTAATAAGAAAATTATGTTTAGTGTGGAAATTAGGATGTGATAGGGAATATATCATGCCACCAACATGCTATGAAAATGGGTTAACTCTAAAGAAAAGTTTGATTTTAAAAAGTAACTATTGTTAGGATAGGGTCAGTTCTAACTAGATTAGGTCAATATCAATTGGAGATATTGATTTAATTAACTTGTGTACTTGAGTACCAAACTCAATGTCTAGATATGTTTTTGTATTATATTTAGTACATTTAAAATTTATAGTGAGGTTACCATAGGTGTGTAACAATAAAAATAAAGGGTGAAAATCATACGATTGATTATAAATGTGAAAGAATAATGAATTAGGACCTTGTTTATGTGCTCAAGCCATGTGTGGTAAATGTTTGAAAAGATTTTCACTATTAATTACATAATATAGATAAGTGACTAAGTTTGGAAAACTTATTATAGGCATAGTGAGGATACTAAAGGAATAATGCGCACTATGAATAATTTAGATTAGGTTTTAGGAAAATGTTATTTCATAATATAATTGAAAATAGATAAAATGATAATACATCCATTAATAAGAGACTAGAGAGAGATAATAATAATCACATTTCATCTTCCTTATAAAACAAATAAAAAATACAAATGAAGGAAAAAAATACATTTTATACCCACTATTGATGGGACATATTAGGATAAAACTCCATTATTTAGAAAATATGCAAATTATGTTGATAAAAACTTGTTCAAGGTAGACATCTATTAGAGGTTCCATGGGATTAGTGACCCAAAATTAAATTTGTTTGATTTTAAAGCTACCTTAAGGGATGAGAGTTTGAAATGGTAAATAAAAATGAGTCCAACCCACAAATTAACTTAGGATGAGATGAAGACATTTAAGAATTATTGTCACTACCCTTACATCCCTATGGAGAGTGTCAATGAGATGAGAGTTTGACACAACATGAAGAATAAATTATGGAGTATAACTAGTAGCATAAATAAATAGTGTGGAAATTAGATGATCCCATAAATGAAAAATAAATAGAATAATGATTTATGTCAAGCCTAATGCCATATTTAAGAGACTCCATGGATGGAAATGCATTAAAATAATTTATTGAGGCCCTATAAATAGCATTGATAATAAATTTACAATTATGGAGAAGTTAAAATGAATAATTAGTAAAAATAGGGTTGGAAAAAGTGAAAAAAACGCTAACACAATAGGGGTTAACATATGATATCTTGATGAAGAGAGAAACAAGCTCCCCACCTAAACCATAGAGTAGTGTAAGGCCAAGAATATAGTTTTGATATATTATATGAAACTATACATGATAAAAAGTAACCCACATATGAATATGGAGAAAAGAGAAAATTCAACAAGAATAAACCTTATAATGATAACATTGTAGAAATGAAAACTTATCTATGGAGATAATATTGTATTTTTAATATATATAATATGATCAACATGAAAAAAAGTGCCTTATGATGGAGGTATATCCACCCACTAAAACATTTATGTATTGCATAACATATCAATCATATAACCATTAAAATTATCACATCCCATTTTCCTAGGATTGGAAAATGGAGTAAATAATGTTAATTTTAACCTATGAATATTTAACTCATTTTGTACTTGAATTATTTTGTAATTTTGGTTATGGACTAAAGAGTGCAATAACCTAATTAGAAATTCAATGAAATCTTGTAAATTATTTTTGGACACACATTGTTACTTGATATTCACACATTTTTACATTCATTGGCCTTTTTATTCCTAAAAAGTGTTTGATGATGAAAAAATTAAAAAATATATAACAACATGCTAAAATATTTAATTGAAAACTTCTAATCATAATTAATTATTTTAGTAAAACATTACCAATACAAGTACAATAGTAAAATAACATATCTAAACCAATGTTCTCTTTACATAATTTATTCTATTTCAACTTATCTAAAAAATAATTACAATCATGATTTACTAGTAATAATTAAAACTATGTTGTGAAATAACCCTAACCTATTGGCCACATATAATTAAATCAGATCAGGTATTATCTATAATATAACTAACTACATAAAAAATAAAATATTAACCATAACCAATTCATTATATTAAT
>JARHVA010006412.1:195000-352500 GCA_037957365.1 Torreya grandis
TTTAATGGTAAATCTTGTTTTTTTAACAATACATTGTATTGATCCATTAACATTGTGGTTATTAATTTATAAAGTATTCAATGTACATAGCATATAAAACATCTATTCTATTATAAATTTTTAACTTTTAGAAAAAGTCATGGAAATAAAAGACATATATTGATGCTATTTTTTTTTTTCAATTTAAAGGAAATCATGGATCTTTAATGAATTATAAGAGAGTTAAGAAAATTAATCATAAGTAATCAGAAATATGATGAAGGGAATTGGGCTCCAATGTAATTTTTTTATTGATTCTTTGGTTACTATGAAGCCTTCATCTTGTGGAAAATAAATTTAAAAATAAGGCACATGTTTGATATTAAATGCCATTGGAAAGGATTGTCAAATGGTTTAAAACAAATAAATGTGGCCAAAAAGTAGTAGAGGTAGAATTTGAACATTTTTATGATAAAAAAAATATGATGAAACAATCAATTGAAAAACTGTTAGACTTTCCAACTATTGAAATTAGTTACGAGTATTAAGTTTTAATTATTCAATTAAAATTCATATATCTATGTTTTTATATTTATATTTTTAATATTATTAATAAAATATAATTATAATTTAATGTCATGTTTATGTATATAAAATTATGAAGAATGGAAACCAATTAAGGGTATTACCAGTACTTTTGATGTTATTCATTATGAAATTAGAATAATCCATTATAAAGGGAAATACTTTACTTGGTTGAAGAATGAAGGGATTTGGTTTTTTGAGTAAAACTGTATCCTTCCCAAATTAGAATTTAAAATGGAAAACTTGAAGAGATAAACTTTCCCCTACTTAATTTGTTTACGAGGCCAAATATATATATTTACATTATAAATTCATTTTGTTACAAATTTATTTAAAAAATGCAAACAACAATGAAACAAAACATGGAACTCGATCATGTATCAATGTCTTAATGCCAATTTTTATTTTTTCCTACTTTTTATATAATGAGGAATCAATAAAAAACTCCAAAAATATATGCCACATCAAAACCTTCTCCACCACTATTTATTATTTTTTCTCTAGTTGGGATAAAAAGATTTCACTATCATAATGGGGAAGACATTGAATGTATAACCAATCTTGATATGTTTATTTTAGGTATATCCATGTTTTTAGTTTTTAGGTCTTATGATTAAAATTGATTAGTTTTATTATCTTATTTTTCTAAGCGAAGAAATTATGAATTTTGTGTTTATGTATTGGATGATAAGGTAAATATTGTATATAATATTTAACTTACATATATGGATATATATTCGGTAGTGAGGGAATTAGATTTAGATTTTTATTGATCAAGGTGATAGTGATATGACAGATTCTTATATGATATGATTTTATATTCATTTGAATGGGGATAAATTCAAAACATTATCAATGGAGTAACATTGGACACTATTTAAAGTAAGAAAACACCCTGAGATAGAGAAATAACTTAATCATTTACTTTTTTGGCATAATGGAACAAAGTTAACATTTTAATTATTAGTTTTATTTTATCAATTAATATTATATTTTTTCATTATTTTTCATTAATTGTATTTCACTACATAAGAAATATTTTTTTCACATGCAAATTTATAGGTTGGATCATGACAAGAATGCACAATTCATCATAAAGGTTGTATTCTATTAGCATTATGTGAAATTAAAGAATTCTATGAATTCATAGTTCGGAATATATTGAGGCATGAAACATATATATTCACAAATTCAATGTTTAAATAAGATTGTACCTTTGAGTTAAAATAGATAAATGCTATGAAAATTCTTTAGAAACCTAGTTAACAACTAACTCATGAGTTAGAAAGTGTATAGATAAACTTATGATTTAAATGTCATGTAATGAATAAATTTTAGCTAAATCATGAGTTAAAAAGTGTATACTATAAATTGAATACATTATACTCAATTTAACCTTATTGGTTTAATTTTTTGGTCATTGAGTTCCCTATTGCAATCATTTTTTATACTATCTATTTTCAAATTGCACACAATTAATAATTCCATTATTGTTATCTAAACTTGTTTTCCCTTTATCATCATAATTATATTTATATATTATGTGCCAAATATTTCATATTAGTTTAATAATTTATTGATTATTGATTTATTAGTATAAGTTATAAACTTAAATTAATCACATTGGAAATAAATATGTATGAAACCTTTGATGAAATAAAATTGGAAAGTGAAAAAATGGGGCTATTTTCTTATTAATTTATTCAATTCAACCATTTTTATCTCTGTCCCATCATTATATTTTTAATTTTATTTCATGTGTCACTGTATCTCACATCCTTATAGTATTCATTTTCATTTTTTTTTTCTATTTTTGTGATGAAGCCATAATACCAATGGGAGAAGATAAATCACTCAAATACCAAGTCTATACTATTTTTTGAACCAATTTTAGAGTACATTAACAAATTCAAAGTTACTTAGAAAACCAAACCAAGAGTCCCTTAGAAAACTAGATCCAAAGTCCCTTAGAACACTAGTTCCAAATACCCATATAAAATTGGATGCATAGATTCAAAAGAAACTAGATTTGAAGATCAATAACATGCCTAACTATGGATATTGAGAATCCAAAATGTGTGCACAATAAGATCAAGATAAAATTGAAGAATCTATTTTGGGATAATTTTTAATGTTAAATATATAATATATCTAAAAATATAAATTTATATAAATATAAATAGGTAGATTATTTTTAATAATAAAAATTTAGTATTTATATCTTTGGTATAAGTTGTTAGATAGGGTATGTAATTGCATAATAGGTTAATTATGAATATGGGAGGAACACATAACACCATACAAACTATCTAATACAAATATCTAGTGCTTAACCATTTCAGAACTTCAATATTTATAGAAAATTATTACTCTAGTGATTACATATTGTCATTCATAATTTCAACATTCTTGGAAATTAGCATAATCTATAAACAATTCAAGTTTTAAAATGGATAAAAGGAGTACTCCATAGCTTGTGATGTACAACCCTATGTATCTTCGAACTACAATAATATTGTTAGCAATAAGAACTATAAGTGTTAATAGGACCTTATAAAGGTCATATATAAATACAAATATTATGAAAATTATTAAAAAAAATTGAGGGTAGTAAGGAAACAATCCATAGGGTTTTAAACAATACCTAGATCCATTTAGTACTATAAAAAATATTACTGTCATAAAACACAACCAAGTCTTAGAAGATATTGAAATTTTTTTCATGTTTATCCATAATTTTAATGTTGGTTATCACTTTGAAAAATCCATATTTTCCACATTCTCTATTTTCTTGATCTCCACACTCTACAAGCTTACATTTTATTCTTCACAAATTTTATGCTTATGTCAAACATTAAATAGAAACATATATAGTATAAATATTGTCTTGTTTCTTCTTTTGTAAAAGTCTATAAAATAGAACCATATAGAAAGATGCAATAATTTGAACCAATAGGTTTGATAGTGTTGATCCTCTCTATGTTGAGTTTATCTATGGTAAGTTATCCTTAATTTCTTGTGTAACTTATCCATTTGTTGTATATTCCAAATTCTTAGACTATAATATGTTTTTACAAACCATTGACCATGTGCATTAAAGATATGCTAAAATATATAAATAAATACCATTTATCCACATAAAATATAAAAATATTTATCGAGCTATAAATAAAATTATAGTTTAATAAAAAAATAGCATGTATGTTTATCATATAGTGATTAACTTCATTCTCTCCCCATGATTGAATGAATTAATTTGTGAAACTTTTAAAAAATTATGTAAAATGAATATCATCTCCCTCAATGTATTTATCCTTGTTCATGAAAAATTATAAATAAGAAAACAAGATCCATGCCTTATTTTTATTTAATTGGGACATACCTATTTTAAGTTGATCATCTTATACAATAATAGGATCCTTATATATTTCCCATTAACCACTTCTCCATATTTCAAAGACATTTTAGATAAAATTTCAATCTTTGTCACTTCCCATCGATGACTTAGATGGAACATTTGTAGAAGCATCTAATCTTTTCAAATATTTTTCTATTTTCATGTTGCCTCTATGAAACCCCACATTTGATAGTAATTTTCAATTTTTTGTATGTATTTTTGTGAAGCTTCTTGTGGATTCCTATTCCAAGTAAATAAAATTGATAAATAAATTAACCTATCTATCATCCTCACAAAATCATATAGAATGAATATATAAACCATTTGAAAAGGTATTATTAGTATTGGATCCATATTGGAATCAAGTTCATCTTTGTTAGGATGGATCCCTTGTTTACAGCTCAAAACTCCCTTATGCCAACCTTTATTTTGACCTTATGACTTATATATATGATGCATACAATAAATACAAATATGATTTTCATTTTATCCATGACTAACATTATACATGCATTTAAATGTCTTTAAGTTTGAAGCTAAATTACACTCAACCTGAAATGAATAATACTATTCAACATGATTTTTTCCCTAATAACATGTGAGGTAATCAACATTAGAAATTATGTCCAATTGAAAAACCATTTAAGGTTTCATAACTTTACTTGTTTATTTTGAAAAAACCAAGCTACTGAATATGGTTGTTTACTTTTATATAATTTTTTATCATCAACATGAGAGATATTTATATATAGTTATCTATTTATCAAGGTAATTGAAAATCTCTCAAACTTAACACTATTTATCAATTACATATAATCTAATATTAAAGAAATATTAAGTTTTCCTTTTGCCTCTAATAAAATATCTTAAAAATGAACCATGCTTTATATAATATTTTCAAATTCCAACCACACATTATTTTTTGAGTTTCAATGAAATGTCATTTCTTTCTGATTGGAATTTCCTTCTCTCCTTTTAGCATTCAAATTTGTAACATGAATGTGAAATATATTTCCTAAAAGATTAATAATTTATTTCTTCCTATTAACTCTTTCTAATACTTTGATGATACTAAAACTAAACATTCCTTCCCTCATTGTATTAAAAAGTTCTTCATGTGCCCTTATACTATTCAAACACCATCACAACAACCCTAGATATTTTCAACAGTAATAAAAGATGATATTTGATTTATTATTTGGTTAATTAATGTTTTCTTCAAAAATATAAAAACCATAATTTTTTTAACACTGAGATAAATAACTATAGTATAATTACCTAATCAATGTTTAGAATGGGAATCTAAATTGAGATCCATAACTATGTCCTAGCTAACATAGGAACTAGACCAAGTCCATAAATTAATAATTCATTCATTATGAAGAATTTTAAACACTTGGTATTCAGATATAAGTGAGTTAGTGTAGACAAAATCACACACACGTATCCACATAATTCAATGTGGCCGTTCTAGTAGTCATTACTAACTTATACACTTACTCAAGTACCTACACATGATATAAAACAACTAGTACCTCAACGGGTAAATTAAAAAATTTCAATAATAAACTATAGGAAGTAAGATATATTTAACATAAGAATCATCATACTAATCTTGAATAATAAATATATAACAAATTCATAAGCAATAGGCACTGATCATGAAAAATTATTATTTCCAAAAGTAACATAAATATTTTGAACACATTAAAATGCTCACAATCAAGCAAAGGGAGAGGTTGATATACCACTATAGCTACATCAAGGAGATTAGATCAAAGTATAAGCATATTTAATAAGATAATTTAGATGATTCAACAACCATGCTTATGTTCTATTTGGGAACATCTTTCCTTTTATACAAGATTGGGTTAGTTTCAAGGTATAGGTCAGAACATGTCTTCTTAATGATCTTATTAAGTTTAGTCAACCCTAATAGGTTATAAAACACACATAGAACATAAATTTTATAAAACACATGAATTCCTGTAACTCAATGCATATTTTTTAGGTTTTCCATTAACCTCAATCTTATGTGAATTAAAATTCCATATAGGTCAATGTCCTTTAGACCAAATAAACATGTTTGTTTAATAATTTAGGTTAGAACTTTCTCATACTTATCTTATAAGGAAAAATAATCAAATTATAAATAATGATTATAATTTCTTTCATTAACTTTTAACACATCCCTTTCATTATAATTAATTACATTAACTTGTTATTATTCCAATGATCAATTCCATGTATGAATTAGATGATCCTTAATCACATCATACCTCAATTGGAATAGCCATTCGAGTTTTAAGAAATTAATGACTTAACCATTCACAAACTTATTTATCAAATTATCTTTATCATACACACACACATACATATAATATTTGAATATAAATTATTTTTAACTTAAGTTCAAAGTGAATATACAAGACTATCTAAAACAATCCTATCACTTCATTAGTGATATAATATTTTCTATGTGAAATAGTTTCCTTCTAATAGTCCTTAGAAGATATTTAACTTTGATCACTTTTAAAGTGATTTTAATTTAATCCTTAAAAAAATTATACTAGTAATCGCGGTCCTGTATAACTTTAAATAAGTCTTAAGTTTGTTGTAGTTTATTTAAGACACCATCTTATAATTGAAAAAGGTTGCATTCTTAATAACCTAAAAAGAATATTATTTAATAGTCTTTATTCACTGTGTAGATTTTGTGTGGATGAAGTAATTTCAAAGTCTTTATACAAATTTAAGGTTAACATGTCACATTTGTTTATGAGTATAAAATCAGTTAAATTATATATGAAGTATCAACATACTATATATATGTTCAACTTTTTTTATAGTTTAACAAACATAATGCACACATAGTTCCTCACAATTAAATCTTATAACTATGATTTAAAATAAATAAATTACTATTTAAACATCCAACTAACTCAATGGAATATCCATGAGATTATAAGACTGATAATATTGTAATTAGTTGAACTTCATGAACACATATCCCTAATTTAAGATAATTAGATGAACTTATACAACTATGTTAGTAAATGCAACTGTATTTTTATTCAATGCATACCACCTGAAGATTACAAACAAGATTCTATATATAGAAACATTCAATCCATGTAACAAAAAAAAATGAAGGAATTAGATTAATTCATGTAGTTTTAGGTTCACTCTATCCATATGTTATATCTATAAATGACAACTTAATAAATTATTTGATATTTTAAAATGATCAACTTAATCATAACTATAAGTCCACAATGAATTTTTATAACCAAACATGTAAATAATGTCATAATAAATACTTTTATATTTATAAAATCAATTCCACTCACATTATAATTCTTTTAACCTTTTAGGAATTAAATTAATGTAAATCCTCTATTGTTAAAGAGCTGAATATAGTAAATAAGGATATAAATATGCAATAATTATAGACATTTATTTCTTAAAAAATTGACTAAATCTGATCTTTCTAAAAATAGAAATAAATAATGTAAATTATAAATTAGCTAAAAATAGCTAAGATGAATGATTTGGAGGTTGAAAACTGTGGCAGAGGCTTGTTTGAGTGTTGAAAATAGGATTCAAGTGTTAAAATCCCTCATGGGTAGGAAGATCCTAATTGGATAATAATGCTATGTTGTGCTAATGTCCTCATTTTTAATGCTAGTGTCCTTTTTGTAGAACTCTTATGAGCTTATAGGTTTACATGTGCCTAGTTATGTCAAGCATGTTACTATGCACATGATTTATAAAACCTTGTAGATGACCTATTTTAACTAATTTAATGTTCAAACCCTAATCCTCCATGTTACTAGGGCATGCAGTTGATACAAGAATCAAAGTGTGTTTTTAGTGGGATAGGTTTAACATACTTAACACCTTATTGTGATGATATTTTTCTACATACCAATACTCTGAAGAGGGATCAAGCATGATGTAGTTTTCTCCACCTAAGTGGTGGTGCAAGTGCAAGTGAAAATAGTATGTTTGTTGAATTGAGTAATTTAAATTTTCTTGATATTAGAAATATAATTAATTTGAGATTAGAAATGTTTTAGATTATTGTATATAGAAGTAGAGTAGAATAGGGATTGATAACCTTGCTTGTGCACAACTTAATCTAATTTTGTATGTGTAATTTGCATCTAATTTCCATGTAGTGGTTAGAGGGATAAAAGTCATGTGTATATATTATTATGGTGATTTATTAGGTTTTAAGAGAGGTTTAGGATAACCCTAGGTGGTATTATATTTCAAAATATATCTATTTGTGAAAAAAGGAGGAAAATAAGAATAATGCAAAAATTGGAACATTAGTGCCAACATGAGGCATGAATGGCCAGGATGTAAAAATGAGGGTCTAGGACTATGTTAGGTATGTCTAAAGATTCTTTTGGCCTTCAAAAAGGCTAGATAAGTGTCTAAATAGGCCATAAAATAGGTGTAAGGTTAATCTAGGTATGGGCGGCCTCAAGTAGCACTCTTGTACCTCAAGTGTCAATTTTAGGTGATTACATTTCCCCCCATTTTATTCTAGAAATGTAGTAAAGTGAAATGATTAGGATAAAGAAAAAAAGCATACCTAGAATTACCTAAGAGGTGAAGCCTATGAATCTAGATCTAAGTATATGAAACATGATCCATTTCTTGTTCTAAAAGTGAAACATGCATAGATAAGTCCTTAAGAGATATCAAAATCAAAGACAAAACTAACTAAACAAGTAAAACTAAGTAAATATATAAGAAAAAGGAAAGGAAAGAATATGCCTCATTGGGTATGTCAATCAATGCATAAACCTAGTGATAATATATATGTATGTACATGTATATAGTGATAAATATATGAATAACTTAAGACTGAGTTGATGGCTTCCTCAATCCCCATGTTTAGGTGGATCAAGAGCTCAATCTAGTTTTGACTCCATCATTTTCCACCCATACTTGGTGGATCATGACCTATGAATAGCTTGGATTGGATTGATGGTGTGTCTAACCCTCTCATGTAGATGGATTAATAACCTAATTAGAATTTGGATCCATCATTACCTACCCATGTGTAGTAGATGCATATAAAACTAAAAATGTGTGATGTAACCAGAAAATGTCTATCTAGAAATGTGTAACTAGAGATATATAATTAGAGATGTTAAATCTATGATCACTCAGGTATATTAGGCATTTTTGGGCCACTTGAGAATGAAAATCACTAAAGATGGAGTAAAGCATGAGTCTATTGTGTAACTTGGAGCATGGTGTTTTATGTATACACCATAGATAATGACATGGAGTTTGTCATTATATCTAATCAATTAGTGTGAAAGTGTTGGAGAATTAATATTAATTTGGATCCTTCTTAAGTTTATAGACTTATCTTAAGTCTTAATGTGTGTGCTTTTATTATATTTATAAATTCATTTTATTCATACCTCTATGAGGTGTCACTAACCTCTCTAATCCACTTGTTGTATCTAGAGTTATTTGCATGTAAAACTACATTCCCCACATATAACACACTTTCATTTATTTGAAAGGTATTAGGATACAAGTGGCATATAGTTGGAGGGCTTGTAAGGTTATAATGGGGTCCTATGTAACTCCCATTTTCCTCATATAGCTCTATAAAAGAGCTTTTACTCTCCTCTTTTCATCACTACTAGAATCTATAGATATCTCTCTTCTTCTCTTGTTATCTTGATTCAATGTTGTCCTTTTTTTTATATTTTGGTAGTAAGCCTTCCAATAAGATCATTTGGGTTTTTCTTTGATGCATTCAGTTTCTCACATTAAAATATTTGTCTCAAAATTTGTGGTTTGCTTTTATCAAGGTGATATTATTCTTTAGCCATCATTTTCTCATTTATTTCAACATTATTTTAACCTAGGAAATAAATCTAGCATGGTATTAGATCCATGGGTTTCTAATGTTGATTCTTGAGTGTTTGTACAAATTTGATGGTAAAAAAAAAGATGTTTTTCTCTAACTTTTGGTTAAGTTTTATGCACTCTAAACCATTTTTGTAGCTTTATTATAAATATTTCTTTAGCTTTTCTTGGAAAAAATATTTAAGTAGGTTGTCTCCTCTTTTATTTAGATCATGGTTTAATATATGAAAAAGAAAACTCCATTCTCATGATTTCTAGCATTCTGGATTTTTTAACCTTATAGATCTTAATTTTCTTATTACTATTGAATTAAGATATTTATATATCTCTAATTTTTTTCTTCTCTTTTTCATTAAAAACATATCTTTTTATACATTATTCTATTTAATTAGAGTTGATGATTAGTATAGGAACTTTTATTATACACTCTTTTTCCTGTCTCTAGTTTTTTGAATTAGATTTTTTTTAGCTATTTTCGTGTTGCTATGCTCCTCTATTTATTTTGCTTTGGCTTAGTTATTTATGTTTTATCTCTTGTTAAACTTTTTTCCTACTATGACATTCTTGGATTTGCATTTCCATAAGCCTTAACTTACTTATTATCTTTAAGTATAGCCTTTTTGTATACTATCCTATTTGCATATGTGATTTATATGTTTTTAAGTGCTTCTATTTATGGATATTCTCCTTATCCTATGCATTTAATTTATTTCCTGTGTCATTTATTTTATGCCCAAACATTCCTTTTTTATTTTGATTCTCTTTGTTTAAGCTTTGCCCATCTCAGTTGGTTTCATCTTTCCTCTCAATCATAATTGGTGAGTGTTACTATTTAATAAACATCTCTGTTAAATAAATGTCTCTATTTTTTTAACTCAGTTCTAAACTCATCTTGTGCTCATCACGTATTTCTCTCTTTGAAAATCCATTTTAATACATTGTTATTGCTCTTTTTTAGCATTTCAGTGGTTGGTGCTCAGGTTTATTGTTATCATTTTGCTTACACCTGTGTATGTTTCTTTGATCCATTTAAAAGTTGTTCTTATCATTATTATTTCTCATGATATATTTGGTTTTCATGTGGCTTGTGGTGCCTGTGTCCGAAATTCATTTCCCTTAATACATAAGTTTCAATTTTTATTTTATTATTTTAAATACAAACAAATATTTGAAATGTTCAAATTGTGGAATTACTTTTTGGTAATTTTAAATAATTAAATTTGCATTGAATATTATTTGATTGCACCTCTCTCATATTTATAATTCCTTGCATGAATTATAAAATGCATTAAAAAAAAAGATAGAGAATTTCTAATGGTGATGTGATCTAGGAAAAAGCCACCACTTTTTTAAAAACAAGAAAAGAAAGTTTATTTTTTAAAACAAAAAAAAAAAAAAAAAGTTATTTTAATTTTGTTTTATTCTAAGAAAAATTATTCATTCTTTGGTTTACCACCAATGAAAAAGGATTTAACAAACAAAAAGCTTTTTTTTTTTAATAATTTTTTTCTAAATATTTTCATGGATAACTTTTTTAAGAATTTAATTTTCTAGAAAAGTCTTTTACCATATAGATAATTTCTCACATAAATTTTTGAGAATTTAAATTGTGATTTTGAAAAGTCTTTTATTAATTAAAAATTAATATTTTTTCATAAGTTATTTTGGTGTGGATTTATATTTACAAGTTAATTGACCTTAACATCTAGCACTTTCATTTTTTAAATTAAAATGATTTTTTTTAAAAATGTGCATTGCATCAATCAAAATTACTTGCAATTGATTTCCTTTCCATGTTAGTGCAATTTGTGATGTTATTTTTTGTGGCTCTTAAATCGGCCATTTTTTCATTTTTTCTAAAAACTATGCAAACTATTTATTTTCAAAATGCTGAAATAAATTCTCCCAAGGAAAACATTGCATGTAAAAATGATATGTTAAATTCATTACATTCCTCTTTTACCAAGCAAATACAAACTATGCAATCTTCCTTAGACACTCTAAATTAAAAAATTGCATCTTTTGCTAATACTCACAATATTAATGAAAATTATTGTGCTTATCAAACACCTATGCATATGTCCTTTACTAATATTGGCTTAAACATTATGCACAATATGGGTTATTCAGGTGGTGCACTTGGTAGGTATGAAGATGATATTCTCAAACCTTTTTGTCTACTTATAATGCAAATTATAAAGGTCTTGTTTTTAATGATTCAACTAATTCTAATGTAAAATTAGATTATTATTGTCCTCCTCATTAAAGAACTTATAATGTAAATTATTTCGAATATACTAATTCTAATACTCATGCTTTGGTTAAATCTATTAAAGATTGTACGTATTGTGAAAAACATGAGCATCATATACATAAATGTTAGAAATTTCACCCATGCAAATCTTGTGGTAAATCAACACACGACACTTTGCATTATTGGCAAATGACTAAATCTCCTAGGTCTAAGGGTAAAACTATTTAGATTCCTAAAAATGATGGATCTTCTAGAGACTTTGATATGTCTTATGATAATTCTTCTTGTTGTCCCCCAAAAATATCACTCATTTTTGGAACAACATTTGAACTGTTTTGGTCCTACAAACCAAAATCCTCTCTTCCCATTTCAAAAATTGTTTTGAGCATTCAGGTTCTTCACTTTTCAAAACTTTCTCAAAAATATATGGACTCTACAGGCCATGTTCTATGGGCTTCACAAGTTGATTTCTATGGACTCTGCAGGAAAGAAGCAAGCTCTCAACACTTAGGCAAATTCAAGGTTGGTTCAACGACAAGGTTCAACCAAAATGTCCATCAGCAAGCATCTAAGCAAGGATTGAACCATTGAACTGTTGAACCTTGAACCATCTTAGGTTTAACAGGTTCACAGGTTCAAAGGTTCAACATCATCAGCAGGAGTTAAGTGCATTTGTCAAGGTTCAAAGTTTAACTGTTTCAAGGTTCCACAGCGCTGAGCATCTGACAAGTTTCAAAGGCTCTAACCATTGAACCGTTAAACCTTGAACCATTTTTGGTTTATGGGTTCACGGGTTCAAAGGTTTAAAGGTGGCCTCAACCAAGGAAATAAGTGCCCAAAAGAAAAGGATGAGTGGACATTGCCAAGTGTCACCTACCGAGACACATTACTCTTTGTTTCTAAAAAGTGGTGGGTATTGCCGCGTGTCCCTTTTAAAGCTTGTCGAGAGCCTCCAAGTGTCAAAATCCATAGTCCCTTCCTTTCTTTCCAATACTTTGAGAAAGGACCATGGTGGGTCCTGGGCAAGTCACTAAAACAAATGGGATGTGATAGGAGTCATCATCTGAGAGAACCCAAAGGAGCCTCAAGCATTTTTATGATGTTACAAAAACCTGAGAGTAGAAAGTGCCACATGTCAATGGTGGAGGGTGTCAATATGATGCAGTAGAAGATGCCACATGTCCTTGGTGAGAATCAATAGAAGCTAACAAGTGTCATCATCCATGAGATTGATAAAATTGAGTCTCGACTATTTCCAAATGTGTTTCTAGAGTTCAGCGGAACTTGCCACATGTCATCTCCCATGAGACTCTTGAAGGTTTCTAAGAGCTCCTATGAATTAGACAGATGCTTCCATGTGTCCTCACCTATTCTAGTGGAATATGCCATGTGTCACTTGTTCAAAGCAGTGGAAGGTGCCACGTGTCAAAAAAGGAGTGCCCTCAAGCATAGAGGCACAAAGCCAAGGAAAGGTTTCCTTTAGACAAATTGTTTGAAGGAATTTCTTCAAACATTTTGTCTAAAGTAAATAAAAGAGACAATAGCCTTTTGAAAGGATAAAATCCTGAAGGCCACCTAGAGGATCTCAAAGGGCAGGTACCCTTGCAGGGGGATACTCGACACTCATAAATGGACCCTGTTCAAGACCCCAAAGGGCAAGTTCCCTTTGGAAAGGGTCAAGCCTCAAAGTGTAGTGGAAGCTACCAAGTGTCATGAGCTGAGACATAGTATCTAACAAGTTTCAAAGCTATGGATGATACCACGTGTCCTCACCCACATCACAATAGAATGTTAGGCCCACAAATGTCAAATTTGGGGTGATTGGCTAGTCATTAACATTCAAAAGAAGAAAGACCTGCTAACATCAAATTAGATTCAATGAAGTGTCTATTAATCTTTGTAGGCTTAAAACATGGACCCAAATGCATTTAAAGACCCTAAGGCTAGGGCCAAGAGAAGGAAGAGACAAAGAGGGAACCTCAATAGGACTTATTTCCAGTAGGTGAAGCAGTTTGCTGGGTAGATATTTGGGGCCTGCTAACATTGAAAGTGCAGCCTGTTTGTCCCCTTTGGAATAAAGGTAGAGTAGATAGTTGCATGGCCAACAGGTGATGGAATGAGTCATTCAAGCTTTTGAAGAGGCACTAGAGATGAATAAACATGCCACAGTTAAGGTAGCCACTCTACTCTAGCATGGCCCTCCCTGATAGAACCAAGAATACATCCAAGGAATTGATTGTGTAGTATGGGTTGCTCTATGGGAAAAAGTGCCAAGCTTCCTTCAGGCCTCTATATAATGTAATCTCTTATATCATTTGAAAGAGATATTCCCATTACTAGAAGTGAAACTCTACCCAAATTGAGAGGCATTACTGAGACTTTGAGCTCATATTATTGTTCATATTTCTTTGATTAAATGAGAAAGCAAGTTACTTGCAGACTTTGTGTTGTTATAGCTTGTGCTACTTTAGGAAATTGTTCTTATGTCTATTTCCTAGAAGAATTCTTGTTTATTTGATCTAACAATCAGAACTAGTGGAAGTAATAAGGAAGGTGTCCTGAAGTCATTTACGTTCAGACTTTGTGCTATCATAATCATCTTCAATGTGTGTTTACTTTTCTATCACTGTGTAAAAGACCTTGGGATGACTTTATTCCCCCACTGTTCTTCATATTCCACTCTAGGGAAGTTAAGGTGGAGACTTTGAGTGACATCTTAGATTGTTGGTTACTCGTACTTTATTACCAGAAATAGTCTTGTTGTTTGCAAGAAAAAGCACTTCTAAAAGAAGAGAAGTGCCTTCTATCATTTCACCAAGATTTTTACTATCCAAGAAGGGATTTGGCTCTTGGTTTAATGTTATTTCTAAAAGAAGAGAAGTACCTTCACCAATCACCCAAGATTTCTCCTTTGATCTGTGAGCATCATCTCTAAAAAAAGAGAAATAGATGGTTTATTCTACCCCTGAGTGTTACTTTCTGCTTATATATATAGTATATAGCACCTTTATATTTATAGGGAACCTCCCCATGATGAGTGGAGAGATTTTTCCCCTTTAGATGTGGTAAACCTACAACATTGGATGACCAATCTTCTTATGCTATGGTGAAGAGACATATTTTGCTCACCAGTTAGATGGTCAACAAAATATTCACTCAATAGTTTTTGGCGACTCCACTGGGGATGAATGTGCAGTCTGAAGAATCAATTTTTAGATTGAAGTAGTCCCTACCCTTATCCATTATAGACTCTAGAAACTCAATTTTATGTCTTACCCATTATCATTATAGCCTTACCATCTTCCTCCATCTCCATTATATTATCTGGTCTACAAAACTAGATCCACTAGGGAAGGACAAGCAGTTTGAAGCCTCAAGCTTCAAATTGAAGTGAGACCAGTCCCTTCCCATATTTGATTCATAATATGGCAACTCGATTCTATACCAGAAGCTAGAGAGCTCAAGGTGTTGTTGATCCTATCTTTGAGTTGGTACAGAAAGGAAATTTTGACTTACTTTCTCCCCAACCTCAAGTTTAAAGATCCAAGAGTGTCCCTCCTACCCGTACCAAGACACCAACACAAGGTAGAGTTGATTTTCCTACTATTAGCAAAGCCTTGCCTATCCAAATTCCACCTAGATTTGTTATCCCTAATTTCAATAATCCCATCATGGCAGTTAGAGGCCCCTAGGGTAACTCTTTTGGCCCACTAAATTTAACTCCACCCTTGCATGAAATTCCACACAGCTCAAGAAAAAATTTCCCCAAATTCTTTAGGGATGGAAAAGTTTATCCTGATGAACACGTTGTAGCCTTCAGAATAGCCTGTGGTGTGATAGGCATGGAATTTGAGGATGTGGCAGTCAGGATTTTCATGGAAACACTGCAAGGTGCTATTGCAAACTAGTTTTACCATCTACAAGCTAGATTAATGACTAACTAGGACATGCTTAAAGCCAAGTTTGAAGCCAGGTTCAATCTTGCAGAAGATGCACATGCTTTACTAGCCCAACTTACATAGATGAAGAAGGAACCTCATGAACCCATGAGGGATTTCATAGAAAAGTTTGACAAGCTAAGGAATCAAATTCCTATCATTACTCAACCCACACCTAAAAATCTCAAATGCTTCTTCATCAACTCACAGCTACCTAAAGTGAGTTTTTTATTGAGACATGCTAGACACATAGACCTTGAAGCTGCTCAAGACTTGGCTACTGAGGTAGATGATAACCTTATCTTGGTGGGAAAGATAAGGAGAGATCTAAATAAATGAAAACCTCCTCATCTTCTGAATACTCACCCATAGCCACCACTAATCAAATGGTGCAAAAGATGTCATATGAATTACTAGCTCTAAGGAGGCAAATGGCATAAGGTATGTCTATTACTCCTTCATACAAAGATGTACCAAGGAGAACATTCCCCAATTAGGCATACCAAGGTAATGCTACCAAGAATCAAGGGTAGCTAAATCCTCTTCCTCCCCCATAGAGTAACCTTGCCCTTAAAGTACTACCAACCAACTCAATAGTTGGATATCTAGAAACTGAACATGATTTCTCTTTCCAACTTGAGTTTGATCAAGAAAATGATGCTAATCTCTTCATGGAGGGTCAAGAAGAGTCAGTTAGTGACTCCCACATTGGTTTCTAAAATTATCAGGATGAACCCAGAGGTGAAGGTAATGCAACTAAGGGGTCATATGCTATATTCACCTAGTCCATGAATCAACCAGCTCAATAAGATGATAAGGAGAAAGTAGAGGAGTAGCCTTAACTAGTAGTTTCATTTGCTAAATAGGGGTTTACTCTTCCTTTCCAACCAAAGGACCTGGTGATTGTGAGAAAGGTAAGTACCTCAAATACCCCTATAACTTCTACTTCAATTTCATAGTCTAGTCCTCCCCCCCCTAAAAACTAAAAGGATGAACTCCCATCCTCTCTTCCTAATCCATTTTAGTCATTTGACATAGTCGACCATGTCAAGAAAACAAAAATCCAAATGACTGAATTTGAATTCCTACAAGCCAATCCTAAGTAGTTGGATAGGTTGGTGGAGTGTGTGAAAAATATAGCCATCCCTGTAGGATAAGAAACTAATAAGGTAACTCTTGATCCTTCAAGGAACATGCCCATCCCAAACCATCTTGTCATCACTCCTCCTGTTGTCCCTAAGAAAGTAGATCCTTTCTATGTTTCCCTATTAATAAATGGTCATAAGCTGAGCAACTGCATCATTGATTCCGGTGCTTCAGACAATGTCATGCATACCAAAGTGGCAGAATCTCTTAGTCTCACCCTGACCAAGAAATTTGGTAGATGCTTCTCCATGGAGAATAATCAATTACCACTATTGGGGCAAATCAAAGATGCCCAATTTGCATTTACAGCCTTTTTAGACAAGAGAATCAAGATGACTATCTTGGTGGCTGATGTCCCAAAATCCTATGGCATTCTACTTGGACAAAATTTTTGTAAGGATGTGGGAGGAGAACTAAGCATGGACCTATCTAAGGTAAGGATCCCTATCAAAGGCATGATGAAGATATTTCTCCTTGAAAAGAAGGAAAAATACGTGGTCACCTAAATGTCAGCCCTTGCAACATAAATTCTATTTGAGTCTTCAAACAAGGCTAATTTTTTCTTGACCACAAAGGATGTTCAAGTTTTTATAGACAAAAGTCCTATAGCTAGCAATCCAAGAATTGATCCAAACAAGACATCAGAAGGATTAGTAGGGCATAGTACAAATGAAAAAGGATCTTCCATCTCTAATGAAGAGAAATCTGATAGAATATCAGCTTTTGATGATGCTTAGATCCTAGAATCTGATGGCAGCAATTCTTCTACTAACAATGGAGCTAGGACTATGTTGATATCTCCTCAAGGAGATATTTTTCCTTCATGCAAGTTACAGTTCAGCAACACCAACAACACAATTAAATGTGAATCTCTATTACTAAAATTGAAGGCTGCTTAAGACCAGGATGTCAAACTCCTTCACACCAAAGGAGATGATGAATCAGTGGTTTGTTAGGTGTCTGAGGGGGACAATCAAAGCATGTGCCAGACTAAACTAGTAGAATAACAAGCTATGGTTGTGGACCATACTATAATTCAAAATTAGGAAAAGGAACTCTTTGCCAAGAGAGCAAAGATTCATGTTTTTCAGATTAAAATTCAAGTCTTGCTATGGGGTAAGAGAATAAAATCAAAGGGAAGACATAGAAAATTGGTTTCCTAGTGGAGAGTTCCATTCACCCATCACCAATTTTGTGGAGAAAATGGCTTCTTGCTAGGTTATCAGGATAGAGCAATATTTTCAATACCTCTCAGGGGGTAGCATCTGAAGTACTTCAATTCTTGAAGTACCATATAAGTTCACTTGTACATTTGTATATTTGTATAGTTTTTATTTCTACTTTGTGTTATTCATTTTCTTTTTTGGAGCCTTTATTTTTGGGTAGCATGACTCCATAGCCCAATGGCATAATTCAAGGCACTAGAGATTCTAGTTTCCACTCCCCTTAGTTGTTTCAAAATTTTAACTAAGGGAAGTTCCCCAACTGGAGCCAACTGTGGTCCCCCAAAAATATCACTCATTTTTGGGACAACATTTGAAATATTTTGTTCCTACAGACCAAAATCCTCTCTTCCCATTTCAAAAATTATTCTAAGCATTTAGGTTCTTCACTTTTCAAGGCTTTCTGAAAAATCTATAGACTCTACAGGCCAAGTTCTATGGGCTTCACAGGTTGATTTCTACGAACTCTATAGGAAAGAAGCAAGCTCTCAACACTTAGGTGATTTCAAGGTTGGTTCAACGACAAGGTTCAACCAAGATGTCCATCGACAAGAATTTAAGCAAGGATTGAACCACTGAACCATTAAATCATTAAACCTTGAACCATCTTAGGTTCAACAGGTTCATGGGTTCAAAGGTTCAATGTCATAAGTAGGAGTTAAGCACATTTTTCAAGGTACAAAGTTTAACCATTTCAAGGTTCCACGGCTCTGAGCATCTAACAAGTTTCAAAGGCTTAAACCATTAAACCATTGAACCTTGAACCATTTTTAGTTCATGAGTTCATGGGTTCATGGGTTCAAAGGTGTCCTCAACTAAGGAAAGGAGTGTGAAAAATAAAAGGATGAGCAGAAGCTTCCAAGTGTCACCTATCGAGACACATTACGCTTTGTTTCTAAAAAGTGGCGGGTACTACCATGTGTCCCTTTTAAAGCTTGTCAAGAGCTTCCAAGTGTCAAAATCCACAGTCCCTTCCTTTCTTTCCATTTTTTTGAGCAAGGACCATGGTGGGTCCTGGGTGAGTGACTAAAATAAATGGGATGTGATAGGTATCATCATCTGAGAGAACCCAAAGGAGCCTCAAGAATTTATATGATGTTACAAAAGCTAAAGAGCAAAAAGTGCCATGTGTCAATGGCAAAGGGTTTCAATATGATGTAGTAGAAGATTCCATGTGTTCTTGGTGAGAACTATTAGAAGCCAACAAGTGTCACCATCCATGAGATTACTAAAAGTGAGTCCTAACTATTTCTAAATGTGTTTCTAGAGTGTGATGGAAGCCACCATGTGTCATCTCCTGTGAGACTCTTGAAAGTTTCTAAGAGCTCCTATGAATTAGGCAGATGCTTCCATGTGTCCTCACCTATTTTAATGGAATATTCCACATTTCACTTGTTTGAAGTAGTGGAAGATGCCACATGTCAAAGAAGGAGCACCCTCAAATGAAAAGGCATAGAGTCAAGGAAAGGTTTCCTTCAGACAAATTGTTTGAAGGAATTTCTTTAGACATTTTATCTAAAGGAAATAAAAGAAACAATAGCCTTTAGAAAGGATCAAATCCTAAAGGCCATCTAGAGGATCTCGAAGAGAAGGTACCCTTATGAGGGGACACTCGACACTCAGAAATGGACCCTGTTCAAGACCCTGAAGGGCAAGTTCCCTTCGAAAAGGGTCAAGCCTTAAAGTGTAGTGGAAGCTACCAAGTGTCACAAGTTGAGACACAATATCTAACAAGTTTCAAAGTCATGGATGCCACCATGTGTCCTCACCCACGTCATAGTAGAATGTCAGGCCTACAAATGTCAAATTTGGGGTGATTGGCTAGTTTTTAACCTTAAAAAAAAGAAAGACCCACTAACATCAAATTGGTTGCAATGAAGTGTATCTTTGCAGGATTAAAACATCAACCTAAATGCATTCAAAGACCCTAAGGCTAGGGATAAGAGAAGGAAGAGATAAAGAGGGAAACTCAGCAAGAGTTATTTCTAGTAGGTGAAGCAGTTTACCAGGTAGATATTTGGGGCCTGCCAACATTAAAAGCACAGCCTATTTGTCCCCTTTGGAATAAAGGTAGAGTAGATAGTTGTGCGACTAGCAGGTGATGGAATGAGTGATTTAGGCTTGGGAGGAGGCACTAGAGATGAATCAACATGACATAATTAAGGCAGCTACCTTGCTCTAGCTTGACCCTCCCTGACAGAACCAAGAATGCATCCAAGGCATTAATTACATAATATGGGTTGCTCTGTTGGAAAAAGTGCCAATCTTCCCTCAGGCCTCTATATAATGTAATCTCTTGTATCATTTAAAAGAGATCTTCCCCTTACCAGAAGTGAAAATATACCCAAATTGAGATGCATTACTAAGACTTTGAGCTCAGATTGTTGTTCATATTTCTTTGATTGAATGAGAAAGCAAGTTACTTGCAGACTTTGTGCTGTTATAGCTTGTGCTACTTTAGGAAATTGTTCTTATGTCTATTTCCTAGAAGAATTATTGTTTATTTTATCTAATAAGTAGAACTAGTGGAATTAATAAGGAAGGTGTCCTAAAGTCAGTTACTTTCAGACTTTGTGCTGTCATAATCATCTTTAGTGTGTGTTTACTTTTTTGTCTCTGTGTAAAGGACCTTGGGATGACTTTGTGCCCCCACTATTCTTTGTATTCCACTCTAGGGTAGTCAAGGTGGATACTTTGAGCTACATATTATATTTTTGGTTACTCTATACTCTGTTACCAATCACTTGTTACCAGAAAGAGTCCTGTTGTTTGCAAGAACAAATGCTTCTAAAAGAAGAGAAGTGCCTTCTATCATTTCACTAAGATTTCTACTATACAGGAAGGGATCTGGCTCTTGGTTGAATGTTACTTCTAAAAGAAGAGAAGTACCTTCACCAATCACCCAAGATTTCTCCTTTAAGCTATGAGCATCATCTTTGAAAAAAAGAGATGGATGGCTTATTCTACCCATGAGTGTTACTTTCTACTTATATATATAGTATATAACACCTTTATACTTATAGGGAACCTCTCCTTGATGAGAGGAGAGATATGTCCCCTTTGGATGTGGTAAGCCTGCAACATTGGATGACCAATCTTCCTATGTTGTGGTGAAGAGACCTATTTTGCTCACTAGTTAGTTGGTCGACAAAATATTCACCCAACATTTCTAATGCTTCACACATAATATATTTTGTAACTGACACATCTTCTTTGCCTATTTTGTGATTAAAATTAATATTTTATGCATTTTTTGATTTTTATTATAAAGGATATATGCTTTATTTAGAGATTTTATGACTAACTTATTTTCATGTAAGTTTACACATTTTATAATGGAAGTTGTCTTTTCTCAAATTTGCCTATTTATACATCTACTTTTATTAAATTATGTATGTAGATTACATTTTTGGCATAATGGTTATATAACTTGAAAGATTGATGTTAGCTTGATTGTTTTTTAGGTTAGTAGATCATTACTCTTTTTGGTTGGTCTTTGTTCCATGACAGATTGAACATCTTGTCTAAAAAGGATTCTTGAAGATTCTTGGTGATCACACTTTCTTCCTTGCGACTTTTGGTGGCACCTTCTCTTCTTTATTATTTAATATTTTTTAGTTCCTCTTGAAGAAATTTTCTATTAATGTGAACTATTATGTCATTTCAAATCCTTTCTTTGTTTTTAAATGCTTTATCCACTTGTAACCCCAAATTAATTTTAAGGTGAAGTGTTAGAGAATTAATATTAGTTTGGCTCCTTCTTAAGTTTATAGACTTATACTAAATCTTAGTTATGTGTGCATTTATTATATTTGTAAATTCATTTTATTCCTACCTTTTTGAGTTGTCACTGACCTCTCTAATCCACTTCTTAGATTTAGAGTTAATTCCATGTAAAACTCACTTCAACACATGGCACACACATCTCTCTCTTTGTAAGTGATTATGACACAAGTGACACATACTTGGAGGGCTTGTAAGGTCATAATGGGGTCCTATATAAATGTCATTTTCTTCCTTTAGCTCTATAAAAGATCTCTTCCTCTCCTCTTTTATTCACTACTAGAATTTTTAGCTCTCTCTCTTCTTCTCTTTTGCTCTTTATTCAATGTTGTACTTCTTAGATATTTTGGTAGCAAGCCTTCTAATAAGATCACATGACTTTTTCTCTGATGCGTTTGGTTTTCCACTTTAAAATATTTGTCTCAACATTTTTGGCTTGATTTTATCAATGTGATATTATTATTTGGCCATTTATTGTTCATTTATTTAAATGTTATTTTTACCTAAGAAATAAATCTATCAGAAAATGAGCATATAAAAATAATGCATTGTGAACATGCCCCCAAATTTAATATTCAAGCATATGGATTCTAGATTGATTTATAATAATATATATCTAAGTATCTAAAATTAAATTAGGAAAGGTTATGTCATGCATGATGCCCCCAATCTAAGCAAATTGGTATGGATCTAAGCTAAACTAAGATAAAAATGATATATCTATAACTAACCTATAAAAACCTAGAGTACACTTGATATAATTTTTTAGGTAATCTATATTTTTTTAAAACTAAGGATACCAGAAAATAGTGCCACATATTGTATAGTATCACCATGTGGTGCAAGTGTCCCAATTTGGGTGTTAACGTTTGACTATTTTTATTTTTATGAAATTGTAATTGATATTTATGTCATTAAATTTAAGTGTGTTTACTTGAATCTAATTTCTATAATATGAGTCTATTTATTAAAAATTATATTTTGAGTTCATTATACTAGCTTGATCTCTATGAAAAACCCTTAAGAATGCCTCCTCTTTTGAGGGGAGTTGTTGAACTTGTGAAAGAATTGTCCTCAAAATAAAAATATTTGAAAAATGTGTGTTAGATAGGGTATATTTAATATATACTTAATAATAAAATATAATGTGCATACATAATATCAAAATGTAAGATAATTTAATCACATGTTTGTAATGTGTGATGTATGTGAGGTATAGAATTTATAATGTTTTCAAGATAGATATAATAATTTATGTGAAAAAAAAAATCTTTGAGTAGATACCTATAGGGATGGGGAATGATATCCATCACAACACCCAAGTAGTAAGGGGAGATGCATGAGGTCCCTCATGGCATATAAAACTATAATGTGTGACAAGTAAGAGATAAGTTTCATGGTCATGGATCATATAATAAATAATACATACAATGCATAGGAGGCATGAAAAGTAGACCAAGGGGACACAAAAAAAGGACATGGGAACATATCACTAAATCTAATAAATCAATTCATACAAAGACATGTTTAAATTTACACATACAAAAAAATCAAGCAACTTGGCTTAGAGACACATAAAGGACATGTTCAAATGTCCACATACATAATAAAGAAAGCACACTCAAGGACATGAGAACATGTCCAAAGCATAAATATAGTGAAAATAAGTGGTATAGAGACATAGAGAAATGGCATATTGAAATTCCCTAGAATATAAAAAATAGAGAGACATAATCAAGTCTAAACTAGGAAATATAGAAATGAAAGTATGCATAAACATGGAATATAAATATATGTAATAGATAAGACATATAATTTGAGTCTAAAGTGGTAGCAGTTAGAAAAAACTCTAAGTAGGTGTATCATGATCAATATATAGATACAAAATTGTTAAATCTATGATGTAGAGTTTATAAATATGTAACTTGGTAATTGAAACTCTGTATAGGGTGCCCCCCAAATTGGTGAATGTGTTAAATGAAGAACTTATGTATTTGTGTATATGCCCTCAGTAGATAATATTAAATATAGATTAGTATAATGGACCTGAGTCCTATAATAATATGAAAAAACTCAAAAATAATAAGTGAAGCATCTATGTATGATAAAATTGACTACACTAAGATAGCATATGTAGTGTCTAGTGAATATAAGAAATATAAAAATCACAATGCGTACACTATTTTTTAAATATTGTATTATTTTTGTATTTTATGGATATAAACTATGTATAAGTAACATGAAAATGAAATTATATACAAGGAGAAATAAATAAGGAAGTATGTACAAGAATGGAAGAATAATACTAACCAATGAGTCTCATGAAAGACTCACTATCAATGTGGCATGTGTTAAATAAAGGAAAATTGATAGTACATGATGTATGAAAAGGTAACTATGGTCCTAAAACTTCTTGTACTAAATGATCTATATCTAATACTTTGTATGAAGTGCTGATATGAATTTATGAGACTATGGTATCCTATGAACTATAATGGTCATAGGGACCCATATGGTAGAATAAGTTGTAGCTATCATATGTGACCTATGCTAATAAACCTCATAACTCAATAATAATTATATTGGAATAAAATGAGTATATGGAGGCCCTATATGATCATCATATCTTTATCTTTGGTGTCTCTCTAATAATGTTTTTCATGGGAGAGTATGCATACATGGTAACATAATAGGAGTAGACCTCACCTTCGCTAGTGGATCCACTAAACTCTATGGTGTAATAATATAAATTATGTTCATAACTATAACTGGTAAATAAGTTATAACTGGTAACTAAGTTATAACTTCTTAAAGGATAGGTAGAGGCTACTCATATTAAAGACCCTCAACTATGATCACCTAATTTACATGTATATTTTTAAGGCATGTGTGCATGATGGATAAGATGGCTCATAGTTATTATATCCATGGCCTATCCAATAACATGTCAAATGTTCCTATATTGGTTAGTACTACAAATATAGTGTCCACATGTGTTGGTCCAACCTTGAGTGGAAGTATAATATCCCAAATGGAGCTTTGAATATGGTGACTAAAACCATGAATAACTATGTCTATAAGAGATATATCTTGATTTAAATACCCCAAATAATGTAGAAGTGTGATAGTACACATGTTAAGAACTGATGCATTATAATCTATAATACTTTATATATGATGATGATCTATGGATGTTTGTACAAAGAGTACATATAAATCTAAGTCATCCTTAATAATCCACTACTTTCAAAAAGTGATGAGTGGTCTAACTGGGAGTGTAATATAATACACACTAATTATATTATGTAAGGGTTGTACATCATCTATATTAATATGATATGATTTATTGGTGGATGTGCTTGATATTTATAGTTAAAACCTAAAGTGACCCCTACCTCATTTTTTGTATACTTTGGAAATAGACCTGAGAATATTTTCAATGACTTAGTTTTCATTTGGTGAACTTTGGGTGCATCTATGGGTGTTCCCACACCAATTATGTTGGACTTATATCAAATCATGTATCTTATGTTTCAATATGATTTATAGGTTTATTGTATGTCCTATTGACCTATGATATTAATATAATGTATTAGAATCATATCTTTTTAGAAGAGGACATTTGGTATCATCATCATTAATGGGAGGGAGAGATATGACATTAAAATATATGATCAAGTGTGAAACACATACTAGTGATTTTGGAATGTTGTGGTAAGCTATTTGTGGAGATGATAAAACTAGTTGAGGAGATGGCTCTAAAGATATCTTAACTGTGGCCTTTGGATCAATTTTATTTGTATTGGCCCCTACCTTGTATGGAGCCTTACTATAACTCTTATTAGTTGATTAAGATGTACTTGTATATTTTAGTTTATCCATAGAGAGAATATTTAATTATCTTTATTTCATTGTGTTCCTTAATATATATAGGTTAGAAATTTATTGAACAAGATAGTTTCATGTAATGCTAGTATTAGGCTCTGTTTGAATATGCCTTGGATCTATCTATCTATCATGGGGCTAGTCAAATTTTCCAATTTATTCTTATATCATAAGACATATTCTATAATGGGCACATTGGAATTTTTTTTCAATTATTCTAGTTGAGCATATGAGATCTTATCACTAATTTTTTATTGAGAAGTGTGGTAAAAACATATCTACCAATGGGTTGAATTCATTGAAAGACTAGTTTGGTAGATCATGTAACCACTATAAGGCATAGTCCTTAAAAATAGGTGGTAATAATTTACTAAGGAGATAATCATTAGACATATAGACCAAACATTCTACATGAAAAGCTCAAAGATGGTGTTCTGCATCACCCTTACCATCATATAATGTAAACTTAGGTCCCACAAATCTAAATGGCAAAAGAGTTATTATTATGTGATGTGTCAAAGGTGTATGTAAAATAACATGAGAATCCAAGGCATATTATGTCCTAATAGCTCCTTCCTCAAGATGTAACACTTTAGCTTGTAGATAATGAACCTCATGCATAAGGGATTGTACATATGGAGAGGAGGAACTAAACATAAGAGGTGTAGCTACACTAAAGGTTGTTGAGTTAAAACTAGCTAGTTTACAATTTGATTTTTCCTCAAAGTAGGTATAATAATGTTATCTGGGGGATTATAAGATTGAACATTATTTAATTTTTGAATTTCTTTAGGGATAATATTGATAAGTTCATATTGCATATCTAAATGTTTATAAACAAAAGATTTCAATTATCTCTTATCAATTTCATCAAATCAGTTTTTGAATTTTGCCATTGTAAGTTAGGGAGTAGGAAAACAAAGTTTTGTATATTTTAAACCTCTAATGAAATTTAAGGTATGAAATATTATAATAATTAAATACTAAAACAAATATAAGATTTTAGAAATAATATTTGAGTAGACAAAAGAAGATAATACAAACCCTAAGAGAATATAGGGTTAGGGTTTGAGTAGTATTTAGAGTAAGTTGGGTTCACCAAATTTTTAAAATTTTTAGGACCTAGATGAATGTAAATCCCATGTGTTTAAATATTTGAGTATAGTAAATAAGGGTATAAATATGCAATAAATACAATTGTTGTCAATCAAGAGTGTTACCCTTGTGAGAATGTGTGCGACTTTCCACTCTTGATGAAATAATAGAATCTCTCCTAAGTGTGGATGTGTTTGAGATGGAGAGAATATATAGATAAAGGGTTGGTTCCCTTAATTCAATCACTAAAATTTGTATCTAATCCTACTTATTATTGATGTTTTGACTAAAGGAAAGGGTGAAGGAGTAATGCTTGTATTGGAATTGACATGAAAACATGAATGAAAGATGTTGCACTAATGTTTGTGATCATTTTTTATTTAAATTAAAACTCTTGAAAATTAAAGGAGCCTACACACATTCTCTTCACTTTAGGTATATGGATTATATAATAGTGTTTCATACAAAGGACTTAAAAACACTTACTCTTTGCATGGAAGGAATGAAAGATTGTTAAATTCACTTCCAAGATTGGACTGAGGTTGTACCTAGACACTTAATGACCTCTAAAAATTCAAATATGATGTAATAAGGTAAAAAACTAGACATTAAAATTAAATGATTCTATTTCACAATGTTATATCAATGGAAATCACACATACACTTCACACAATAACCTAAAAATGGAGGAAATTAGCTTCTTATTTCTTCAAAAGGGTGTAGTAAATTTTTTTGACAAGCTTTCATCATAACCAAAGTAAAAAAGTGATATGATAATGTTGTAAAATAAATTACAAATAGGAAAGAGTAAGAGAGTGGAGACAAAGCAACACCAAAATAGGGATGACTCACTTTGTCCTCACACCTTTCAAACCTTACATAGTGTTTCCTAGATTATATCTCGTCTTTGTTTCAAAAAAGTGGCATGGAAGGTAGATTTTAAATTTTTTAGGAATCTTGAAGAAGTCTTGAGCACTGATTGGTGAAGATTTGACCTTTGAAATGCCTAAATGTTTTCTTAGATTCCCTATATCCTCTTTTGCATGTATTCTTAATGAATAAGTCATCCTCCATGAAAATAAGTATTAGAGTCTTCATAAATTATTCCATTAAATACTTTTCCTCATCCATTTATGAGGTCTCTCCACCTTACTTGGGATGTTATAAGACTCTTTGAAGATCCTTTGAATTTGTCTCCTTGACTTGGTATAGAAGAGAAAAAGGTCTCTTCAAGGTTGCTGAGAATATTTCAATAAGTTGATTTTTTTTTAAGATAGATATTAAAATTTTATTATCCTCAAATTGGTGTATAAGGTGAGAAGGAAACTTTAAAATCTTATTGAATAGATTCCATGTATTGACTTGGTGGTTTGACAACTTGAACTCCTCCTCTTGCAATGAGGGATAAAAGGTAGAAAACTTTATTCTGATTTGAATAATTAAAATTTACTAAATGGATGGCCTCTCAACATCATAATAGACCTTTGAAAAGACAACTGGAGCCATCAAATAGTTTAAAATATGCATTTTTCTCCAAAAGGTCACATTTGGCTTCATTCCTTGTAGCCCTCAAAAGAGGTAAATCCTCCTTGTGTATATTAAATTATGGAGGATCATGAATAAATAAAAAAATATTTGAGGACCCAATATCTCCATACATATTCATGATAAGTTTTAGGACTTAAATCTGAGTGGAAGTGTGCCTTTCCTACCATTTTTTATCTTCAACTAGGCTTAATTAGGCCTCCTTCCCTAAAAACTAAGATTTTAATCCATAGGCCTACCACACATGAAAAACTATTATTAAGTGTTTTATTCACTTTCCCCATTCCAATACCATTCTCCATGTCAAATTTCAAGTTTTGGGACATTATATGAATGGGTGAACCATGAAATGGATAAAAACCCTAGTCTAGGAGCTCGTGCATGCTTGAGAGGCATTTGAAGATTTTTAATGATTTTTTTGGTTTTTTATTATTATAATATTTTTTGAGGTATTAAACACCATTTTATAATTCAATCTCATTAGGATATTCCTTTTTAAGAAGTTTATAGGCCTATAACCTCTCCTTTTAGCTTATAAAACTGAGTTTTCTTTAGATGTTGGACAAGTTGCCAACTTTTAGAGATGGTATAACTTATTATGAGGCATAAAAAGGTGTTTTTAAATTTTTTTAACATTTATTTAGTATAAAATATGATACTCATGGTTTGTAATCCATTTCATACCTTCCTCCTTCAAGAAACCACTTATAAACATGTTTTTTTAACTTATTTTATACACCCATACCTATAATTTTACTATTAAGTACCATATATAGATGATCATGGGAATTTTAGAGATGATAAAAGTCATTTTTAGGTCAAATTATTTCATTTTGGGCACTTAAAGCATCAATTTCCCTAGTTGAGTCTTTTAGAAGGGTTTAATAAGTTTACCATCCTGGCGATGGTTCATAAAGCATAGGGGGTTAAATCAAAAACTAATTCCAAGAATTTTTATTATGGATACCCACATAACATCACCTATGGGCTTGACTTACCATTTAAATTTTCATGACCTTCGATGGGAAAAGTATGCATTCTTTAAGGTTGAGGAAGAAACATGCATAAAAGTGTAACTTTTTGAATTTGACTATGAGTGATAATTCATCAATAAGGTACAAAAAATAATTTATGAACATATATAATAATCCATATCATCATATTTTTCCTTATTATCCTTTGAAACATCATATCTGAGACTAGGGGTTTGTAAGCACATTGGCCATTTTGATCCTAGTTACTAGATTTAGTGTTTTCCACTCTAACTAAGGCCTTATTATAACTGAATAAACCCTATAAGTATGGATATTACTAACTTATATCACTTTAAAAACTTCATTTGTTTTATAATTTCATTTAACTCCTTGGATATTATTCTTAATCAATCAACATAGTACACTAACCAACTATAGGTATCTTCCTTAGTTTCTTGACCTTCAATGACTGACTAAAGAATTTATCCTCCTTCCAATGTTTAATATTATTATGGGAATACTCTTCATGATTTTATATACTCTATTATTCATTTTAAACTTATTACTCATATGAAATATTATAATCTACTCAAGTAGACATGACTGTGCTCCAAGAGTCTCTTGATTATAGGTAGTTGCAGGGATTGAATTACAAGGTTTAAACCATAATATAAAGTAATTTTAAATGTATTTTTTGGTTTAAATTGAATCTATTCACTTTTATATTCACCTAGGCCTCATCAAAATGTACACATTATCTTCAACTCTCTCCAAAGATCTCATACACCTACATAGGCCCATGGAGTGCTAAAAGTGTCCCAACTATAGTTTGGAATTGAATTTATATTTAAAATAATGGTATTTTATATATGTTTATTCATAAAACCATTAATGTTTCCCATAATTATTTCAAAACCCCTACTTTTATGTATTTATAAGAGACAAACTTTTCCACTAGATTATACACACATGCTTATATGAGAATGTCTAGTCTTGAGGGATCATTATAGACCTTTTGGATATCACCTTGGGGTTTAGGATATTGAATAATATATTTATAAATTTTAATAACATTTAATTCAATTATCATATATTTAAATACTAATTTTTATATTTGTATACATTAAAGACTTTGTTTGTCCTATCTTTGTTCTATTATTCTTCATGTTTCCTCACATACACTGGTTGTAGGTGTTAACTAAGTTCATGGTTGTAATGAAGATAATATTTAATTATATATAAATTTATGATTTACTCAAAATATCCTTTAGTTACATGAATTCATACACCATTTACTAACTCAATAACATAAACACACATGCATAATCACTGTACCATATTGTCACACACTCCATAGGCTTGCGTAAACTTAAAAGAAAGATATTGAAGACATATATAATCTATAATGTATCCTATAATTTATGAAAAATTATAATAATCCCAATGTTATCTATACGTTTTTCACATGTTATATTTTATCTTTTCTATTTTTTTCTCAAAAATAGACTTGACTGAGTTCTTATAAGCTAAGTGACTTTGAAGTTGAGAATTGTATCTTGTATGAACCTATATGAATTTAAAATGATTTATTTAAGATTATATTATTATTTTTTGGATTCATACATCTTTTTCACTTACCCAATCTTACCCCTTAATGAATAAATTCAACCTCATGCTCTTAATAGGCCTACTATACCACCATTACTCATAGTATGACTGTAGATGACTATTTGGTCCTTTTGGCTTCTATACAGATAGAGGGAGGAATGATAAGGTTAAATCAAGTGAAAAATGTATATCAAGACTCTAATTTATCATATTTCATCTTAAAATTTCTTGTATAATCATCAAACTTAGTATAAAAGTTTTTATTGGCATGAAACCAAAATTTGATTTTTCTCTTAAATGCTGCTAAAAAACCATAAATAATGCAAAATGGACAGATGGAATATTTAATGGTGTTTCAAGAGTAATAGGTATTAGGATGAAACCTAATTAGTTTTGATATAACTTTACATGAGATTGAATAATGCTTCAACTAACCTTAAAAATTTCAAATAGTGAAATATCATGTTACCTTAAACTCTACTAATAAACCTTAAACTTTACTAAAATGTTCTTCAAGGATCTCATTCATGATTTAATTTTATGGATCATTATGTATTTAACTATTTTAACCATATTATTTGATTGATCCTCACTATCTTCATGAGTAAAAACCATAAGTTGAAACTCCTACAACTAGTCTACACCTTCTCTTACCTTAATTGCATCCCATTTAATAGTGTTCTACTCATTCTTGACATTATCTTAAGAGACTCCATGTAGCCTTGGTAGACCTTTGACTGAAAATATACATGTTTAATTGAATTTTTCACTTGATATTTATAATTATATTGAAATTTTAAATTTATTAAACCTTAACAAACCCCTTGGTGCATACATATGCATCACAAGTCTCCTATGATTATGCCACATAGCCTTGAATATGTCATTTAGCCATATAAGGCCTAATTAGATCATTTTCTCTCTTTAATTACTACCTATTGACCTTGAGTAAATTTATAGAGTTTTCTAAAACTATCTAATGCTCTTAATCAACCTATTTATTTTCTGGATTATCTATTCATTGAAGTTCATGGTAAAAGTATATGCAATCAAGGGACAAGTATATACAATCAAGGGAAAAGTATATGTAATTAGGCATATAATTAAACTCATGAATGATTTCCTAAGTATCAAGACAAAATAATAACATGAATTTCATGTGAGCTTAATTATTAATATGTATAAATATTTTCTATCCATTTAGACACATCTTAAGACCCTATGCTGACTTGAATAAGAAATTTTTACATCAAAAATTCCTAATTTAGTGACTGGACCTTAATAAATATCCTCTAACTATGGTTATCTCAAGGAATCCATTATAATATATGGAGGTATATGAGTTTTTAAAATTAAGAGGTGTATCATGATCAAAATATGAACTTGAGAACCAATGAAGATGAAGATACTTAGTCACCAAATCAAAACATGCTTCCTATCTCTTATATTTAAAAAATAACATAAGAAACCATCTTTATACCAAAATATAATTATAAAAACTAGGTACTTGATTATAAAAACATTAAATATCTCATATTTTAACCTAAAATTATCCCACCATTACCATTTTTATCCATTGAGTTATGAAGTGAAGAAACTGAGGTAAACTTGGACCCTATTTGGATGACTAGGACATAATGACCCCATTACATTCTTAATGATTGTTCATAAATATGGGGAGTTGAATATAAAACTCAATAAAATTAACTTGAATGTAATTAGGTTATGTATCATTTCTCAATATATTTTGACCTGACCTTCTTTATCATGGTTGTACTAAGTAAAAATTGATGACCTTCCTTGAGCTACCAAAGAAGCCAATAGTAGAGATGAATGGGTTTTTTTAAATTTAGCATCTGAAACTCCTTATAAACCATGTATTTTACCTTTAGGATGGTAAATTAAGTCTTTAATATTGTTTAAAGTTAATTTCACCTTGAAACTTGTATGAACAACATCAAAAGAGCCCTTTTTAACACTAAAATTTTCATGATCACTTAATAAACCTAATGGAAATGGTAAAAAAGGTATTAATTAGACATATAAAAGTCTAAAAAGGTATATAATAACCTTATTCTAGTACTATATTTCCATTACCCTAAAAAACCTTCTATGGAAGCCATAAAATGATCTAAAATGCAACCAATTGGGTTATGATATCAGTCAAGAATATCACTAACCTGTTCAATTATTTGTAGAGTATAACATGACCTTTAAAATTACTATGAGACCTATCAAGACACACTGGACTCATTTCATCACTTTAAACTCACTAAAATAGATCAAGAAGTGACTAGACATGCACATAACTATGAAGAACAAAACCTTAAACTTATCAAAATTACCTTAAACTATACTAAACAAGGATTCAAATGACCATTTTAAGGAAAAAACAAGACCAACACAATGATCAATAGGAAAAACAATTATAATGAGTAAAGTTTCAAAATGTAGGGGTTAAAATTTTGCCTATAAGTTTAAAATTATCAACAATAACCAGTGATTTATTATGAAATTGACTAGATTTGACATTTCTAAAAATAAAAATAAATAGTGTAATGATAAATTATCTAGAAAATGACTAATATGGATGATATCATGGATAGAAACTAAGGTATAGGTTGGTTTATGTGTTTAAAATAAGATCCACTTATTAAAACCCCTCCTAGATAGTAGTTTCCTAATTGGATACTAGTACCATGTGACACTAGTGTCCTTATTTTAGTTGTAGTGTCCTATGTGTAAAATTATTCTAAGCTTCTAGGTGTACCTATGTCTGAGTCTATCAAGCCTATTCCTAGTTTCATAAGCTTTGGAACCCTATAGATGACCTATTTTGACTAATTTTAGGTGTAAACCCTAATTATCCATATTATTATGACACACAATTGATATAAGTAGTAAATTATGATGTTAGTGGGGTAGATTGGACATCCTCAACACCTAATGTGATGAGAGTTGATTATTTACCAATAATGTGAAGAGGGATCAAGCCTAACATGATTCTCCCCACCTAAGTGATGGTGTAATTGAAAGTGAAGATAGCATGATTGTTAACTTGAGTTCTTTAAATGTGTTTGAGATTTTAAATCTAAATAATGTGAGCTTATAAAATCTTTATATTGTTGTATGTAAAAGTACAAAAAAATAAGATTGTGTACAACTTTTTATGAGGTTTTCATTTAGTGGTTAGAGGGATAAAATACATGTACATATTGTTCTATTGCTTATGTGGGTGTTAAATTAGGTTTAGATTAACCCTAGGTGGTTTGAGATTTGAAAAGATATCCATTTATGGAAAAAGAAAGGAAACCACTATAGCACCAAAACTGGTAAATTAGTGTCATGTGGTGCTACTATCCCTATTATAGCACTAGTATAAAGGTGTTAGAACTTAAGGAATGAAGCACCAGGGTGTAAGAATAAGGCTCTGAGACTAATTTTAATATGTATAGGCTTGATTTTGGCCTACATGAAGTTTGTATAAGTGTGACAATATACCCTAAGATAGATATAGGGATAAGCTAGGGATGGGTGGTGTCAAGTAACACTCTTATAATTCAAGTGTAATTTTTGGTGATTATAATAAGTCAACTTATATATACTAACTTGATTATGCAAACATAACATTAAACTTGTATCACATAGCTGATAAACATAAATATAATGAATGAAGTTAATTATATAATAATGGACCAATTCAAAATAATTCAACTAGAAAAAGTATAACAAATAATCTTCTTCACATAAATCCATCGATTCAAAAATCCACCTCTCCAATGCCAATGAACTCAAACATAAGTGGCTCTAGAAAACTCCATCCATTAGTTAGATGTGATTTTGGCTAGATGAGAGAAGTGAATAAGGAATAATGTCTACTAACCTTTACTTAACAAAACCAAATGATGAAAACATTTAAACAAGACTATTTACATTCATGGTTAATAACACTAACATCTTTGAAATTATTATAACTACTAAAACTCATTTAGATAATTCTAAGATTGAATATTAAGAGTTAAATACATATAATTTCATGCACAAGTCCCAATCTAATGTTAGGGTATGATACCCACAATAAATGCAATTGTATTATTGCTAATAACTCTAAATACAAATAGTATTCTCTAAATATTTCCATCTAAGTAAAATTAACTTAAATGACTGAAATAACTTTTGAAAAAATGAAACAAAACATACACTCAAATAATAATATAAAACCTTCATAAAAAATATTATTAACCTGAAATAGTCTAATAAAGACCTCAAAACATAACTCAATAAATCTATATTACATAATGTAAAGCTATAGGTCAAAGTTAACCAAAAATAGTGTTTATCAATCATGAGTAAGTATCATTTGGATTTATAAACCATCATGATATAAAGAATAAAAATGAAAACATAATGATAGAACAAATCAAACTATCAAATATTCATAACTCCTAGTCAACCCATCATGACTAAAAATTTAATCAATGATCAATATAAAAAAAATAGTCTTTATCAATCATGAGTAAGTATCATTTGGATTTATACACCATCATGATATAAACAATACAAATGAAAACATAATGATATAAGAAATGAAACTATCAAATATTCACAACTCCTAGTCAACCCATCGTGACTAAAAATTTAATCAATGATCAATATACCAAAAATAGTCTTTATCAATCATGAGTAAGCATCATTTGGATTTATACGCCATCATGATATAAACAATAAAAATGAAAACATAATTATATAATAAATCAAACTATCAAATATTCACAACTCCTAGTCAGCCCATCATGACTAAAAATTTAATCAATGATCAATATAGAATTAACTAAATAAGTCAAAACCATCAATGATAAAAATAAAGGATTGCAAGTACAAAAATTTAATCCAGAATAATAATAATAATAGTAATATATTATTTTAATCAAACCCTAGTAATATTTTTTATCAGTAATGAAAACTCAAAAATGTCATAGTTTCCATTCATGGCTGTATTAAATCATGCATGGTTGGTGTTCTAAACAAACATAATGACCTTAGTAAAAACATGAGTTTTTAAAGTTAGGGTTTTGAATTTTTAAAATATTTTTAATCAATATAAAAACCCATAATATTATTGTATATCCATGGATTTAAAATAACATACAAAAATAGTAATGCACCTCCATAATAATAAAATGGGCTTTCACCCTGTTAAAGGGTAAATAGTAGATAATAATAATAATAATAATAATAATAATAATAATAATAATAATAATAATAATAATAGTAATAATAATAATAATAATAATAATAATAAGAGAGGAAAAAAATGAAGTAGTCTAGACTCATCCAAAATTTGGTTGGTTTAAGATAAATTTTGATGGGGCTTGTAGAGGGAATCCAAGAGTTTGAAGGGTTGGGTTTGGAATCAAATATTGTATCATATCCTTAACAAGGCTATCTCTTTGAAACTATTTGATGGAACTAATAATGAATAAAAAGCTCAAGTACTTATAGTAGGAATTGAGATAGATTTGGATTGTGGTATATAATTTTTGAATATTGAAGGGGATTCTCAAGTTGTTATTCAAGGATTGAAATGTCAAAAGGATAAATCCTAGAAATTAGATAATATTCATGTGAATATTTGGCCTAAACTAAATCAATTTGAAGAGTGGATATGTTCTTATTGCTTTTGGGAAAGCAATCAAGTTACATATTTGAAGCCAATGTGGGAATTGATAAAATAGAGGTATCCAAGGTTGACAACACCAAGAAAGGTTGGAGTGACTGCTTGGGGATGAGATTGGTAAACCTCTATTTTTTTTAATTTTATTAAATTTTAATAAAAATTAAAAAGTTATGAAAAAGAGGTGATGGATTGGTTTTTTATTTTTGATGAGTTTTGCATTTGAGTTTGGGTGACAAAAATGATAATGATGAATTTATTAATGCTAAGTATGTATAATTGATGGGTTTATAATGTTTTTTCATGCAAAGAGCTTGCAATGATTATTATATTTTATATGGATGCCACATTTAAATTATTGTTTTTGTTAGCTAGTCTAGTTTAATTTCATAGTATAGAGCCTGAGTTCATGGAATAGTTGTGTTGGAAATTAATATTTGGAGGGCCCAAAGTTAGGGAGATGGGTTTCATAGGAAATATTACCAAAATGAGGATGATGAACATTTTTTGTGTTCTTTTTTTAGAAGTGGTAGATGCTTTAGAGGTAGTTCTAGGTTTGGAAGTGTTGTTTAAGAGAAAGAGTGTGAGTTAAATTCTATTCGGCATCTCTTTTTTCTATCAACTTATGTATTATTATTTTTGAGATGGATAAAATTAAGTAAATGGTGGAGTTTTTTTTTTTTGGATTGAGCATAGGGTAGGTTTGATGTTGGCTTTAGATTCGTTACCTTTAATGTTTTTTATTGTGGAGTTTTTTATTTCCATTTTTAGTTAAATATGGTCTAGGGTATGTTCCCTTATTAATGTTTAACATTATATAATAAAGGTATATCTATTTAATCAATTTCACTTAATAGGTTGAATAAACCTATTCAGGGGTAAAACGGAAAGATGATTATAGGGGTATAGCCATGCCTTTTGTGTAGGATATGTTTCTTCCCATTCCATAATTAGAGGTATGGATATCTTCATAGAGGTAATTAGGTAGACTAAAAGAGATAAATTTGATAGTGTGTGGTGTGGTGAGAGGCTTGTTTAATGATCCTTCATGGTGGTAGGAGAATAAGAAAGAGAAGATGGTGCAAGGAAGCTACAAGAAAAGTCAATTTTTTTTTTAAGATGGCTATTTTTATGGCTTTGAGGTCTAATAAAGGTTTGGAATTGGTCCATCTAGTTGTAGTGGAGTGTGATCATGTTCAAAAGGTCAAATATCCTAAGCCATTAAAGAAATAAAGGTTGATATAATCTAGTTTGATAGTTGATAATGTTTAGAAATAAATAGATATAATAATTCTTGAATAATAGAAAGAATGTGAAACAATTGGTTTTTTAGGTATGGGGTTGGTTTCTCCTATGTTTATTTCTTCATTATATAGTTTTTTAAACTCTATTTTAGTTTATTTATGTAGTTTAAAAACTTTTGGTATAAAATTTTAGTTTTTAGATGGTCAAATGCCTTGACAAATCTATTATTAATCCAATCCTTTTGGATTTCTATGTTTATCATAAAGGGACCCCTGTAACCCTGATACTGAGATAAAAAAATAAAATGGAATTTAAAAAAAATTCACACAAAAATCACCCACATAATACTTATGGACAAGATGTAATGACCACCATTTATTTGCATTTAAAAAAAACACCCATAAATAACTTGAACCCTTTAGGGCTTTGTTCCTCATTACCATCCATCTCAAATAATATTATTTTCATGTCCAAAGACAATAATGATTGTGTTCATTTTACATAAAAATTTAGTTCAAACCAGCAAGGCTAAAATTCAAACACGACTTAGAATCTTAAATACAATAATTACTTGAAGCCTTGTTAAAGGATTAAACAAGATATTTTATTTTATATTCCCCAACATGGATCCAATTTTATGAAATAAACAATTCCAATTCAAGAATGAATTTAATCTTCATAATAAAAACCAATCACGCCATTTTTAACTAATTCAAACCACCAGATGACTCCACAACACCCCTTTCATGGATAACAAGATAAACTAAATTATATTTCAAACTTAGAAAGAAGTTCATGCCTCTAACCACCTCACCATTTCCATTAGTTTCCATGCATGAAATCTAGTAAAGTCTCCCCAAGATACAAGGCTTCTAAACATGAAATAAAAAATGGTGAAGAAAAAACCTAATAGGGTTGGAAAGGTCTCAACAAATTTTACATCAAATAGAGAGTCAATGATAGAAGATGTAGTCATAAACAAAATCAAATACCTCAACTAATGCCATGTCATGATGGTTCATGTATGTTATTAAGTTACATTAGTAAAACCAATCCAAGACTTGGTCTCCATAAAAATTTAATGCCATACGAGTTCCAAACCAAATCACAAACCTTAATTCAATTGAACATAAGCCAAAGACTAATTTAAAAATGCAAATTACCTTTGAACCATATCAATGATTAACACCTTTAATGCTAATGTGAAATAGGACTATGACTAGTATGTCATTAAAGAGTCTAAAACACAAAATATTCCAATTATGAGTAAGATAGAATCCAAATATCAAGAATTGACTAAGCAAATATTAGTAATGCTAAGAAGTGTCAATTAGATCTAGGAGACAAAATCAATTGATAAATTAATGATTGAGAAAGATGTTGAAACCAACTAATGACCAAATCAATAAATATATTAAACTCAAACATGATAACACTCATCAATGTAAAGCATATAGATAAAAATGACTTAGATCATTCATAACCATTAAAGCCTAGTTTATAATTTTAAGTTCACTATTTATTTTCATTCACCTTTTGAGACTCACCTCATTGTTTGGAGTGTCATCCAACCTAGCTTAGATTTAATACCATCAATAATATACATACTATATAAGAAAAATAAATGTAATAACAACATCAAATGCAATAATATAAATAAATTAAATAATGAATCAGTAACTCATTAAGAATAAATATCCAATGCTATAATTAAAAACATATCAAATAATTGTCTAAACAAAAATCAATAGTGGATCAAAAATACATCATATAACTATATCACAATAGTAATCCACAAAATTATGTCTCAAATAGTTAATAGCTAAACCATAACATCAATTAAATTTAATGGAGTTAAACACGGTCATGATAAAAGAACTAAACCTAGGTTGTTGAATCATACATAAATTTTCATGTTTCTAAAATACACTATTCATAACATTTCCCAAGTTATCCCACAAATCACAAATTATTTTATATTTGGAAGGATAAATAATATATTTTAAATATTTTAGCCTTTTATTTTAAGCCCCACTATAATTTGATAAATAAGCTATAATAGATAAATTATCCACCCTTATCCTTCCTCCCATATCAGTCTTGTTTAATGTTTTCAAAAAGCTATTTAGATTTTCAATATTGTATTTGAAATTCTCATTTTCCTCTTTCATTTTTTATATCTCCCAAGGGAAATTATTTTTTATTTTTATCTACTCTTTGATTACTTGGTTAAATGAACTAACATATTCAGAATCTTGTTATTTACTATAGTAAGAGTAGATATTAAATTATCTAGTTCAAATGGTCTATTCTTCATAAAATTAAGGTTTTTAGAAACATAATTTTTTTTCCATCAAAAATCTTGTAATACCCGCTAAATTTCAACTTCAACATGACCCACAAATTTTATAAGGCCAATGATACACGGAAATTGAGTTTGAGAATATGATGAAGGATTAAAAGGGTATAATCATCCTTTGTCACATATGTATATTCTAACTTAAAATCCCTAAATTTTTTTCCTTCACATCATCTTTCCATACATTTTTTTGGAAGGGATCCATATCCTTTTCTAACTCCACATGTATCACATATGGTATATTTCTCATTTTTCACATGTTTGCATGTGGATCCATTTAGAAAAATGAATAAAACCTAATGTCAGTGATGTTATATCAAAAAATATTATGCAAAAGATAAATATGATCTCACATAAATATTAGGACAAAAAATAGAGGAAACTTTATGTGTTTTAAATTCTACCTTACAAAAGAGAAGACATGAGAACATAAGAAACCTAAGCTAGATATAATTTTATGTCCTATTTATGTCTTTTAAAATGGATAGTATGTATATTTAAATGTATACATGGCTACACATTTTTTAATTAATGAGACCTAAGATTAATATAAAATCATGAATTATAAGGAATAATGGGGTACATTGAAGGATTTCCCAATTTTAAATCTTTTAAAATAAACCTAAGATCATAGTAAACTCCAAAGGTCAATCATAAACTTAGATAAAACTTAACCATAATTTTGTTTACAAATAAATTGGTAATTTTTTTTTATATAATAATAATAATAATAAGGTATAATATATATTAGAATATGATGAAAATATAATAAACCATAAATCTATTGAACATTTGGCAGTGATAAGTTTTAATATTACATAAATGTCCACTTTTTAAAACCTTTCCATAACTGAACTTCAATCATAAGACCCCCATCTTGTCAAAAAGGGTGATAAGTATATTTCAAGTGATGAGGTGTATAAATATGGATGTGGTGGATTGGGAATTATAATCCCATCCTCATGTTAGGTAGGAATAATGGCATAAATTGACATGGGTGGAATGGAAAAATAAACTATCCATATCACTTCCCATACCCAATGTCATTTGAAATTATTCTCTATCATTGTCTTGTTATCTTAAGAGATATTTTCACATCATTCCTTCACACATCAACCTTACTAACAATATCCATGGAAACCAGACATATTTTAAATTTCCTAAATCTTATGACTTGGTACCTAAAAATTAGTGTTTTTACATCTTTGTTCTTGATAAAAATCCATACTTATTTACCAAATCTCACTTGAAGATCATTATTCATATAAATTATATGAAAAAATAATAAACTTTATCCTTAATATATCCAATAATTATTAAAACAAGAAGATGTTATAGAGGTATTCAAGACTATAGTCTCGATTGTAATCTTCAAAAAAATCACTCTAAGGTATGAGGGATCAAAATCCAATTAATTTTTACTATCATATATATCTCACTAGAAAAATTTATGTAGGGAATTATTTGGAACCTCTTAAAGTTTCCTATCAAGACTTATTTCAAGTTTTCCATAAAGAAGGAAGCCAAATGTTGAATTAGTGCATACTAAAAAATGGGAATGCATGGGGATAAAAATGGAGTGTATCCCAAAAACATGGGGAATTATTTTCTTATGGATCATGAAGTATTTCAATTTTTTTTGGCCAAATTGGAATTATTTTGGGTGATACTATGAAGATGAGAAACCATTTAATATATGGAGAGGAAAGAGTGGGTTTCCTAATAAATCTTACTCATTTTATATATTCTATCATTAAAGTAATCTATGGAAGGTATGTCTGATGAATGGGCCATCTAAAAAATCATGGTTTGATTTAATTGATTTGAAAATATATTTTATTAATTAAACCTATATGGAAAGATAAATGGTAGGAGTTCTTAGAGGACATGGATAAAAAGAAGGTGTAGGGGGTGAAAAATCTAATTAATCTTCAAATTCCAACTCTAGATCCCATCACTAAAGAAAATAAACATGATTCAAACACTAATATGGATATAGAAGATTTAATAATAAAAACATAAAAAAAAATAAAAATATAAAATATAAAACATAAACCTTATGATTTATAAAAACTCTAGAGTCAAGAGACAAATATTCAACCAAGCCAACTTCAATTGTTGATATACCATTAATTGAGGAGGTATCTCTAATTTAAAATAGGTCCAATAATCTTAGGAAAATCAAGATAAGGAGTTTAAAATTTTATTAATATGAGGATTACATTATATAATAATCAATTATATAAATTATATGGACCTTCAATAAATTTAAAAAACCTAAACCAATGGATATAGTAAAACTAGTCATGGAGGAACAAAGAACATCTCCTCAAACTTCTCCATTAGTAAGACATATCATAGCTATGGGAAACACACCCATGTTAGAGGAACAATAAAAAAACCCTTGTAACCATTTTGAATAATAGTAAACCTTACAATCTAGGGCTCTCTCTAAGGATGAAGTAATAATTAGGAAACATGAATAGGAGATTGCATTTTCGATACAACCCCTTCAGGGTAAATATAATGTTATCTCTAATATATAGAATGAACTAAAAGAATAAAATTTTAAATTCTTGATAGAGACAAAAATATAGCTCATTTATAATATAAATTATTAGAAGTTAGAACAACCTTACCAATCATTGTAGTCAAAGAAGATAAAAATGAACAAAATGATTTAGTATATAATTAGTTGGTGACTTCATGGGAAAATAAATGTGACTCTTTGAAGGAGACTAGAGAAGAAAAAAATAAATTAAAAATATAAATTCAAGAGCCAAAAGAGGAAAAATAGAAAGTTGAATCTAGTTTGATGGAATCCTATCAAGTAGGAGAAACATAATTGCATGTAGAAGACCTTCCTCAATGTATAATATATTTGTAGAAGAACAATTATATATTTTATAGATAATGAGGTTATCATGTGGATTTATCATTGATTTTTAGGATGAAAATAAACTATTATAATCCTCTTTTATAAGTCATCTTAATCATAAAAACCTCTTATGTGAATTATTTTTACACAAGTATTTTTTTCTAGTCAAACATAATTTATGATCAACCATTTTGTCAAAAAATTTAAAGTGAGAGTCTTCACTTCTCTTTTACACAATAAAATTGATTGGGGTAATAGAACTGAAGAGCATAAAACTTAAAATAAAACTATAATCATCATAATGAGGCATTAATACCCTAACACAACCAATTTTTTGGGACATTTATAAAAAAATTATATGCTCTACATGTGATGGACAATAATAAAAGAGTACTAATGAAATGTGCAATTGTTTTTGAAGAAGAATCTCAAAAATAATTGGAGGCTTCCTATACAACCTACTCAAATAAATTAAACACTCTAGCTATTCCTTTTAATAAGAGATAAATAATGTCTCCCGCAAACCCAAAAGGGTTCTTGATAAGATCCAGTTCTAGTGCAAATTTAATTAAATAAATTAATAATGAATGGTTTTTCATGAGGTATAGACCATCAATTATATTAATTCCATCCCGTTATGGAAAGCTAAAAGTAGTCAGAGAATGAATATTTTGATAGATGGATACAAAGGGTCAAATAAAATATGGGTCATACTAATGTAGGAGAGAAAAATTGGGTAGATATTGAACAAGAATAGAATTTGAACTATAATTTTGAAAATTTACATATGAATAAAAGATACAAATTAAATGCAAGAGGACCTACAATAGATTAAGTCTAGGGGAGATGATGAGGCCATAATATGTCTCATTATATCCTATAAGTAAACCTTAGTTCCCATATGATTTCATCCCTAAAAATGGATTTATCTATAATATTAACAAATATTTTTTGATTTATAGTAATATATAGGATAAAAGTCTTAGCTATTCTTGAGGACCTATTATTCCCTCATTTATTGATAAAATATAGAATATATTGGGGAATAGATTCCACTTTTTGAATATGTAGGTTTAAATAGAGCATCAATGTAAATGAAATAAGTTGGAGTAGTCAAAGACTAAGCCTAGTGTACTTTTCAACTAGCTTCAAAGTCCAACAATAATTCCATAAAAAAATAGAACTTGAGTTCCTCATAACACTAGATCTAAAATTTCTTAGCAATATCTTGGATTTAGAAACCCATAAAAAACTATCTTAGAAGACCAACAAGAAACTAAATCCTGGGATCAATAACAATCCTAGCTCTAGAGAATAAAAGTCTAGAATGTGTATACAATAAGATCAATAAAATTTTAAAAAATCTATTTCAAGAAAATTTTTAATTTCCATTTATAGTATATCCATAACTAGAATTATATATAAATAGAAATTGTTAAAGTATTTGTAGTATTCTAAATTTTCTATGTATATATTTAAAATAATTGATATTTGATTTCATTTTTAACATTTACATTTGATTCTAGTAATTTATTTCTATTCCTATCAGCTTTGATTTGATTAGATAATTTTTTTATTCATTTTAGATTGACATCAACAAGTAAAATAGTTTTTAATCTAGTTTTGATTTGACATGAATAACATGGATTGATTGGATTTTAGTAAATTACATTCATTCAACTTTTATGTATATCATTTTCAAGCAATTAGGACTATAAAAAAAATTATTGTTTCCATATTAAACACAACATTAGGACACTATCCCAGATTGACATTATTATATTAAGTGAATATGTTCATATAGAATGGGGGCATTACATTCCAACTAGAATAGGGAAGACATAATTTCCATATTTTGTATTTTGCTATGTATAAGGCACTGAATTTTTTTGAATGGATTCATAGACATGTATGAAGGATTCAACCATTTTATTGGGAGGATAGATTAGTTCTAATAAGAGATTCTACGATAAATTATTTTTATTTTATTATATATTTCCATGAAATATCCTTTAATTGATAAGAGTTTCCATGTTAATTTGATTGTTAGTGTTTCATTGAATAATATGAGGGCTTTGATGTTAAAGCTTCCACTTTTTTTTCCTATAATGATTGTTAAGTAGCCTATAAGAGAATATTAAAGTTTGTATTCATTTAATTTTCAAATAAAGTTCCTTAAAATGTGTATGATATGGATTTTCACCATATGAAGAGGGGGATGAGGGAGAAAATTTATATTGGAACATCTTTTAAAATTGTTTTAATATTTTGAATTTTCAAGGAAAACTTGGGCTACTTGCTAGTGCATTGGGATAGTTTTATTCTAATTTTTGAAATTATTTTATAACATATGTATTTGTTTTTTTGAGATAAATAGGGAAGACCATATATATTATTAGAAATTATCCTCTAGCGACTCTGAAGTATTCAAATAATGAACTAATTTTTCTTTGCTAATGTGTTGATAAATAAAATATTAGATTTTGCATTGTTTACCCATTTCCCTAATGTTGATTAGTAGGTAGTGAGAATATCATCGATTTGAAAAATTTACTTTTTAATATTAATGAAAAAAGGAGGGTGTCCTCAACAACATGAAAATTTATACATGTTGTTCCACTCTTGGTGGCTAATATGTCATGAATTTTATTTTCATCTTTAGATTATTTTAAAACTCTTATTAGCTCTTTACTCATGAAGATATGGAGGGTAGGACTAAGAGCATCTCATTTCCTTAGATCCCTAATGAAATGATAACATTGATTTATGTCACCATTTAGAGCCATTGTAAAGGTTGGTGTGCATACACAACTGCTAATCCATGAATTATTTAATACATATTTATAAATATAGAGATCATCTAAATTTATTATGATTTATTTTAATATATATATATATATATATATATATATATATATTTAAAAAGATAAAAAATAATTCATATAAATAAAAATCTATTACCTTAATATGAAGTGAACCACAAATGCGAGAGAAAATATTTTTCAAATGGGGAAACTATCAAATGGTGAAAATCCACACATATATTAGAATGATTTCAAAGAATTGATATCCATGTAAAATATCACAATGGAATCCAAAATAAATATAAATAGTAAAAGAGTTAAGACATGAAAAAACATCTAAAGATAGACTAGTGAAAGAGTGTCTCAAGTATAGAATGAGAGAGAAGAGATCTCAATAAATAGAGTTAGAAAGAAATATGAGTTACTTTCATAACCTTATAATCTTGTGTCAATTTTCCTTAATAACCATATGGTGATGGGGACATGTGTGATAACTGTGGAGGTATTTACATGTGAATGTAAATTCAAAATTCCATACAAAAGTACAAAAGAGGTGTGACACCTCATAAATTTGGGATAATGTGAAATTATTATAATAGGAAATACACATCTAAAAATAGATTATGACTAACCTAAAATAGACTAAATTCAATCCAAATTATATTAAATATAAAACACTTTCCCTAAAGCATACATTGGGGTAAAACCTTACAAAAAATAAGGGAGTTGACATTACATAATACATGCCTCCTTAATGGAAAATTATTTTTAGAGGAATTAAAAATTTTCATTAAGAGAAGAAAGAATGAGAGAGAAGGTGTGGCCAAAATTCACAAGGATGAAATTGTGATCATTAAAAATATACAAGAATTCTGTTTAGATAATAAGATCGATCCACTTCAGAACAAGGACAAAAAATAAAGGAGATGATAAAGATGATCAACAAAACCTGCAAAATAAATGCTTACAACAATATTAGAGTTAATTAAATAAACATGCCATAAAAATAAAATATACATACAAATAATTTAATAAAAGTATATGTAATATAATTTAAAAGGATAAAAATATAGATTCCATAACAAATTGTTTAATCCTACATGAAAAAGAAGGAAGTAAGTCACAAATAATTAACTCCAAAAAAGTCATATTTCCACAACAACTTACAAGATTAAGTAAAAAATTTGATTAGAATTTGAGTTTTAAACCTATAAAAATGGAGATAAAAAATATGTGACACTTGAACAATATGTTCTTATTGAATAAATTAAGGAATTATCGAAAGAACACACTGTAAAGTCTCAAGAAGATACAATAGTTTTTTGGTAGCCAAATTACTTTACAATTTGAATGAGGTGTGTTAGTGGTTTTCCAAAAAATAAAAATGTTATGAGTAGATTAACCTAAAGATTTATAGGGATGAAATTTCACACATTTTTAAATATGATGTCCATGTTTACCAGAATGCTCAAATTTTGTAGGATTTTTAACCAAATAAGCACAAGAATTTTATAATAAAAAGAAGTCATATGATATTTAGGAGCACTATTGTGAAAATTATTTTAGTGAGGGAAATAATATGACTTTAAATAATGTTGATAAGCATTAAAACTCAACTTTGCATAATTCATAATGGATTTAAGAAAGATAGGCTCAATAATGTAATTTTTCATGTTTTCCAAGACAACCACCATAGTGACCCATATATTACATAATTTTTAATCTAGGGTTAGAAATAAGATGTTGTGAAGTAATAAACTCATTAGGAGATGAAAAATAAACATGTTACACATTTTAAAAATATGCAATTTTTATAATAAGAGAGTCAAATAAAATTTTAATTTCTCTTAATTATTTATTGTGAGAGTTTGGAAAAAAATAATTATCAAGTTTTGACATTAAAGTTGATGGTTTAAACCAATAATCTCATTGTAATTTTAAATAACTTGTTTCTTAAATCCATTAATCAATCCTTTATTGGGCTTGTGGAGCCACATTTAGTAAGAAATAGATTTGAATAGAAAAGCTAAATAAGTAAAATAAAGTTAATTATTATTTATAAAAATATTTGTAAATTTCATGATGTTAAAAATCAAATATATCTTACTAGAAGATTATCCCAACATTTTAGGAAGGAATAGGAAAAAAAAGTAATAATTTTTTTGGAATATTAAAAAATAAATTAATATAAATTCTAATTTTAGGAATGTTTTTAAAGTAAATTGAAGTCTGTTGATGCCTAAACATATACCACATTTTCCCTGAGTGTTTAGAAAAACATTTCATTTTAAAATTTGATGAATTCAGTGCATGAGTTACAAGTTGTGATAATCCTATTATCTATTAGTAGAATAGAGGCAAAACAAGGGGCTATTTCATAATATTTCTATTAGGTGGTGGTTGGCAGCCACCATGGCTAAACAACAAATCTATGCAAAGTATGTAGTAATTATGAAAAGAACAGTGAATTATGATCAAGAATTAAATCAAGAATTAATTTAGAATGGATATTTACAATGACAAGTTAAACTAAGGTGATCTAGATCAAAAAGAGTATAATGAAAGGTAGGGAAGAAATAAATATTACTAATTTTCATTCCAAACATAATGACAAAGTCCATATTTCATCCAAACATGTACTTAAAACCAACATATAAAGTGAGACAACTTATCCAAAATCACATCACACATCATAAAAAATTATAAGGTAGAAATAATGCAAATAAGAATTAGTTTCAATTTAAAGATTATACCCCTCGAAGCAAATAACATTGGTCCGCATGTAAGAAAAGAAAAGAAAAATGAAATGAAACTAAAGACTTTCAATCAACCTAGTATTGACACAAGTTAATTTCTCTACAATTAAAGGTGCACACCAAGAATCCATAGGAACCATTCAAATCTAGAAATCAGAACAAACAAATGAGAGAGAAACCATGATAGCAAACACATAGATAAATGCTAGATAATATTTTTTAGAACTCCTTGCTTGTATTTCTTACTCCACATTTATAAAGTAATTTTGGCTCTAAATCTCTCCCTCTTCTCTATGAAATGAAAATACTACCTTTTATAGAAGGACAAGGTAGAATATCGATTAGTCATGTTGAAATTTTTTTTATAAAACTAAAGATAATTATCTTTTTTTCAAAATTTCTAGAATACATTTGCTTTTTCAAAATGGACTAGCCTATAGGCTAATGTGCTAACAAACTAGCACATGTCTTTACAAAATAATATTATATTTTTCAATATTACAAATTTTTTTACATAATATAATATTTATAGCTAGTTGGTGGGTTCTATGTTGATGAAGCCTCTTACTATTTCTGAAAATACTCATTACTTTGAGTGGTTACATTTTGTTTTTAATTCATTTTGGACATATATTAAAACCTAATTAAAAAATTAGTTTTCATCTAGTAATTTAAATTAATGAGAATGTTATAAGATGCATAGCCTTTCCACAAAATTTTTTGGATCCTCAATTGGAAAGCTAATGGATCTATTTGACAAGTGCTTGAGTATGTAAAAATAGCAGAAAATGCTCTAGAAGGCAACTTTACATGCTTGTATCTTTTGGTCCACTATGTCGCATGAGCTAGAATTTGGTGTAAATAGTCATGACACAAATATGAACAAATACATTTGATAATTTATCTTGAAATTATAAATATTATGAGATATGACCTATTAAATATGCCTACTAGGCTCTGTTTGGACACCAAAAATTAGCCAAAATGCTTTGAAGGTCAACTTTGCATACCTATAAATTTTGGTGTGTTATGTTGCATGGGATAAAATTTAGCAAAAACAGTCCTTGTAAAAATGTGAACAAATTAATTTGACTATTTTATTTTTAGTGCATGAGAGATATGGCCTCATAAAAACGTGTACTAAGCTTAATTTGGACCTTGAAAAATTGGTTGTCTTGAAAAATAACAAAAAATGCATTGGAGGGAAAATTTTCATGCTCTTACCTTTTGATTCACCATATCGTATGAGCTCAAACATGGAAAAATTATTCCTTATATGAGGGTTAGCAAACCCATTTGATATAGATGCCATTAACTCCACTCATAGCCTTACTCCACTACCATCCAAGCATGCATAGCCTTAGTGGATATTACTAGAATCACCTTTGATTGAAAAGATTTTTAATTTGAAATAAGTTCTAATTTTTATATTTTTTAGATAAATTTTCAACTTTATAGTAAAGGTTTGGAACCAAAATATCTACGTTTAGGGATTTGGTCAAGTGTTTGATTTTCAAACAATCATCTTTAGTTGTAAACTTTGTCCCAGGTAATTAATGTTTTTTAAGTGCAAGAAGGACTATATTTTAATAGTTTAATCTTCATCCTACATGTGCAATCCTTATTAAAAGCCAAGATTAGATTAGAACAATGTTTAAAATCTTAAGAAATAATTAACTTATCCACCAGCCTCTACTAGTTTCTCTAAACTACAACATGAAGCTCACATTCCAACAACCCATGATCAATCAATGTTGAGATGTCATACCTTAATTTTTGAACTATGAAGGTTTTGAGTAGCCTAAATGAAATTTGAGTTGAGTTTTATCCAAAAGGACTTATTTAGAAGCAAGAAAAAAGGTACAAAAGACACAAAAAAATGTTCATGAATTATATACAAATAAGGGACAAGAAGAATTTTTTTTAAAAAAAGAAAGAAACTAATATAAGCCCTATACTAACTTCATTAAATACTTACCTCCATGATCAAATGAAAAATTATTTATTCTGCTACAGAACATTAAAATCTAAGTATGTCTTGATGACATCCTCATGCTGATATGGGCATTTAGATACCTAGGTCTTCTAGATGGTGTGACTTGGGCTCTTATATGCATATTTAAGTACATAGAATGAAGATATGAGTCTAAAATCCAATCCTCTTCCTTTGAAATCCTTTTACTTTGCATCAAGATTGTTTGTCCTACTTCATCCATAAATAGCTATTGGATTATATCATCTTTACTCAATAATGGTAGTTTATCTTGTATCTTTAGACTAATGTCTTCATTAAGCTCTTTCTGAGGTGGAACTAGACTACCAATCATTGCAAAAAAATATTCCAATTCATCCCAAAAGATTTATTCATCTTGATCAATTGAATAATGTTTATCTATAGTATCATCATGCGAAACATATTGGTCCCATATTGTTGAACTCTTGATAAAGTCACATGATAATTCTTGATCTAATTCATATGATTTATCTTCATCTTTGGTGAAGAGTGGCATCTTTTCCATCCAATCAAAATTTATCTTGTCTTGGTTTGGTTCCTCTAAAATAATACCACCTTTTATAAACTCTAGCTCATTGATGAAATCCTCAGATGAAACATTCATATTATATTTTATCCCTTTATTTACCATCTCCATCTCCTTGACTTTATTTAATAAATCATGGCATGACTACTTATAATGATCATTTTCTTCAAGAGTATTCTCTAATTTAAAAATAAACTTACATGGGTTGTCTCCTTGGATATATTTTTAAGAATTATCATCTTGTATTTGATACATATCCATTTCTAGAAACTCTTCTTCTTCATCCACAGATGTACTAATGATGATGTATTGTTGATCTTAAATTTCAATCTCTCTTACATATTTAGGAATGCAAGTCATCCCAGATGTAAATTTTTCATTTGGCTCAATTTCATCTTCATCTCCATCTTCAAATGAAAAATCAAAAGCCTACATGAAACCTTGAGATGCTCCTACAAATCCAAATGTTCTTGTAGTAAATCTTTGATTAGGTATAATGTTAGAGGTTTCAAAAATATTACAATGAGCAATCGAAAAAATATCATAGGAACTTAATTGTAAGTTTTTAGATGATTTATTATTTTTTTCATCATGATACTTGCTTGGAGGGTTATCAAACTTTTGATAAGCATAGTTTCTATCAGAGTCTTTCTTTGTATTTCATACTTGTTTTAATAATTGAAGAAAGTCAATGTTCAATTTTTGGACCATTTTTAATATCAAGTCATTTGAATTTTTTTGTCTCAGACTCATGAATTGGAACATTATTACTAGTTTTAGACACTAGATTTTTATGATTTTGTGGATGAAATCCACTTGCAATGTTATTCAACAAATCTAAGTGTTGGTCAATATATGCATGACTCAAGGAAAAATGGTTTTGAATTAGTGTTAAATTAGGTATACTAGGAATGAAAATATAGATGGGCTAATTCAAATTGACATTAGGCATGAAATATGTCATCTGACCTTGTGGTTGCATTTGGTAATTAATGATCATGACTTCAGAGTAGGCTCAGATCAATGTGTTTATGACTAGGAAAGATCTTTTTAGGAGTAAAAAAGTCATTGGATCAATAGTATCCTTATAAACTTATAAGGATAATTCCTCATTGGGTCTATAAGGAGCTATAGTTCTACTGAATATTTTTTGAAACTGTGCATTAAATTCTCTAATGGTATAAAATACATGCACTAATAATTTTGTGAAATTGATTAATTAAATCATTATCAAAGTCACTCTAGCTAGTAATGCAATCCTTTGAATGGTTAAGAAACCATTCATATGTATAATTTTTAAAAGTAAATGGAGATAAAGTACATTCCATGTCTTTATGAATCACATTAAGTAATCTTACAGCATCTTTAAAACTTCTAACATGCTCTTCAATAGAGACAACATTATCAAGACTAAAAGTAGACAAATATCTTTCAATCTTTTGAGGAAGATCATGTAATTTAATTGACACATTGATTGAATAACCACATAACCAAGCCATACCTTGAACACATGAGTACCTTAAACTAGGGAAGCATTTGAGACTTTGGAAATTTTGCTCACTCAAGCCTTGGCTTGGGTAATTCTTACTTGTGACTTTAAATATTGTTTGGAATATGATGTGTCATATTAAATTTTATAAAGAATAAGAATTAAATCTTAAAATTAAACTATTTTTTTAAGATATATATAAAGAACAACAAATGGCATCAAAGTTTAACTAAGCTAAAATATGTGTCTAATTATGTAAATATGGTTAATCTTTACAATCTTATATTCAAATAAACTTAGATTTTTAAAAGATATACCAATATTTGATCAAAAAAAGCTATTATAAACTCAAATATTATGGATTCATATATCTAAAGATATTTTTACCATAGCTAAGAATATGTATTCAAATAATGTCACTCTTTGTCTAAATAAGCCTAAAGACTAGTCTAAAACTATGAAGATCACCAACCTTTACACAATTATGATAAAATAAACAAAAATATGTAAGAATTAGAGTGATCTTTGGTCAAAATACACCAAAACCAATAAATATCCTACAAATTCACAAAGATTTATCGAAAGCCTTCCTTCTAGCACCAATGAAGCTCCTCTTGTTGATGCCTAAGTGTGTAACATAGGTTCCCAGAGTGTTTAAAAATACTTATCATTTTAGAATTTAGAGAATTTAGTGAATGAGTTATATGGTGTGATAATCATGTTATATATTGGCAGAATAGAGGTAGAATAAGTCATTGTTTCATAATATTTATATTAATTGGTGGTTGGGAGCCACCATGGACAAACAATAAATATATGTAAATTATGTAGTAATTATGAAAAAAACACTAAATTATGATTAAAAAATAAATTAATAATTAATTTAGAATGAATATTTACAATGATAAGCCAAACTAAGGTGATCTAGATATAAAAGAGAAAAATGAAGGGTAGGATAGAAAGAAACATTGTTGATCTTCATTCTAAACATCATGACAAAGTTTAGATTTCATCCAAGCATGCACTTAAAACCAACATGTAAAGTGAGATAGCTTAGACAAAATCATCTCACACATTAGGAAAAATTCTAAATAAGGTAGAAATAATACAAATAAGAGTTAGTTTCACTTTGAAGATTATACCCATGCAAGCAAATAACATTGGCCCATATGCAAAAAGGAAAAAGAAAATAAAATGAAACTAAAGACTTTTATTCAGCCTAGCATTGGCACAAGTTAAGATCTCTGTAATTAAAGGTGCATGCCAAGAATCCAATTAGAACAAACAAATGAGAGAGAAACCATGATAGCAAACACAAAGACAAAAGTTGAATAATATTTATATAACTCCTTCCTTGTATTAATTAATATAAGTTTACAAATTAATTTTGGCTCTAAACCTCCCCCTCTTCTCTATGAAATAAAAATGCTACTTTTTTTATAAGGATAAGGTAGCATACCAGTTAGTCATGTTGACAATAAATGTACAAAAATAAAGACAACTGCCCTTTTTGTAAAGTTTCTAAAATACATTTGTTTTTTCAAAATGGACTAACCTATAGGCCAATATGCTAACAAACTAACATATGCCTTTAAAAAATAATATTCCATTTCTGAATATATATTTTTTTTTATAAAATAGAATATTTATAGCTGGTTAGTGGGTTTTGTGTTGCTGAAACCCCTTGTTGCTAAAGAATACTCATTACTTTGAGTGGTTATATTTTATTTTTACTTCAATCCAAACATATATTAAAACTCAATTAAAAAATTGGTTTTCATTTATCAATTTGAATTAATGAGAATTTTATAGGCCGCATAGCCTTTTAATCAAACTATTAGGACCCTCTATTTGAAAACCAATGGCTCCATTTGACAAGTGGTATAATATGGAAACATAGTAGAAAATGCTTTGAGTGCAAATTTACATGCTTGTATATTTTGGTGCTTCATGTCATATGACCTAAAACTTGGTGTAAATTATCATGACACAAAGATGAACAAACTCATTTGACCATTTCTCTTGAAACTAAAACACTTGTGAGATATGACCTATTCAATATGACAACTAGGCTATGTTTGAACCTTGAAAACTAGCCAAAATGCTTTGAAGGTTAACATTGTAAACCCATAACTTTTGATGTGTTATGTCACATGGGTTAAAACTTAATGAAAATATTCTTTGTATAAATATTAATAAACCCATTTTCCCATTTCATTTGAAGGTGTAGTGTATGAGAGATAATGCCTCATAAAAACACCTACTAAGCTTAATTTGGACCCCATAAATTGGAAATTTGGAAAAACATCAAAAAATGCATTAGAGGGCAAATTTCTATGTTCTTATCTTTTGATTCACTATGTTGCATGAGCTCAAACTTGATAAAAATATTCCATGCATGAGGAATAATAAATATATTTGATCATTTGCCTTTAAGTTGAAGCACATGAGAGATACGACCTTTTAATATACCCACTAGGCTCTGTTTTGACCCTGAAAACTCGCCAAAATGCTTTGAAAGTCAAATTTTCATACCCATAACATTTGACGGGCTATGTTGCATGGGCTAAAACTTAGTGAAAATAGTCTTTGTACATATTTGAATAAATCTATTTGACCATTTTATTTGAATTAATCACGTATGAGATATATGGCCTCATAAAAATGCCTACTAAGCTAAATTTGGACCATACAAAATTAGCTAAGTCTAGAAAAAAAACAAAAAAAGCATTAGAGGGAAATTTTATATGCTCATATTTTTTGATACACTAAATCACATGAGCTCAAACTTGGTGAAAATATTTCTTACATGAGATTTAACAAAAATTTCTGACCATTTCTCTTGAAATTGTATTGCTTTTGAGATATGACATCTTGAAAATGCCTGCTAGGATATGTTTGGGCTCCCATTCAATGTCTATGCGATCGTATTTGATGTCATGAAGACCATCAAATTTAAGCTCATGTGATTTGTTTTATGGGCTTAAATTTGACATTTATGTAACTGTCATGTGACATCCATATGATCATATTTGACATCCTAAAGGCCATCAAATTTAAGCTCATGTGTTTTGTTTCATGAGATTAAATTTGACATCTATGCAATCATCATGTCACATTTGTATGACTGTATTTGATGTCCTTAAGACCATCAAATTTAAGCTCATGTGATTTTTTACATGGGTTTAAATTTGATGTCTACATGACCATCTTCTATTTTTTGGCTAACTTTGCGATTTTAAATCTGAAGCACAAAACTCACCAAGGCACAAAAGAACAAACCCATTTGATCCATTGGTATCAAGACATTTATAAATACACCTATAAAATTTTAAATTGAGCCCTTTTCCATGATTTTTCATGATGTCCATGTACTTGTTAGGAAAACAACCTAAAAATACTTGGGAGCCAACTTTACATGCTCATAACTTTTCATGCGCTATGTTGCATGAGCTCCAATTTAACAAAAATGTTTCTTGTATAAATATGAAAAAACTCATTTGACCATTTCATGTTAATTTATAACACATAATAGATATGGCCTCTTGAAAATTCCCACTAAGTTCTATTTGATTTCTCTAAAAAAAGTATGGGAAAATAATGAAATGTGGCTGAGAGGCTAACTTTGCATGCCTATCAATTTTGATGTGTTATGTCTAATGGGCTAAAACTTATAAAAAATGGTTCTTATATGATATTTAATAAACCCATTTGACTATTTAATCTAAATTTGTAGTGAATGAGAGATATGACCTCATAAAAATGCCTACTATGCTCATTTTGCACTTGAAAAACATATTTAAAAATGCTTTGGATGACAACTTTGGATCTCTTTAACTTTTGATACGCTTCATCATAAGAGATAAAATTTGGTAAGTATGATATAGGAATGAATATTAAAAAAAAATATTTGATAATTTCTCTTGAAAAATCCATACATGTTAAATATGACTCCATCAAACTACCTTATTAGATTTTCTACCATCAGATCAGAGTGTCTAGATGGGCATAATGAAGAACCAGTTGAATACCATGCACTTACATACTTGCTAAAATCACTCTTGTAACATTATAGGGTCTCTAAAATCTACCTATGGCCTTTATAAAATTAAAAAATGACACTTTAAATGAACTTACTTAACTTTCTATAGAATAAAGGCTAGTAAAAGACCAAATTTGAATTAAATCATGAAATTTAGACATAGCTCATTTAAGAAAGGCCTTATCAAACTTGTAAGCTGACCACAACAATTAAATGCTAAAAAATTTAGATAGGATTAGACTAGAACTATGAACCAATAATTTATTTAGACCATGGTGTGGATGAATTTCAAAACAAAAAAGGTTCAAACATGCTAGTGACACTTTGATCAATTGAATTTTCAATTTTAAGGTACAAATTTTCACAATTTGACCAAGGGTCCCAATTTTTTAGAAATTGTGGGTATGTTAACATAAACAAGTCCTTTAATAAAATAATTACATTACATACAATTTAATTTAAATGAATTAGGAATTAAAATAGGCCATGGATTCATTTATACCACATGATAATTTAAAAAAGGACTTTTTGACTTTATTTTGAAAAGTAAAAGTTTTTTTTTTTTTTTTGAAATTTGAATAGCTTTTAAGAAAACAAATGATTATTATGTATTATAATAATTTTCAATCATTCCAAGTTTTTTAAAATCATTGAAATGTGCAATATATTAAGGAATAAATGATGTTTTTATTTGTTGTGGAGTTGAAATTCATAAAAAAAATGCAATACTAATGAATACGACTGTGATAAAGTTTTTGAAACTCAATCATAAATTAAAACATAAAAAATGCATTTTACATATGACACATATTAACTCGAGTTTGGCATTATATTGGCATAAAGTAAGAATTTTAATTTTTTTATGAAATACCAAAGTGAAAAGATATTAGTTAAACCAATAAAAGTATAAATACGAATGCCAACAAACACTAGTAAGGAAAAATATATTCCAATAAATGCCAAACAATGAACTATGCATGCACAAGACTCAGAACAACTTGAAAAATAAGTTAGATGCAACATTTAATGGTATTAGCAGACCAACGCAACGAAATAAAATTCATTTAAAGGAGGGTGTAATCCCTGACAAGAAAAAATGGAAACGCCTTGAAAGTAGAATAAGGAAGAAAAAATAAGGACATATAGAATATGTTTTCAAGAAGAAAGAAAGATAAAAAGCTAACAACAAAACCACTTTTGAAAGGTAAAGAAAATGTAGAGGATAAAGGTTGAAGACACTGACATACAAATTAGGAAAAAAAATAGAATACAACCATTCATATAAAAATGTGTATAAAAGTTAAACTCAAAGTGAAACACAAAGGAATGTAGCCAGAGTAAAACACCATTGTGAAACACCACATAATAGTTAGACAACCTATTGTGCCTAGAAAATAAATAATCAATAAATGTAAACAATATGCCACTATGAAAATATTGAAGCATTTAATATGAAGAACCAACATATAACTATTATTTAATGTCCAATATCAACCAATTTTAGATGAAGAGTTCTAAACATAAAAATTTAATTAGAAAATAGAGTTGTACTAAAAAGGTAGATAGTTTAGGTAAAATTTGCTTCAAAATAATGGAATGCAACTCTTGTAAAAGGAGAAGTGACATTAAACTAGAATTAAATGCAACTCATGATAATAAAATTAAATGAATATAAGCACTTTAGAGAGATCCAAAGAAAAACAATCATAATAAATAAAATGCATGTCATATAGACCAAGAAACCTTTATATGGTTGAAATACCTTCCAATAGAGATATGTCTCATAAATATGTCAAAAAACCAACAATTAGTACATAGATTTTATGCATAAAGAGTTAAATAAAGATGAAATTGTTTGTTTATTTTTCACCTTCAAACTTGAAAAAAACTCAAGGATCAACATCAAAAGCAAAATTTATTTGATACCATATTATGATTTATGCTAAGATCAATATATTAATTTTGAAAAAAAAAAAAAAACATAAATTTAAGATACAAGAATTATCAAGGGGGAAAATTCCAATCGAGTATAAAACATAGATCTATTAGAAAACTTGCAAACCATTGATCTCTAAGTAAAATCTCAAAATAGAAGCTAAGAGATAGAGAAATAAGTATAAATTTAATCCATAAACAAGCTTATCAAGATAGAATAGTTCAATAATGTTTAATTGTAGAATGAAAGAGGAGAAATATCAATAAATAGAGGTAGGAATAAATAAGAGTTACTTCATAACCTTCTTAGTGTGTACTAAATATACCCAATGCCCATAAAGTGAGGGGGATGTATGTGACAAGTGTGGAGAGAGTTACATTTGAATGCAATTCTAAGATTCCCTAAAAAATAGGTGTGACACCCTATATATACATGATAAATTTAATTTATTATAATAAAAAATAAACATCTAAAAGTGACTTAGGATTAACCTAAACTAGCCTAAAGTGAACCCAACTAAGATTAATTTCCAATATAATGGGTTCATGATTATGAATGACTCAAACTATAGTGTTCTTCTATCTCCTAATTTTAATGCAATTTTTAGTTTATGATCTAAGGTTGTCTCCCATCACCTTCAAAATAAATTTAATGGTATTTTATCTTGATGTGAAATCCTAATTTGGTTTGTAACACATGGTAGATTCCATGTAGTTCTTAAATTCCCTTCAAGTTTCATCTTAATGTAAATTGAAAACAAACTTGGTATAAATCAAAGGATGTTATTTCCAAATATTTTATTCAATTAAACTAAGAGGAATGAATCCATAAAGGAACATTATAACACATTTAAGCATATTTTTTAAAAAATTGGAACTAAAAATACAAAAGGCATTTTTCATTATGATCATAAATAGGCCTTGACATCATATTTAGTAACAATATTTGTTAAATTTAAATTTTCACTTTTGCATATTACATTTTAATTTTTAAAACTAATTAATTTGTAATCATATATCATTGATGAACCTATTTATTTCCATATATCATTGATGAACCTATTTATTTCCATAGCTTAATCTTAAGATAGATTATAGATTATCAGAATGAGCCATGATTGAGGACTAGAGGGATTCAAACACATTAAAATTTTAACATGGAAAATGGAAATGAAAAAAGAGAGAGCCCTATTAAAAAAATAGGAAAAAAAAATGTGAAAAATAACTAGATCATATTCAAAATAATAAAATATCTTGAGGAGAGGTACAAAAATAGGAATAAGAGAGGCATAAAGTCACCTAAAAAGGTGGAGTGTGCATGCCCAAAAATATAATGCACGATCAACTCATATATATCTTAATGACCTCATTAATAAAACTAATCAAGATAAATAATATTGTAATGAAAATGATAAAATGGAATAAAAAATCTATATTAACACTCCCATTAAGCATACCTTAGGTGGGTACAAGAATTGGGTCCCAAAAATAAGGCTTGGTTAGGTACCCAAGTACATAGATAATATGAACATGAGAATAAAGATAATATCCATCCCATAAGGAGAATTAAAAAATAATTTAGGTATACAAATATTACCTAAATAATGAAGCCAAAGTTTCTTACACCCTAAGAAAAATTTGCAAGTTAAGATACTCTCAATGAATGGTTTTGTGAAGATATCAACTATCTATTTTTTAGTCTAGAAAAATCTGAGATCAATGACCTATTTATGAATTAGATAATGAATAAAATTTAATATTAATCATAATGTTATATTTATACTAATGTTGGAATGGAATCCTAAAAATATATATGGTTTTTTGATTGTCACATACAATGAATTTGGGTCACATGGATTGTATACCAAACTCAGTAATAACTCCATGAAACCAAATAATCTCAGTAGTAACATAACATATAATTTGTACTCAACCTAAGTGGATGATGAAGTAATATAATTCTACATCTTTTTATACCAGCTAATTAAATTTTAAATAGGAGATAAACTATAACTTGAAGTGGAATTGTGATCTTGAATATCACCAGCCTAGTCTAAATTTGTGTACCTAACCAATTCAACATCAATACTTTCTCCATAGTGAATCCAAAAAATATGAGTATCTTGAATGTAGTGATAAAAATATTTATATACCTTCTAGTGTATCTTATGTGATGTCTGCATAAACATATAGACCTTGCCAACTACATATGAAATGTTAAGTCTATTATGAGACAGATAGATGATACTAACAAAAAGATATCGATAAAAGGTAGAAAAAACAAATTAAGAGGAAAACTTATCTTCAAGATTAAACCTAAAAATAAAGGTAGTTATATTTGAATTACAATAAACCATTTAAAAATGTGTGATAAATTCAATGGCATACTTGGATTATGCAGTGGTGATCTTTGAGTTATACTATGAAATTTCAATCCCAAGGAAGTAGTGCAACAAACCCAAGTCAATCATGGAGAACCTATAGTGAAATTTAATTTATATTATTGTAATGGAGGATGAGTGAATCCATGTGATCAATAGGTAAACATACAAAAATATAATTAGAAGTGAATCATACTTTTCAAAAATATAAACATTTGGACCATAATGGAATCTACTGAACCCAAATATGAGAAGGAAGGAATATATCTTGGCATATGAATATTGACGGGTATGTTTGAGGCCATATATAAAATTATAAAGTCTAAATACTAAGGAATACTGATATACACAACTTTATAGCTGATCCATATATATCTCCTCCTTAAGGACATCATGAATAAATGCACTCTACACATGTATCTGATGAGCATACCAATAATGAGTTTCATCAATGGCAAGAGTTAGTTAGATAGAGTTCATCTTTGCAACTAGTTCAATGGTCACAATATAGTAAATACCAAGAACCTTTAAAAAACCTTTTGTTAGTAACTATGTTTTGAACTTATCCACTAACTCATCAAATAAATAATTTATTTGGTAGATCAATTCACATCAAACAAGATTCTTTACCTTAAGAAGGGGTAATAAATCCTAACTATGGTTATTTAACAAATAATAATACTACTCATTTATATTTGTATCCCACTTAGGAGTTCTAGATGCCTCATAGAAATATTGATACTAAGAATTAGAGGCAATGAAGACATGTGGAACACTCTGGAATTGTGAGCATGTCTACCTAGTATCTTATGGACCCCAAACCAATCAATTACACCTTGTAGTGTCTATTTGTCCTAAAGAGGACATTAATTCAAAGAGTTAGGAGTAAATTTCTCAAATTCTTAGAAAGTGACTAGGAGAGGAAGGAGATGAATCGACATCACTACTCTCATCATATAAATTGGAAGAAGAATCCTCATCATTAGGAATATACTCAGGATGATTTGAATCATTATAAATATCATCAAATACTAGTGATTCTAAGGAGGGATAAGTGTCAAGTGTGTATTATAAATGACCCTTAAAAATTAAAACTCCTCTCAATGAATAAATCATGTGTTGTAGGATGAAGACAACTATATCCCTTAACACCATCTAACTAAAAAATTAAGATGTAAGGCCTACTTTGTGGATCCATATCCTTACATTCATTATTAATAATACATGCCATAAATGAAGATCCCAAAACTTTAAATTTATTAACTATGGGTTTCTAACTTTTCCAACTTAAAATTGAGTGAGTCCTCTCAAGGTTCTTTGAGGAACATGGTTCTATATTTAACATGCATAACTAATGGCCTCTTCCTAGTACTGAAGTGCAATAAATTGGAGTGTATCTTATAGTTTTGCATTTAATTTAAGGACCAATTCTTATGTTATACAACACCATTATGATAAGGACTATATGACATTATATTTTGGAAATCAATCCCCTCTAAAGTGTAGTTACGATTAAAATTATGGTTGACATACTATCATTGTCTATGTAAAAGACCCTAATTATTTTCTTATATTATTTATACATAAAATCCTTAAAGTCCTAAAAATGATCAAAGACCTTATATTTGTGTTTAATAAAGTAAATCCAAGTATACCATTAAAATTCATCAATGAAGGTAAGAGTATATTTGGCCATGCTAAATGAAGGTTGTGAAAATGGACTAGAAATATCACTATGAACTAGCTCTAAAATCTATGTAGATCTCCATGATTTGAATTTTTCATAATTCTCTTTAGGATGTTTTCCATGTGTGCAAACCTAGAATATAATATTATAAAATTTGATATGAGAAAACCCTATAACCATATCACATCGACTAAGTTTCTAAAATTAATGACAATTAATATGGTTAAATTGTTGATTCCATTTATTGCCCACCTCATTTGAGTGAATTAATAGAGTAATAAAAGTGTGATCATGATAAAATTATGAGAAGGTGTACAATTGGTATTGATGATCTATTTTCGTAATTACCACTTTAGAATCACTATGAAACTCCTTAATAACCAAAGAATCTAGGGTAAACTCAACTCTCTTATTGAACCAATGTGAGTGATTTCATAAATGGATAGATTATTAATTGATAGTGAGGGAACATGGGACATCCTCAAATTTTATTTCACTCACTTCAATATATAATATACCAAAACTTCTATATAATTCTCATCATGCATTAAAATATAAGGCATAAAACATGGACCAAAGGATGTGAAAAGGTCATGTGATGAAGTCATGTTATGTGAAGCATAATAATCAATCACCCATGTGGAAAGAAGGGATACAACTGAAATAGGGGATTTTCCCTTTCATTTCCACTTACTAATATATTTTTATTTAGGGGACTCCTGAGCTTAATAATTTTGTGTGATGGAATCAAGGACATTTATGTTATTTTTCTCAATAATATTTTTTAATTGGTCTATTTATTTCTTCATACATTTATGTTCATAATGCCATGTTCTCTTACAATAGTCATATTTGACCTTCTTTTTTATTAGATTTACCATCTAAAGAGGTGGTCTCAATTGTTTATTTGGAATTAACATTATTTTTTAATAATTATTTTTTTCAATATCCTTTTTGTTATGTTTCTTATCCTTACTATTTGAAGCCTTCTATTTTCATGACTAAAAACTAGTGCATGAGAATTATAGGAATTCAATTTACCCATATGAATAATATTATCTTTTTTCATAGTCAAGAAGGTATGAAATATATCCAAGGATGGAATGGTCCATATAGATCTAAGGGAAATCCTAGTGGCATGAAAGGTAGAAACAACCATATAATAGTCAGGACCTATTTTTTTAATTTGATAAGGTAAAAGTTATGATCTTTGAATATCCTAAAAATTAATACAAAGGAGATAAATATGACTCATTTACATACAAAAATAATGCCTCTACCATAAATAATAGGAAAAATATAACAACATGCCAAATATAACCAACAAGATAAAATAAATAGTAGTTATATCCAACCACTTTCTATGTATTTTTAGTGATCTTTCACATTTTTATGCCTTTAAAAACTATCTTTTATGGTTCTATTCTGAGTTCCTCTAAGCCAGAAGTTTCTGCCTAGATTCCCCCTGAGTAGAGGGTGATATAAGATGGTAAAACACTATTTTACTACCATTTTTAATTTATAAACCTTTATTTTGCCTTCTTTATCTTATTAAACAACACTGGGATGGGCTTTCCCTTTTACTATTGGGTTTTATAATGTTTCTACCCTAGATAATTCTAAAACTAGTTTTTTATTAGAGGAGGAGACTGTTGTGGAGGGGACTACCATGTTAGTGGCTTTCCTTAGAGAGATTAGGTATTTACAAAGAACATATTTAGATTAAGGAGGAATTTTAAGGTCCTCATTTATAATATAGGGTTTAAGATATTTCATATGTGACTCACTATCATAACTATCTAAATCTTCTTCAACATCCACCTACAGAAGGTCAAGATTGCAGTATTTCCACCAAGAGGATTCCTTCTTTTTTTTTCTAAGGGAACTATAGTTTTTTGTTAAGTAGCTTGTATTAATAAATTATGAAAATAAAATAGTAAACCTTCATAATCTAGAGGTTGGGACCAATATTAGTCTCCACTTGTAAAGTTATATTTTCAAGTAAATTATTGGAGGTGTCAATATTCACTAAAATTCTAGAAAAATAGTGTGATAAAAGTGATTAGTATCTAAATGCATTTATAGATAATCACCCAATGAATTACCAATATCCTTTAAAATAGATTTAGTCTAAAAATAAAGAGGAATATGAGGTAGGAAAACCCAAATGGGTTTAACATTGAGTGGTTCTATGAGGTGGTTGAAGGCAAGGGATAATGATTGATTGGTGGAAGGGGGGTGGTTAAAGCATGAAAAATTGTTTTTAATTTCTTCCTTGTCTTCAATTATTATGAAATACAATAATAAATAAATTTTTTACACAAGGGTAAATATCAAGAGTACCTATTAGGAGAGGTTTTCAATGCTTCAAGATCCAAGTGTACATCACTTGAAGTTCTAGATAGTAATCCATTAATCTATAGATGATACCTTTGGTTAAGAATAATTATTCTAATCTGATCACTTTTATGATATCCTCCTCATCAAAGGTCATGATAGGGTTAGAATATGCATGTTTGAGAGGTATGTAATCTATTTTTAGATCATTATTAAAAGATACTACTTTAAGAAAGGATAAATTCTTTTTAGGGTTCATCATATCTTCTAATTCTATGACATCTAGATATCTATTGGAACTAAGGGTTATGCCATTATTTGGGTAGATTTAAGTTGCTTCTACTATAGTGTTCTACATAAGGTTCATAGTTTTCACAACATCCATTTTTTGCATTGCTTCAAAATTCCACACAATGGTAGCCTTATACCTAGAGTCACCAAATATATGGGATCTTATACCATGGATAGGAAGGGAAGTACTGTCAATCTTCCATGCAGTGATAACCTTATACTCAAAATTTATAGACACAAGAGATATTATTTCATGAGTTTGAGGGGAATCAATGTCATTCTTTCATGCAAATAAGGCCTTATTTCTAGAGTTTACAAACACAGGGCATATTCTACCATGATCAATAAGGGAAGCAATGTTAGTATTCTATACAGTGATGGCATTTTGCCTAGAGATGCTAAACATAGTAGATATTCTACCATGGTCATGAATGGAATTAATGTTGGTCTTCTATGTAATGACAACCTTCTACCTAGAATCACCAAACATAGGAGGGTTTTTAACATGATCCTGAGGGTAAACAATGTTGGTCTTCTACATAGTGATGACTTTATACCCAACATCACCAAACATAAGAGAGCTTATGCCAAGAGCATGAAAGTAATTAGTGATGATTTTTTGTCCACCATAAACTTCAAAACTAGGAGAAATCTTACCATGAGCAAGAAGAGGAGTAGGAGGACTCATTTCAAGATAAATTATTTAGGACCTAACTTACCAATAACTGAAAGGATAATTTATCCATCCTTTTATCTATGAAACATAATTTTAACTACAAACTAAGTGAATTTAATTTGGTAAATAATTTATGTATTGTGTCCATGTTTTTTGGAATCAAATTAATGAACTCATTCTCTATATCATGACCCCTAATTACATCTTGCTTCCCTAATAATTGTTCCAAAAGAGTCCAAACCTCATTAGGTTGTTTTTAAGAGTTAATGTGAAAAATAAATTTGGGAGAAATTGATAAACATATTATACCATAGGCATGATCACATTGATTTCTTACTTAGCCATTTATACACTTTGTGTTGGTTCAATTTCATTACCCATAATAATTTAGTTTAAACCCTAACTCAAAATATTTTATACTTTGGTTTTCAACTGATGATAGCTATATGGTGTGATAAGCAGAACCAAATTATGATCTATAGTATATTAAAATAAATATTTTCATAAATTATAGTATAAGAGATAACATTAAATAAAATATAACTCTTTAAAATTATTAATAATATCCCCCCAAATATATATATATATATATATATAAATATATATAGGCTTGGCACATTATATTTTAGTGTGTATACAATTTTCACAAGGATTGAAAGTACCTCGTACTTACCAAAAAAGAATATTAAATTAATAACAATGAGAAGAAAAGATCACATTTGACACTTCAAAATGAGTTTTTTACAAGTTATGTGATTTATAAGTTATTTCAATCACTATTTTCACAACATAAATTAGAACTTTCAAAAAACATTCTTGACTAGAAATTAATTTCAGTACTTATAAATAAATGTAATCCACATTTGGTAGGTTGTGATAATGGGATAAATATCCATATGACCATGGAATATCCTTTCATCATTTTAATCTAAAATATGACATCATTTGGGGGAAAAACCTTTTTAGGGATGATGTAGTTATGGGTGGCATTGCCAAGGAGGTCATAGGTGATGGGTATAGATTACGCAGATACATAGGTCACATGTACACACATATATATACTAAAGATATAGAGGTACAATTTTTGTAGTGCATAGGTACACACACATAATTTCAAGTACACATAGGTATGCACACACACATGCACATGCATGTGCATGCATGCATGCATAAACACACACACACACACACACATGCACACACGCACACACTTAAAGAGAGAGAGAGAGAGAGAGAGAGAGAGAGAGAGAGAGAGAGAGAGAGAGAGAGAGAGAGAGAGAGAGAGAGAGAGAGAGAGAGAGAGAGAGAGAGAGAGAGAGAGAGAGAGAGAGAGAGAGAGAGAGAGAGAGAGAGAGTACTAAAAATATCTTAAGAACCAATTATTACCACTAAAAACCTATTATAGACCGAAAAAGTTTCTACAAAACCCTATAAAAATTTTCTCAAAAATTATAAAAAATAGTATAAATTTATCATTTATTTCTAGTAAAACCCTAAAAAAATTGTCATATTTGACTATCTCAAAGCATGGTCAAGATTAATAGCATTTTTAGGGTTTTCACATATTCCAAACTCACTAACATTGTATGTTTTTATTATAAACACATCAACTAACTATAAAACTACATATACAAAGACTTTTTTCCTTATTCTTTTTATTCTCTATATCATCCAAGGATACATGATAAACATACTTAGAGAATAGAGGATATATAACATGGAGGCTAAAATACCCAAGATTATAAAATAAATTACAAAGAAACAAAAGTGTTCAACTACCAAAACCTATTTCAATACCATGTTAGAATGAACCATGATTTTTCAGAATGAACCATGATCAAGGACTGGTGGGATTTGAATACACTAAAATCTTAAAATGCAAAATGGAATTGTAGAAAGGGAGAGATGTATTTCAAGAGAGGAACACAAAATGAGTAGAATAACTAGCTTATATTTACAATAATAAAATAAATTGATAGGTACATAAATAGAAAGAAGAGAGGCATAAGGTCACCTAAAAATGTGGAGTGTGCATGAAAAAAATAGAATGCATGATAAACTCATATTTATCCTAATAAAACCTTGTGTGTGTGTGTGTGTAGATATATGATCTCATTATTGCACTTAAGTAAGCTAAATACATGTGTAGTAAAAACCATACAATGGAATTAAAAACTTACACTAATATATATTTATTTACTTATAGGACCACATATGAGGATTTTAGTTATGGTTTCAATTTAACTCTTTATTGAATGATAAAAATTGATTCTACATTTTTAATTTTCCTCCATTTCTAAATATGTAGGTCAATTTACCTACTTCCCAATACTTGTATAAGAGTATGAAAATTACTAGTAATTATCATAGATAAACAAACTAGATAATGAAAGAAATACAAATATTGTGATGTTATTTTGTTTTTTCATTGGGATTTCTGTGTAAGCATAAAATAATATATTGAGATTTAATAAAATTGGATACATAGTGATTCATTCGAATCAAGTATTCAAAAAATGATTAGTAAGCATATAAAATATACTAAAGATTCATTTTTTGTTCAAACCTAAAATATGTGTACCCCTTTCATTTGAGAGTAGGTAGTCATCTAACCCACATAATAGAGTTGATTGATAAAATGAAACATGCACAAAAAAGAGAATGCCTCAATACATGTTGATGTGGCTAGTCAAAAGATAAGGTTGAATGCTAAAATATACATATTATAGACATCATTTTAATTTTTTTTTACATTCACTTGAAATTATAATAGAAAACATTCAAAAACTAAAATTCTCAACATAATGATTTACATAATTTGGAATAAAAAACTACTAACATGAAATCTTAAAATATATCTATATTTGTTGAGTATATAACACACCCTAATTTCACATTGAGAAGTCATGGTACCCATTTTAAAATATTTTTAAACCTTTTTTTGATTTCAAGTACATGTTTTTAAGTTTTTTTGGTGTATATTGTTGTTTCCATTTGTTACCACTAGACATTTTTCAAACATAGTTGTGCACATTTAATAAAGTACAATTTTGCAATTATTTTTCATGATGATAGTAAAATGTCATTAGAATGAAGTGGTAAAATTTTTGATATAGAATTACTTCCAAAATGATAAATGCGTAGAAATCAAAATAAGATTTTACATTGATTTATCTTTCTAGTTTTCAAATCTTACCAAAAATCACTTTTTGGGAGGTAGTTCACATGGTCAAATAATATCCATTTATCTTAAAATTTTATAGATGGAAGACAAATGTGGCACAATGTAAGGGTGAATAAATTTTTAAATGATGAACATGTGATCATCAAAAATATCCAAAAATCTTCTTTGAACAAGGTGGTCAATAGAACAAAGACTAATAAGGAGAAATGATCTACTAAAACCTTCAAAACAAATAATCTAACACAAATATTTCAAGATAAGTAACTAATATGACATATATGATCTACATACAAATAATTTTATAAGAATATATATAATAAAGACAAATTTAATAAATGTAAAATTCCACCACAAAGTGTGAAATCTTGAACAAAAATAAAGTAAAACATGAAGTCCAATCAAATCATATTTCCTTTACAACAAAAAAGCAAGGAATGCATAATAAGTTTGATTTTATCAAAAGGGATACAAATAATATGTGTCACTTGAAAAATATATTCAATGTGAAGAAGTTAAAGAGTTATCACATGAAGAAATATCAAATTATCTAAAATATACATTATATTTAGGCATCCAAATAGTTTACCTTAGAAGTAGGCGTTTTAGTGGTTTTCTAATAATACAAAATGTCATGAGTTTATTTACCACAAGATTTTCATGGATACAATTTCCAAAATTTAGTGATAATATGCATGTGTTATCTTTAGTGCTCACAAATTTTTATAATTTTTAACCACAAAATGAGAATGACAAGAATTATAATCAACATAAGTTAGATGATAATTAAGAAAACTATTATGCATAGTCCTTTGATGCAGAGGATAACATGGTTTTAAATTCACATTAGATTAATTTGAAGTATTAAAAGTGAGACCTTTAAATTTTACATTAAATTTATTCAAAAGAAGTGTAATAATACCATTTTCACTCTTACCAATACCACCACCCAAGTAACCCATACATTGCATGATTTTGATTCAAGGGTTGGTATAAAGAGTGTTCAAAATATTTTTTGTAAAATAACAATGAAGTTCATCATTGAAGGCATGATCATGTACAAAAGACACAAATTTAGTATTTTAAGTTCTAAAATAAGTTCTAATTGTATCCACATGCTTAGGAAATTAGTTTTTAGTCAAGTTTTGACACTGAACTTGACATTTGAGAGTGTGAATTTCATCATTTTAAAAGGTAAATTTTTCAAAAAAATCTTAATTGCAAGAAATATTACCACTTTAAATCTCATAGAAGTGAGAATAAGCAAATTGAAAGATGTATTATTACCACTAAATCTACCTAAAATGCTATTAAAGTTAATGAAGAAAGAATATAGAAGTCTTAAGTAAATGAACTAAAGATAATTCCTTGTACACTAATGTGCCACATAAAATGTTACACAAAATAATAGTAAAAATTGTGGAGATAAATATAACCAATTTGATTTAATCTTCAAAATATAAAAATGAGGAATACCTAAATTTTTAAAATGACAGTCAAAAAATTTATAGAGAAACAAAGATTTGAACTTGTATTAATTAACTTGTAAATGTATGTCTACACTAAAACATCAATTTATTTTTTAATAATTCTAATAATGAAGGTCTTTACCATTTTTTTAGAAAATGCAATGATAAAGAATAAAAATGCATTTAAAAAAATCAAAACTTATGCTAAGTTTGTTATTCCATGGAGAAACTCCTTTATAACAAATAAATATGGTGTCTTTCTCAGGGATGCTATGTTTTTTACAAATGATATTAAAAAAATAATTAATGATTGATATTTATTAAATGAATTTTTAAATAGTTTAATGATTACATATAACCAAGTGAGAAGGTTTTGAAAAATGATATTTTATTATTGTGTTTGAATATGAATTATCTTTTTGAAATTTTGAAAAGCTTATGAAATCAACAAATCATAAGATAAAAATAGGTGCTTAAACCAAAAATAATTTTATAACATAGGAGTGCTACACAAAGAGAGATGTTAGGGAAGGCATAATTAAAGACCACTCAATAGAATGACAAACTGATGTTAATTATCTACCAAAGGAGGAGAATGATATAATTTATTCTCAATAAAAATAACAACCAATTAGAAGGGATTAACTCCAAAGGAAAATAAACAATAAATATTAATCAAAATTTAAAGGAAAATGAGTTGTAATGAGGAAGGGTGAAGAGGCCAAAAAAACAAAAAATAAAAGTTAAGTTACAACATAGACAAGAATTAGGAATATGTGTTATAGTTGCATGAATGATGACTAATGTGTAGTTCTAGGCCAATGGAAAGAATGAGAAATAATTATACAAGATATAATAACTCAAAAAATCAAAGAGAATGAATGAAACATTAATCTGAGAAAAATCAAACAATGATTTCTAAATTGAGGAGGTCTTAGAAACTTCCCAATAGAACATAAGTACACATTAACCTTATACAAATGGCCAATATTCCAACTCATATGAATAAAGTAAATCGAGTCACCAATTTACAAGATAATCAAATATAGATTAAAATTTGATGAAAACACCACTTTCCTCTTATTATTAAGTATGACATAAAGTATTTGAACAAAGGGTATAGTGAAGATTTAAAAATGAGTTCATTCCTTTAAAAATAAGATCAAAAAATAGAAGGGCAAATGAAAATAACTCAGGACACTAAAAAAACTTTTTTTTCTCAAAGATCAAGCTCACAAGCTCAAAATAACTAGAATAAAACTATTAATAACTAGAATATATCTAAAATATATTAATAAAAAATTAAAAAAATAAACATATTAGATTTAAAAACTAGTTACATATATGCAAATAGTGAAAAATCAACATAAAAATCAAAGGAAAAAACTCATTTTTCATCTTTAGACCTACACAAACACTCAAATATCAACATTAGAATACTCATAGATCAAATACCATATTAGTATTTATGAAAAAATTCAATTATTAATTTTTTAAACTATATAAAAAAAGAGAATAAAATTAAGTGATAATACCTCACAAGTGAGAAATTCACAAAATGAGATAGATAAGGATTAACAAGTGGAGAAACCATCAAACAAATAAAAAACCCAACAATCTATTAGAAGGCTTACAAATAATTATATATAAGTAAAATACCAAGTAGGAGCTAAGATAATTATATATAATAATGGCCTCAATCCAAAAGACAAATCTTAAGATAGATAGAGTAAGATGATTGTAAAAGAGAGGAGGAGAGGTCTCTTTAAATAGATCAAAATAAAGATGAGGGAGTTATAATAGTCCCATCACAAACTTACAAGTACTAATTAGTGTGTGCCAAATGTCCTATTCCAAAGAGAGTGGAGAGAAGTATGTGATGTGTGGGGAGGAGTTACTTGTGCAAGTAACTCCCAAATCCTATAAGTGCACAAGAGAAGTGAGAGATACCTCATAAATTTGGGATAAAATAAATTTATACTAATAATAAGTGCATGTTAAAAATAGAATTAGGATGAGATTAAAGATCATAATCAAACATGAATAAGGTTAATATATATAAAAATTCTTCGCATGTGATAAATTTTTAGAAATTGAAACTAGGTTTGCAATGATTTTTACTCAATCATTTTTTACATCTTTCAAATTGTCAAATATGGCTAGTGCACACATTTATATCTTATTTTTATATGTTTAAATCACATATTTTCCTCTTCAAATTTTAATGATGATATCCAAATGTGAAGATAATATGGGACTAAAAATAAGTTACACAAAATTCCTTTCTAAGTGATTAATTTACAACATGCAAAACTAGTATTTACACTAATATTTAGTTAGCCATTTTTCCTATATTTCTAGTTTTCATATTTCATTGATAAGCACATTTAGGGAGGCACTTCACATGATAAAATTAAATATACTTTTTATGAAATAATATATTATGATATATAAATGTAATTATAATAACATGGTAAATAAATTCACATAAAATTACTTTCCATGTACAAATTGGACAAGGAAAACTAGCATCTACATTGATTTTTACATCTTTATATTTGTCAAATCTAGCCAGTGCACTCTTCAAACCTTATTTCACATAATAGAATGTAGTAAAGATATTTTAAACTATTTATTAAAGATATTCAAATGTGAGAATATTAAAATAATGAATAAATTCTCACAAAATTATTTTCCATGTGAAAAATTTATAGAAATAAAAATAAGCATTTGCACTTATTTATATTTTTCTAGTTGTCAAATCTAGCCAATACACACTCTTCAAATCTATTTTCATAGTGGTAAATTATATATAGTTTGTTTGGAATATTTTATTATCATAGGCATAATTAATTAGTAAATTAATTCACATGAAATTATTTCCATATTAAAATATTCATAATGATTGAAGTTCACCTCTATGATGAGTTTTACTTAGTCATTTTCTATCTTTTCCAGTTCTCAAATCTGATCAGAAAGCATTTTTAGGAGAAATTTCACAAAAATAAATGAGATAAAATAATATTTAAACTTGGATGATGGTATTAAAGTGTGGGAATAATGAAAAAGTGAATAAATTAAAACAAAATTCATTCTCATGTATGAAATTTACAATAATGATTTTTTTATGTTAATTTTTAATTTTTTGTGTTTCTAATTTTCAAATTTAGATTGTGCACACATTTCAAACATATATTCACATGATCAAATGAGGTGTAAATTAATTTAAATTTTTTATGATAATACCTTGATGATATTAGAATACAATGTAGTTGGTTTCACGGTTATTTTATTTTGTAATAAAAATATATGCTTATGTATAATGATCATTTCAAGAAGATTCATCACTTTTTACAAATCACTTAAAGGGTATTTCACATATATTAACCTTAGTTTAAAACATATATATAAATAAATACAATATTCAATGTCTTTCCAAGATTTTTTTATAAATATAATATATGATGGGTATTGATCTTGTTTTATCTTGTGAATTTCTCTTTGAGCTTATTCTGAACATGCTAATTTGATTGCTCGTGACTACAAAATAAATTTTAATCCATATATTTTAATATACAATTTCATTTTATATTTCCTTAATTGTGTTTGAAATCTAGTTTTTCATTATTCATTATTTTATTCATTTTTATAGAAATGTAATATGTAAAACCTATCAATATTTTAATCACATGACTCTATTGCTTATAAATGTTGTGTTTACAATTTTTGATATCTCTCACCTTTGATAAGGAGGTAATATGTTTTATTTAATATTTTCATATTATTTGGATAGGAAGAGTACACTATTAAATTAATGACTTATCACCAACATTTAATGGAGCTACGACTCACATTATAAATGAGAAAAGGAGATAAAACATGAAGAAACTTTACATGGATGAATAAGTTATTGTGTTAAACATGGACACTTTAAAAATTTTATTATTACAAAAAATTATATACAAATCTAATTTAATTTGATCATATCATTGAAAATTTCAGCATGTATTACCTTGGATATTTAATTCTACATTGAATATGGGTCTTGGTTGGTTCCTATCATTCAATATTTGAAACCACCTAGTGGGTGGGTGACTTTTGACTTAATTTTATTTAAATATAGCATAATGAATTATAAGGGATTAGTTTATTTATTATTATAGATTATATTATAGTACTACACACTTATTTTATATAATTTATTGTTTTCCTAGTTATTTTATCTTATGAGAAATGTTATTGTAAAGCATTATTCTACATTTCACCTAATTTTGGTGGATCCAAACATTATTTTAAATTAAATTTTATTTTTTATTTTATATGATAAAATAGCTAGTTTTATAGGTACCAAACACCATATTAAATATTTATATAAAATAGTAGTAGGCCTCTAGGGCCATAACATCAAAAAGAAACAAAACACTAGGTAATTAACCTCACGAGAGACAAAACAAAATTCATTTAATTAAATAGATTAGGATGGGGATCCCTCTAATAATTCATTATATTATTCAATATTCTTCTTTGGTATACCCTTATTGGTCTTATAATGTTTTCCCTCATTGTATTACTAGGTCCTTAAGTGTCATCTTTGGGAAGGATCATCCATGGGATTTTCTGCTCCTATTCTTGTAGTGGGGATTTCAAGAAAATTTTATCAATTTAAAGGTTGGGAATTTTTTTTTTCATTATACGAACATGTATATAGTTATTTTTTACATATCTCTTCATAAATGAAGTACTCACAGACTCTTGCATATTCTTTATTCATGGCTATATGTATGCTAGTCAGAATAAAAATGGTTACATGGAACTCAACTAGTCAAATGAATAAGATTTTTCTTCACTAAACCAAAATATTATTTTCTTCCTATATACACTTGTATTTTAATCTTTATTAAAAATATTTTAGAGTAGGTGTATAATATATTCAAATTGTCAATCTATGTTTAGATGTTTATCTTGATTGCAAACCCTATTAATTGTTGCTTATGCATTGTTGAATCTATGTGTGCAATGAAAAATGTAATAATTAAATAGTATCTTCATGATAAATCCATATTTGTTTATTTCATAACCAATAAATAAATGATACCTATATGCAATAGGAAATGCATCATGTTTATAAATAAACCCTAGCTTGAAGAATATAGAGCATACCTACACTTATGATTGGGAATACATTTGATAAGCAAGAGCATGACCAATATGGGGATCTAATAGACCAGTTAAGGGCATCACTTGTCACAATACACCATGATAGTAAGGATTCCAAATCTTACATTTTAATAGAATCATTCATTAACCCTAAAAGAGTGATAAGTTTAATGTTCACTCTAATTTAATAAACAAGAAAGTAAATCTAATCTAGTGCACACCAAAGCTTGTGGCAAAAAGTGGGGGTTAAAAAAACCAAACTAAAATAAACATGCATAGAAGACATATATTCATGTCAATGTATACAAAATCATGTTGGGGATCAACCAACAATTTGATTACACTTATGAAAGCAATAAACTGTGGAATTAAATCAGATAGATAAGTAACTAGAATGATAAATAGTAAAGAACAAGAGATACAAGAAACCACCCTGAAAACTTGTATTAAACTCTTTATAGAAGGAATAAAATTGAAGAAAATTCTTTCTTCCACACCTCTCTCAGATGTACAAGATCTCTCTCTAGATCTCTTTCCCTCAAGAGCTCTCTCTCTCAAGTACAATCAACTCCAACAACCTAGAATGATTCACCTATACAATTCTGTACTGTTCTTTCAACATTCACATACAATGAAATACTACAATAAGCTAAGAAGATCTTTCCTACATATAAAATTAGGAAACTTGAGCATGCACTTACAACCAACAGTTAAGCCTCTTGAACAAGGGCTCTAAAAATAGTCTTGCTAATAATAGAGATGTGGACTTAAGACTACAACTTAATCTCATCATGCAAACACTTGGTTCTGTCCTCAAAAATAGCTCTCTAGATGCACAGGTAACCGACACCAGTTCTTGCCTGCTTACCTGTGACCGACGTCAGCCGATCCCTACCGACGCCAGCGTCTCTTTAACTGCTCTTAACCAACGTCGGTCACTCTTGACCGATGTCGGTGACTGTGTAAACCTACACCTATTAAAATGTACTCATTTGTGAAGATTTTAGGCTCCACACCTTAACAATCTCCCACTTGGAGATAAACAGCTGCACCAATACCTGTACAACAACATCTTCTAGCTCCTCCATCTTCAACTCAATCATGAAGACCAATAGAAGTTGAATGAAGATTCAACTTCTCCTTTGCAACCGGCTTGGTTAACATATCCACATGATTCTTATCTGTATGGATCTTCTCCAGCTTCAACTCACCATCCTCCAATACTTGTCTTATGAAGTGGTACCTAAGCTGTATATGCTTGGTTCTTAAATGAAAGGCCGAATTCTTAGCCAAATGAATGGAACTCTGACTATCACTGTATAGTCTACAACTCTCTTGCTCCTTTCCAAGCTCTTCCATGAATCATGTCATCCATATCATCTCTTTGCTAGCCTCTGTGGCTGCAATATACTCTGCTTCTGTAGTTGACAAGGCAACAACCTTTTGCAACTTTGATATCTAGCTAACCATTGTTCCACCAACAGTGAAAACATATCTTGTGGTATTCCTCCTGCCATCCAAATCACCTGCCATATCTAAATCTACATAACCACGTAGAGAAGTATCTAAACCTCCATAGCACAAATGCCTACTGCTGGTTCCTCTCAGATATCTAAGGATCCACTGAACTGATTTCGAGTGTTCCTTTCCTGGATTGGCCATATACTTACAACTCCCACTGCTTGGGCAATATCCGGTCTAGTACACACCATTGCATACATTAAACTCCCTGCTGCAGAAGAATATGGAACTTTACTCATGTACTCTACCTCATCATGTGAATTAGAACATTATTCTTCACTCAAATTAAAATGTCCAGCCAAAGGTGTGCTTACCGATTTAGCATCCTGCATATTGAACCATTTCAACACCTTGTCCACATAATCCTCTTGAGACAAAATCAACCTATGATTTTTCCTGTCTCTCTTAATGCTCATGCCAAGGATTTTCTTTGCTGCTCCCAAATCCTTCATGGCAAACGTTTGAGCTAATTTCACCTTAAGCTCAGAGATATCCTGCATGTGTGATCTTGCAACCAGCATATCATCTACATATAACAACATAATAATATATCTACCATTATCCAATCTCTTAAAATACACACAATGGTTAGATTGACACCTACTGTAGCCATGCTCAGTCATAAACCTATCAAATTTCAAATACCACTGTCTAGGAGCTTGCTTGAGGCCATACAAGCTTTTCTTCAATCTGCACACTAACTTCTCCTTACCCTTGACCTCAAATCCTTCCAGTTGTTCCATGTATATTTCCTCATCCAAATATCCATGAAGAAATGTTGTCTTAACATTTAGCTACTCAAGATACAAATCCTTAATAGCAACCAAAGACAATACAACCCGTATAGAAGTCATTTTAACAACAGGAGAAAAAATCTCACCAAAATCAATAGCTAGCTTTTATGCAAATCCTTTCACTACCAACCTGGCCTTATATCTCATCTGTCCATTCTCACCTTCCTTCAACTTATAGGTCCATCTATTCTTTAGTGTCCTCTTACCAGCTGGCAACTCAACTAAATCCCATGTTTGGTTCTCTCTCAAGGACTCCATTTCCTCAACCATGCCACGCTCCCACTGACTCTTGGACTCCACCTGTAATGATTCTTCAAAACTCTATGGTTCTCCACCATCAGTTAGAAATAAATAGAATAATGAAGGGGAATATCTAATTGGAGGCTTACTTACCCTTTCTGACCTCCTGATGGGCATCTAAGACTCGTTCACAACACGCTGTCCACCCAAATTCTCTGACAGTGACCGACCTCAGTCATCTCTAGACCTGTTACTGGCTGACACCAGTTCTTCCTGACCGACATCGGTGCTTGTCCTACCGATGTCAGTTTTTGTATGACCGACATTGATTTATATTATGTCGACGTCGGTTCCTACCCTACCGACATTGGTCTCTATGTTTTCCTACAAGTGATTATTTCTTTTTCCCGTGAGCTCATTTTGGACCGTCACCTCGTCCAATTCTCCATTGCTCTGCCTAGATTGATTCAGCTTCTTTAGCTGATCACTATACATCACTTTTTCATTGAAAACAACATCATGGCTCATAATTACCTTATTAGTTCCTAGATTCCAAAATCTAAAACCAAAATCATTTGAGCCATAGCTAATAAATGTGCACCTCATAGACTTAGCATCCAGCTTCTTTCTATTTTCCTTATCTACGTGCACAAAGGCTTCACAACCAAAAACTTTGAGATATGAGAGATCTACCTTTTTACCTATCCATGCCTCTTCTAGAATTCCACCATCTAGTGTTATAGAGGGTCCTCTATTAATCAGGTACACTACAGTGTCAACAGCTTCTGCCCAAAACTCTAAGGGCAAACTAGCATGCAATCTCATACACCTTGCACGCTCCATTATTGTTCTATTCATCCTTTCAGCAATTCCATTCTACTGAGGTGTCCTTGGAACCATCCTTTGCCTACGAATTCCATGCATATAACAATAATCTCTAAACTTATAGCTACAAAACTCACCACCATTGTCAGATCTCAGGCACTTCAATCTTCTACCTATTTCATTCTCAACCATAGCTTTCCAAATCTTAAAAGTCTCAAATACATCAGATTTCTTCTTAATACAATAGATCCATATATTTATGGTAGCATCATCTATGAATGTAACATAGTACTGTGATCCTCCAATAGAAGCTACCTGAGCCGGTCCCCACACGTCTGTGTGAACAAGCTGCAACTTATGCCTCTTCTTTGTTGACCCAATCTTAAGAAAACTCACTCTCTTCTATTTTCCAAACACACAATGCTCACACAATTCTAGATCTATGTTTTTCAAATCTGAAAGCTTACCTCTAGACTTAAGAATTGACATCCCCTTCTCACTCATGTGGCCAAGCCTTGAGTGCCACAATTTTGCATCCACATCTGAAGTAGATAATACAGAAGGAGAATTGTTAGTAACACAATTACATAAATAGAGAGTACCAACTCTCTTACCTCCAGCCATAACAAGTGCACCCTTGGTCACCTTCCAAGATTCAGCTGTGAGAGTTACTGTACAACCCTCATCCCCTAACTTTCCTGTAGAAATCAAATTCCTCTTCAAGCTAGGAACATGCATAACATCTCTCAACACCCACGTTTTGCCATTCTACATTTTCAGCTGCACTTTACCTTTGCCAATAATTTTACAAGGCTCATCATCCCCTAAATACACTATTCCAAAATCTCCATGGATATAGTCACTAAAATATTCTCTATTAGGGGTAGCATGAAAAGATGCACCAGAATCTAAAACCCAAGATTCTATATTATTATGCAAAGAGAATATTAAAGCATCTTGTGCAATACCTGCAACCTTTGCTTCTTCCTTTCTTTCATGTTGATTGTCCTCCTTAGGCTTTGACCAGCAATCTCTGCTTATGTGCCCCATCTTTCCACAATTCCAGCATTGTGGCCTCCTACCATTTCTGGATTTGGATCTACCTCTCACCTTAGACTTAGATCTTGATCTCCTCTTTCTCTTCTCTTTTTGCCTTCCCCTACTCTCAAAACTTAAAGCATTCCCTAATGTTTCCTCTATGCTTTTCCTGTGAATTTCCTCATTCAAGATAACACTAACAACATCCTCTACTTTTAAAATATTTGAAGTAGATGCAGTATTACTAACTGCCATTACTAAGCTATGCCAGCTTTCAAGCAAAGAACATAATATTAAAAGAGCTTTAATTTCATCATCAAACACAATATTGACTGAACTTAATTGATTAACAATTCCATGGAAATCATTCAGGTGATTAGATACAGATCCACCTTCCTGCATATGCAAATTAAATAACTGCTTCATAAGATATACCTTATTAGAAGCTAAGGGTTTTTCATACAAATTTGCTAAAGTAGTCATCAACTCTATCGTAGACTTTGCCTATGATAAATTAGATATCACAGTAGATGCTAGACTCAGTATTATAGATCCCAGAGCCTTTCTATCAAGAACTTCCCATTCTTCATCATCCATGTCTGTGGGCTTCTTTGCAATCCCACCTAACAGTAAGTATAGATCTTTTTGATATAGATAGTCCTCTATCTGCATTCTCCAATGTTGATAATTTTTGCCATTGAAATTCTCCATTCTCAGTTTACTTTCTTCTGCCATTGCTTCTCCCACTCAAACAGAAATCCCTGCAGAAACCCCTGTGAGCAACCTATAATCAATACACACTACACAGATCTGAACCACCTGTTAGTGAACCTGAGCTCTGATACCACTTATGGATATCAAGCTCTAAAACCTGCAACCAAGCTTTGATACCACTTGTTGGGGATCAACCAACAATTTGATTACACTTATGAAAGTAATAAACCACAAAATTAAATTAGATAGATAAGTAACTAGAATGATAAATAGCAAAGAACAAGAGATACAAGAAACCACCCTAAAAACTTGTATTAAACTCTTTACAGAAGGAATACAATTGAAGAAACTTCTTTCTTCCACACTTCTCTTAGATGTACAAGATCTCTCTCTAGATCTCTTTCCCTCAAGAGCTCTCTCTCTCAAGTACAATCAACTCCAACAACCTGGAATGATTCACCTATACAATTTTGTACTATTCTTTCAACATTCACATACAATGAACTAATACAATAAGCTAAGAAGATCTTTCCTACATATAGAATTAGGAAACTTGAGCATGCACTTACAACCAATAGTTAAGCCTCTTGAACAAGGGCTCTAAAAATAGTCTTGCTAATAATAGAGACGCAGACTTAAGACTAAAACTTAATCTCATCATGCAAACACTCGGTTCTATCCTCAGAAATAGCTCTCTGGATGCACAGGTAACCGACACCGGTTCCTGCCTACTTGCCTGTGACCGACGTTGGCCGATCCCTGCTGATGCTGGCATCTCTTCAACTGCTCCTGACTGACGTTGATCGCTCCTGACCGATGCTAGTGACTGTGTAAACTTGAAACTGTTAAAATGCACTCATTTGTAAAGATTTTAGGCTCCACACCTTAAAAAATCCTAATGCATTGGAGAGAAGCATAACTATATTATCTATCTACTATTACAAAGGAGAAATAATGTCAGTTATACTTACCTTGAAGATGAACTTACAGAGCCTTAATCTCTCCCTTGGCCAAGGTACTTCACAAGATATTATTATGGTATTTAAGGATAAAAAAATTATCTCTAGGATTCATAACCTATATATGCATTCAAAATACTTTTTCACAAGACAAGATCTATATCTCCAAAGAAAGTATGAAACCTAAGCTTTATTCCTCAATTATAATGGTCAATAAGTAGATGTTAATTCACACTTATTTTTCTTTGATTATATATTCTCAAATATTTGGAAATGAAATTATATATATAGGTATATCTTTCCCTAAATCCTTCTAAATATGTCATCTATATAGGGTCAACCTAGTCAACCCTATATGTTTTTGGGAGATAAATCACTAGGTCCCAAATTAGGTCAATCAAAGGGATAACAAAACTTGAAATGAAAAATATCCCTAAATAGTACAAGGTTAACACAATTGACCCTATATAGTAATTAGAGGTTGAAAACTATATAGGGTCTACCTAGTTGACCTAGTACAATCAATTGGTGAAGGGAGGTCAAGGCAAGAAAAAGGAGGATAATGATATGATAAATGTTTGGAATGGGTAAAACATAAAATAATAATCTTAGGATACAAGTGTGTATATGGTAAGTGGAAAAAGAGACAACAATCTTACGAATCACCAATGGTCTACCTACCCCTTTCTTGGTACACCCTTAAGGTGTGCACTCAGAGAGATTGAGACTTTATTGGTTTTTAAAAGATACAAATCATAAATAATCAATACAAGTTTGAAAATATTATGTGTATACATATGCCCCAGTTTAATCTCATCACATGTCACATGAGTGAAACACAAAATGCTACTTCAGGAATAAAACATGATAACACACAATGTTGATGCTATGTAAAGTGTAGTAAGTAACAAATAAGATAAAGGAAAGGATATAATTGAAAAACACATATCCTTACTTACCTTAGTGATATAGATAAATAAATATACTACAAGATAAAGTTAATGAATCCAATGTGAAGAACACTAGGTGAACTTGTAGAAGTTAGTACAAAAAATAGCCAAAAATTGAAATCTTTTTTAAGATAAGAATATGGTAGTGAAAATGAGTTAGTAGAGACAAAGATATCAGGGATTTAGTTGCAAATTAGGATTTTTAAGGTAAGGCACAGATCAAAATATTAAGGGAAAATGAATGACAAAATGATGGAAAATGAATGACAAATGATTGGAAAATGAATGACAAATGAGTGTAAATGAATGATAAATGACTATAAAACACATTAAGTCATGTTATAAAGTATGTAAAACATAAATGAAAAAGGTAATGTAGAACATACTAAATCACATTGGGAATAATGTAAAACATGAATGGAAAATGAAATATCCATGCAATAAAACTTGAACAAAGATATGTAAGAAAGGGAAAAGTAAGAAAATATAATATAGGCAACAATAAAAACATGAAAGATTGAAAATTAAATGTGATTGAAGATGTGAGACAAACATGAAGAATGTATACATAAATAATAACATGTAATAATGGAAAATATCATATGTAAGATAAGTTAAGTAAAAAAAAATCAAACAAGAACATGATAGATAAATGAAAATAAAAATCTCTGAAGGATTAAAACTCAAACTTAACGCTTGTTCGATTATCTAATATAAGAAAAGACAACCACCTAAAGGCATGACTAGTATGACAATGAGGTGATTTGGTAAATAAATAGTGTAAGGGTGTAATCCATAGTTTTTAAAACACGTTATTTTTATCCAAGGATAGATAAAACTGAAATAAAGTAATGCTAGCATGTTTTTAAGAGGTGAAGAAGAAAGGAATTTAAAGAAGTGGGAAAACAGATTTAGAATCAAAAAAATTTGTCAAAGGGGGAAAATGAAATTGGTAGAGGGGAGAATGAAGGGAAAACCAAGGTATAGGAACCCTTTATCAAATTCAAGACACTCAAATTAGGTTTGTCAACAAAAGAGTAATTTTGACCTTAAGGACTATAAAGAACTTCTCTTAGCCACACAAGTATTAGGTCAACAAATGAAGTATAAATATGATCCCATTAACGTTATATGCATGAAAATTAAAATTGACCTACTTTCTCAAAACATGTTCCCCATTCCTTAGGACCCTTTATATAGCCATCAGTCTACTATAAATATTGGGTACTTGAATGAAAAATTAGGTAACACAATAGAGTTTGTTTAATTCTCCTATTCCAATCTACTAACCTACCAAATCCCAATGGAATTTAACTCTATGTGAGGCCAACTTTGGAGTTTGATCTTTAATTGGAGATAGGAGTTATGATTTTAATCACATCTTTTGGTGTGAATTTGACTTTTGATATTTGTATGTTTCCTTTTAGATATATCATTACCTTTTATTTCATATGATTTGGATTTTAAATTTCTTGATGGATTTTTCTATTCCTCCTCCATATAGATTTGGAAAATAAAACATGGGTTTTAAATATGAATTTCATTTTAATACTTGTGACTTGGTGCTAAGAAAGATAAATTCAAGGAGCATGGGGTATAATAGTCTTGTAAATCTAGGTGAAATAAAAGTGTTATCTTGACTTCAACCTTATTTTATCCAATGTAGAGTGAAATAAAGGGCAAATCAAGGAGAGTGACACATGGAACAATTTAAATTTATTAAAATCATAATAAATGTGACAAGGGACAAAAAAGGGATACAATTTTAGAAAAGTGTGATTCCTTATCTTAAGAATGAGGAAAATGGAGGAAAACATGCTAACATTGATGTGAAAATTCCATCCATAAAAGAAGCAAAAGCTAAAGTTGAGAACAAGAATCAGTGATATTTTTCATATAAAAGGTATGAAAAAATGGTAAGTTTATGAGGAGGGTTAGGTCCTATCCATGGTCTTATACTACAACTCATAAAAGAGAAACCCACAAGGGTGCCAAAAAGTAAAATGTGAAAGAATGAAATGAGAAAAGAAGTAAAGGTGGTATTTTGTGAGGAGGGTTAGCTTTTATCCATGGTCTTATACTACAAACTCAAAAAAATGAAACCCATAGGGGTGAATGATAAATAACGGGAAAAAAATAATCATAAATCTACTAAGGCAAAGAATAACATAGAAAGATAAAAATAAAAGAAATATATGAGGACAAAAATGAAAGTAAATGCCAAATGTAGTGTGAAATAAAACCAAAGAATGTAAAGTAAGACAATGATTATTATAAATAAAAATTAAAATAAATAAAGTTCTCAAAATCATGAAATAAAAATAATAAGTAAAATCTATTATAACATCTATATCAAACATGAGCATGTGAAATACAAGTTTATAGTCTTAAAAGGTTTTTTAATCTAAATTTGGTTGTTATTATGCACTGTAGAATAAGAGTGGGCATCAAAACATACCCTAATGGGTAAGTATATGTAGGTATGGGCATCACAAGATGACCTAAAGTCTAAAGGGACATGTGGATGGGCATTGTGAGATTCCCCAATGTGTGAGGTGACGTGAGGTAACATTGAAATATTAAAATGGTTTACATTGGGTTGGTAGGTGCATTTGGAGATAGGTAAATGTGTTGGTTTGTTAAATTTAATTATGTTGAATGTGAAATATGATGTATAGGATAGGTATGAATAGGTAAAGGAGTTAAATGAAGACCATGTCTTATATGCTTTGGAATAGGCATTTAAACTAGGTACTAATTTAGTTCATGTGCCCTAAGAGGTTGAGGTTCAATGGATGCAAAAATATGTTTAAATTTATTCATGTTGTTTATCATTTCCTTATTGGTGTAGGAAAAAGGATCAACTGTGGTTTAAAAAAATAGTGGATGAGGGGTGGGTATGGGGTAATTATTTTTGTTCATTAGGTAGATGATTTTGATTTAATTATGGTTCTTGAGATTAAATTTGAGAAGTTTTCAGGTAGTTGTGATAACATTATTTTGTTATATTATCAAGATTAAAATGTGCACCAAGCAAGGAAGAAAGAATAAATCAATGGATACCATGACAAGACTCATGAGAATGACCTATAGTAGCATGCCACCAATAAAATTTATTAGGATTGTACCATTTTGGAGGAGGTTTGGAAGGATCAAAAGTCATGGGTTTAAAGCATGAAAATTTATTCTTAAGTTTTTATAGACTCAAGGGAGGATGGGTTGGGTTAATATTTATTGAATTAGATGCTCCATTTTGAGGTTGGGGATGCTTGGATGAGTCAATGTTATGAGAAAATGATTAAAAAGGTTATTTAGTAGTTGTTTGAGATGGTTCAAATTAAGTTATAAGAAAGTCTTACTTTTTTTCTTGGTCTAAGGCTTCTTATAAAGTTTTAGGAGAAAATATTTGAAATTTGTATTGAAGGGGAGGTTTAAGAGCAATGAAAAATAGATTTAAAATAGTATCATAAATTCATGTTATGGTCTAATTTATGAGTGAGAGACTTCCATCATTTGATGAAAGTGTGAGCATGTTAATTAGGAAGTTGCTTGGCATTAATTAAATGGCTAAGGTAATTTTTAGGAAATCATGTTAGAATTCCTTCACCAGAGCATTAACTAAATCCTTTAGTTTTGAGGTGGAATGTCTAGGAAGTTGGTTGTACCATTCAATTACATCACCCACAAATAGTTTGGCTAAGATATTGGTGGTAGAAAATGTGTTAGTTTGGACCCATTCATTATAAAGATTACCAAAATAATTAATAAATATAATAAGATCCCCAGTTCCATTATATGTAATAATTGGAAAAATGTTTGTAATGTATATGGGTGTAATTAATGGGGCTAAAGGTTAATTTTGAAGATGTTGAAGCTTTTTGTTATTAATTAGAGGGTGAGGGATGATATTCCCATTGGAATTTCTAAGAGGAGGAGGGAAAAAATTTTGATTTGTTTGAGACATGATGACTTGAGGTGGTTGACTGATCTTGTTGCATAATCATCATTTGAGAGGTGTTTGTTATTTTCATGATGTTGATTTGCTGTATTGATAGTGAAAGAAGTTGATTTGTATCAATAGGTGGGTTTGTGTTTGTATGAGGGGTATTGGTAATGTTGATGGGAGGAGGATTATTTGTATGTGGAAGATTCCCAACATTGGTATTAGTTGTATTAAATTTGATAGAAGAAGAAGGAAGCTTGGTAAAGCCACCATTATTGTCAGGAGTGTAAATAGTATTATCATCAAGCTTTTTGAATAATTGGGAACGATCTAAATTATAAATTTGAGTGGTTTCAACCATGTTACTTTGGTAAGTGATAATTTTAGGTGCTCTTTTTATAGGTGTAACAAGAGGATTGTGAACATTGGCTGTAAGAGGTGGAGCATAATGTGAGGTTACAAAATTTGATTTAGATGGGTTGATGAGTTTATGAATTATAGGTTTAGAAGGTGTAAAAGTGGTATAAGGTATATCATTGTCATGGTTTTGGATTAATCTAATAGGATTCTCTAGATATACTATATGATATGCGGTAGATTGATATTGAGAAGATTTAGAACCATGTATTGAAGAGCTGCACCATAATGAGTTGTCTTCTATGTTAGACAAGTAGAGTAAGAGAGAATAACACATGTATCAAGAAGACTATAATGAAATAATTTGGTATGAATATTCATGATTCCAAGCAAGAGAGGATATTAGAAGGTTAGGAGGAAAAATAGGGACAAAATTAATTAATAAGGGAAACAAAATATAGAGGCTAAAAACTATATAGGTTCAACAATGTTGACCCAGTAGGCTAAAAAAGTATACAAGGTTGACCTAGTACATTGAAAAAATGTACAAGGTTGGCAGGGTTGACCGAATAAGGTGAATAAAATGTATAGGGTCAGTACTGTCAAACCTATAGGCTAAAAAAATGTACAACGTTGGTAGTGTCAACCTAGTATTGGAAATAGGAAAAATGTTACAAGTGATTTTAAAATCAAGAAGAGAAAGAAGCACATAATCAATTTGGTCAATGAGATTGATCAAATTGAGGCACACATCATAAAACCTTTCACCAATGCTAGCTAGTGTAATTATTTGTAATATAACACATAATTAATCAAAGAACAAGCAATCAACTAGGAAAGTAAAAGCTAACTAAGTGGTCAACCTAAATATTTTTTAGAATATATTCTTAAATGTGAAAGGAAGTTGACTATAGTGAAGGAATTATAAATCACTCTAAAGATGGTTTTAGGTAGTTTGGGTTAAAGAGGATCTATAGTGGTAATGATATAGGCTTGATATTAGGGTCTACCTCCTCACTTCACATACTGTAGTGATAAGTGTGTCAAGTGCTTAGCTAGAATATACCATTAACCATGATTTTATAATTGACTAGAACATCAATTATGCTTCCCCCTTAGTGATGGAATCCAAGTAGGTTGGCCTTGGGTAGCCAAATTTTAAAATGTTTATTTAGGTTTTGTGATTTGGTCATTTGTGCATAAAAAAGAAAAGATTGAAACTAAAACATTTATTTGAAAACCACCTAATTAATCTATGTGATATATTATAAGAATGAAAGAAACAAGAAAATAAAGTGTGAATTAATTACTATCATAAAAGGTTAATTCTAACTTTGAAACAAGGTATAGTGTTGATATAGTTAATAATGTATGCATATAATATAGAACAGAGTTGGCAGGGTCAATCTTGTATTATGGAATCAAGGTCTAAAAATGAATAGGGTTGATAGAGTTGACTTAGTTATCTAAACATCACATAAAATATATAACTGGGTCGATGAGGTCAATATAGTTGATTGTACAAGGGTATTTTTGAAGACTACAAATTGTGAAGTGAAAAACTAGAGAGAGAGAGAGAGAGAGAGAGAGAGAGAGAGAGAGAGAGAGAGAGAGAGAGAGAGAAACCTTGGTGGATTAGGGATACAAATAATGAAGATTATTATTCAATAATCTTGATATATAATTGAAAATTATACTAACTAGATCAATTGGGTCGATTAAGCTTTAAAAAAACTTTCTACTAAGTGCTTAAAAATGTACAAGGTTGATAAGATCAAACTAGTAGTCTAGACTGGATGTCTAAAAAAATGAAAACCTATACTGGGTTGACAAGATCAATCTAATAGGCTATACCTAAAATATTGCACATAAAATTTAGATACTGGGTTGATAGAGTCAATCTAGTATGGAAAATATATGATAAAAATAATGATCAAAGAATGAATGAAATGAAATAAGGTGAAAAAATATACTCATGTTAGTTTCATGTTGGGTTCACTAGAATGTATGCAATCATAAGAACATCATTTATATAAATCAATCCTAGCTCGGAGAAAATAGAGCATACCTATACTTTTAATTGGGAATACATTTATTATTAAGTGGGATCATGACCAATATGGGTATTTAATAGACCTGATTAGTGTATCACTTGTCACAATACACCATCTAAGGAAGAGTTCCAAAGAACAAAATCATGCAACAACCCTAAAAGTGTCCTAGGTTTAATTTTCACTCTATTTTAATAAACAAGAAAGTAAATTTGATGTACTACACACCAAAGCTTGTGACATAAAGTGGGGGTTAGAAATAAACTAAACTAAACTAAACATGCATAGAATACATATACTCATGTCAATGTATATATAATCCTAATGCATTGGAGAGAATCAAAACCACATTATATATCTATTTTTATAAATGAGAAATAAAGTTATGAATACTTACCTTGAAGACAAACTCGTTAAGACTCAATCTCAACCTTGGCCAAGGTGGTTTGCAAGAGATTGTTGTGGTATGTAAGGCTAATAAAGACAAATCAGCTATAGGCTACATAACCTATCTAATCATCCAAAATACTTCTCCATAAGACAAAATTTATATCTCCAAAGAAAGTATGAAACCTAAAGCTTTATTCTTCAATCAGAATGGTCAATAATTAGATGTTCATTCATGCTTATTCTTCTTTTCTTTTCTATTCTCAAATTGTTTGAAAGCAACTAATATATAAGCAGATCTTTCCCTAAATTCTTCTAATTATGTCAACTATATAGGGTCTACCTAGTCTACCCTATGTGTTTTGGGGAGATAATCACTAGGTCTTGAGCTAGGTCAACCAAAGGGCTAACAAAACTCCAAGTCAAAAATATCCCTAAATAGTATAGGGTTGACCCAATCAAACTTATATAGTAAAAAGAGGTTTGAAAAAATTAGTATAATCAATTGGTGAATGGGGATCAAGGTAAGAAAAGGGAGGAAATTGATATGAGAAATGTTTGAAATGGGTACAATAGAGAATAATAATATTAGGGCAAATGGTTTTAAGATACAAGTGTGTAGATGGCAAGTGAAAAAACAGACTTCAATATTATGAATCACTAATGGTCTACCCACCCCTTTCTCAGTGCACCCCTTAAGGTGTGCACTTAGAGAGATTAAGACTTGATGGGTTATTGTAAGATACAAAGTGTCATTAATTGATAAAAGTCTAAAAATATTATGTGTATACAATACCAACATAAAATATCCTTTATCTAAATGTATTCCAAACAGGCCTCTTGAAATGGAATAGTTTCACATCAACTACTAAATTACGCTACAAGACAAGACCTAGAAGTAATAGACTTTGTAGATATTTCATCTCCTTTAAAGAGAAGTTGGGTGGATTTCCACCATGACTAAGTTGGTTTTTGAAATGAAACATAAACATATTGGCTTTAGAAGGAGGGCATGAATATGAATATTGTATGTTTGTTATGGTATTGTATGCCATTATTTACACTTTTGATGCCCTATTATGTGCATATAAAATACACTAAAAGTGTGGTAAGATGATATATTAACCAAATCCACCAATGGATCATATATGGATTGGTGGAGGTAGCTTATATGTGAAAATTCTAGGGGCTACCCATGATTTACCAAAGAATGCTAAAAATGATTGCTCAAAATATATACATGGTGGGATTCAAATAAATAAATAATACATACAATATTTTAAAGATGTTATTATTCTAAATTAGATCTAATATAAAGATGTAGGTTACCTCATGTTTATTTATTCCCTAGATGAGATTGTTTATGACTTGTACCTTGATTTTATAGATGAATACCTATGTTATAAAATTCCTTTGAAATTACATTTATCAATAATTTCAAAGTTTTCACTAACCCTAATAGCCTATAATATCATTTTCCCACTATGATTAGAGAGCCTAAAGAGTCGATAAGAATGTTTAACATTTTATTTTTATAGTCATATAAAATGTAAAAATTGGTAACTTGAGCATGGATAATGATACCCAACCCATAGATCCCTCTTTCTTTCTCTCCTAACCTTATTAGTCTTATTTTCACTAATTCCTATTCATTCATAGCCTTCTATAATTAATCCTAGCTCACCCAGACTACTCTTTCCAAGATAAATCAATCCCCTTAGGTCCCATCTACTTAGGACAATAGAGCCACACTAGAATTTTAGCATTGGTGTCATTGCTATCCACTTTTGGTTCTCTTTTTTAAGTCCATTTATACCCCCAATAGTCAATTTATTCTATTTCCCCATACTTATCCTTGTTGGCCTAACACAAGAACATTCAACCCATGACCAATAAATCTCTATAAAAGACCATTCAAAGATCATTTTGAAAAGGGTTGGCAATTACCACTAAGAAACCAAGACCACTCAAGAAATATTCCATATTCTATAAATATTCAAATCTTTACACCAGTCCCTAGCCATATCAAGCACATCTAGTTTAGCATTTGACATATTCATACACTCTATTACACAAAAAACATCAAGTGGGTGAAATACATATGGCTTGATACCTCTTCTGAGTATTGGTATGTAGGAAGCATGCCCACATAAAGAGTGTGGATCCATGTTCAAGGAATATTACACACACTAACCCCCCACCCCCTTGTTTTCTTGGAATTGGTCAAAACACAAAGGAAGATAGAGTTTTAAGAGAATAGTTGCTCTATAAGGAGCTCTATGGACTTCTAGCCATTGAAATTTCATAGATAGGGTCATATAGACCTGACAAAAAAATATAGAAATCTTATATCCTTATGAAAATGGTGGTAGAGGAGGACTATAGCACTTGTGCCACTCTTTTCCAGTTATGGTACTCCTATACAATAAAAAAATGAAGTTTAAATCTTAGTTTTTGATAGTGTCCCAATCCTAAAAAGTGAATTCTAGCCTTTATCTCAGTTAGATCAATTAGTTTCTAGATAAGTCTTGATTTATTCCACATATTACAATTTTTATAAATGTTTGAATTGCAATCAAATTTCAAAAATCAATAGCTTAATAATTGCATATTTATTTATTGAATTCCTATTCTAGACCCTTAACTAATTTACAAATAATACACTAATATTCCCAAAATTATTGAATCACTTTCATAGTTTATATAGGAGGTTGAAAGACCCATTATTAAAATAAAATCCATTACCATTAAGATTTAGTTAAAATCTTTGGATCCATTTTCTGGTATGCTTATTATAGGAACTCCATCATCACTAACATATTTGGTTTTGACATATCAGGAAGACATTATTATTGAACAAAAATTGATGACACATGGATATGGTTCTAACTTATTGATTTTATTAGGATATACAAGTGTATACACTCAAAATCCTTTGAACTATGTGCATATAAATTAGCTTATGGATTATCTTATGCCTCTAAATTGTATGTTTCCTCAAACACACAATCAACAAATCTTCCTTGTAATAAATTATAACACTATTGTTTTACCTAATGAAAGTAGCTATATTAGTTTAATTTATAATCAACATGTTGTTTTAGCTTATTTTGATTATCAAATGCCTTTGAATGATGTTTCTAATCAAATTCCATTTATTACAAAAAATTACATTAAACTATGTAAGGTATTACTTATGAGATTGCATTCACAAAATCACAATTTGGATTCTATGAAATGGAAGGGAAATCAAGAGCTAAGGTGGTCATGCTAACTAAAAAAGATAATTTAATAAGTAAAAAAGGTCTAAGAGAATGATGTTGATGACGATGAATTTGATTTAGTGGCTATCTTAGATGAGTCCTAAGGTGAAAATAAAAATGATAGTATGTTACCCATGAATTAAGAGAACTTTGGAACTGTTTGTGATCAACTTGAAGATGAAATGGAAGAATTAAAACTGTTAGATGAAGAGAATACAATATATGCCTCCAAAATAATCCCTTCATATATTTTTAATCCTAAACCTAAATATTCAATTCCTAGTGATCAAAATATATACTGAAATGGTATAATATTCCTCTTAAAATAATAAATGGTAGAAACCATAATGAGTAATGCAAAACATGGCTAAACATGTGAAGAATAATAGTTAGTAGAAATCAAAGCTAAAGACATCTCACTTCAAAAAAAAAATTCTTATGATCCAAATATTTTATAATTGATTAACATAATTGCAAGGACATCCTCAAAAAAATAACAATAAATGTATACTCTTTTTATCATAAGTAATGAAAACGAATATGATATTATTGTAGCTATCACGTCATGGAGATAATAACCAACAACTTGTTGTGTAATCAATTACCTTAAAGATCACATCTTTGTTAAGTTGGTAATACCAATCACTATGTTATTTGATAGTCCTTATGTTTGTCCTTAATTTTAGTTTATTGTATTAGTTATGGTAATTAGTAAACATTGTTTGGATTACCATCCACAAAGTAATAGTAAGTATGTTTCTGAAATTACCAATAAAAATGTCCTTAATTTAAGTGAAAATGTCATGGATAAAATTCTTTGGGATGATAGTCATGAAATAAGATGACAACACAATCATAAATATGAGATGGAACTGTGAGTCCTTGTAGATATTTTCCATGATTTTTGTTGTTGTTTTTTTGTTTGATATTTTTGTGTTTAGGTTTTTTTCTTTGTTTTGTCATTGGTTTATCCTTGAACTCTACTTTTATTTTGATATGAACCTTTTTTTTAGTCTTGTTGATCATCGAAATGAAAATGATTTTTCTAGTAAGAAGCATCAATATCATTTTGTTGATTAAATACTCTAGTTTATTTTGTGATGAAATATTCTATTTATTAATTTATTTTCAAAGGTTTGACTATTACTTATGCTAAATTTATTCATGTTTTCATGAGTTTGGGTAAATAATTTGACTTATGAAGATATTATATCAAAACCTTACATAAAATATACTTTAATGATTCCTAAGTTCTCTTTGATGAATATATTATATCAAGGATATAGAATTAAAAATATATAATTTTATCTCTTATTCGTCATTGTGGTCCTTAACCTACAATTGAGATGCTCAAACAAAAAATGAATAAAAGAGTATTTATTATCCAAAAAATCAAATTCTGGGTGATTCAAACAACCTATACTAGGGGTATAGGTACCCATATGGAATTAGAGATTTTTTTTGATTGAGTTCACAGATAACTCCATTGGGGATATAGACAATTGGCTGACAATATAGCAATGTCAAAGTATTCATCCTATGGTAAAATTCACTAGCTCAATGATCTCAGTTCTAATAACAAGTCCTTGTAAATTTTAGAAAGGGAACAAACACATTTCCAAACACTTCTAAATGTTAAGATATTATTTTATTATAAAAAAATTCCATTCTTATCCTTTCATATAAAATTTCATGTTCCATTCTCTATTTTAAGCCATAGAATTTGGGTTCATTAACACATTTTTTGGTTTTAAAATATTCAGGAGTATTTTCTAACATAGTCATCATTTGTTGTTACTTGCACAGCACTTGTAAATTCACATTGAGAAACTATGAACCCATTTTTAAAATAAATAGATCTATTTATAATTTCAAGTAAAAATTATAAATAGGTTTATGTGCACAATGTAATTTCTATTTTTTTACCATAAGGCCCTTTTAAAATGTAGTTTTGTACCATTAAATAATCAAATTCTATGATTTTTTCATGATGATATTTAAATGTAATTAAAATTAAATAATATACTTTTTTTATAAAATCAATTCCCACATGATAAATGCAAAAAAATTAAAATAAGCTTCTACATTGATTTCTCTGTCTTTTAGGTAATAAAATCTTACTATAAATCACTTTTTGTGAGGTACTTTACATCATCAAATCATATCCATTTATCATGAAAATTTACATGATGTTATAAAAATGTGGCAATAATTTAAGGTAAATAAAGTATTATAAAATTCCTACAACGTTATAAATTATAAGAAATAAAAACGAGGTCTTATGTGGATGTTTACTTTGTCATTTTCTTCATCTTTTTAGTTATTAGGTCTAACTAGTATGCATGTTTATAACTTATTTTATCATGTATAAATCACATATATTTAAATTAAAAATTTGAAATATAATATAAAAAATTTAATATAATAAAAGGGTGAATATAAATCACATAAAATTACTTACCAAGTGATTAAATTACAATAAGCAAAATTAGTATTTGCACTGATTTTCATGCATACGAAGTTTTCAAATTTCATTGGTAAACACTTTATCAAGGCACTTTTTATGGTAAAATTATATCCTTTTCTTATTAAATATTTAATTATGACATCAAAACATCATTATAATACCATGGTAAATAAATTCACCTAAAATTCAATCCCATATGTGAATCACAACAATGAAAACTAGCCTTCACTAATTTTTGCATCTTTTTTAGTTATCAAATATAACCAGTGCACACTCTTCAAACCTAATTTATAAAAATAATTAATTAAAAATATTTGTTGAATATATTTAAATTTAGGGAGAATGAAATGATGAATAAATTATCATGAAATTTGTTTCCATGTGAAAACTTCATAGCAGTAAATTTTAGCCTATGTGATGATTTCTAAATTTTTCAGTTCTCAAATATAGTCACTATGCACTCTTTAAACCCATTTTAGAATGGTTAAATTATATATAAGTTATTTATAATATTTCATTATCATATCCATATGCAAGGATAATTTTTTTGTAAATAAATTCACACTATATTATTTCCCACTTATAAATTTCATAGTGATGAAAACTCTATATGTTGATTTTTAATCATCATTTTATGTCTTTTCTAGTTCTCAAATCTAACCACAAATCATTTTTAGGAGGAATTCAAAAAAATATATATGAGATAAAATTATCTTAAAAACTTGCATGATGATATTAAAATTTTGAATAAATGTTAAGGTTAATAAATTTATATGAAATTCATTCTCACATAGGAAATTTACACTAAGAAAAACATGATTTTATGCTAATTTTTACTTGTCATTTTCTGTATTTATAGAATTCAAGTATAGCATTTTATACTTTTCAAAAATATGGTATTATAATCAAATGAGGTCCAAATTACTCAAAATTATGGATGATAATGCCCAGATGATATTAAAATACAACGTAATTGGTTTTTTTAGTTATTGTGTATTCTAACAAAAAGATATGACTAAACATAATGACCATTTCTAGAATATTAATCAAACAACCAAATTTTTATTAGAAAATACTAAAAAACCTAAAAATATTGTGTAGAGATTAATATGAGTTTAAAAAAAACCTAACAATAAAATTTTGAGTGTCTTTCTAATACTTTTATATAAATATAAGGTATGATGGGTATAGACTTGATTTATATTTTGAATTTTTCTTTAAACTTATTCTAAATATGTTGATTTCATTTCTCAGAACTTCACAATGATTTTTAAGCCATATTTTTTTATCCACATATATATTTTCAATTCCATTTCTTGTGTTTAAAATTTGGTTTTTCCATGTTTTTAATGGTATTATTTTAAAATTGGATAAATTCAAGATGGAAAAAATGTCAATTTTTTAATCATGGGACTTTATTGCTTTTAAATTCTACATGTTTATAATTTTTGATATATTTCATCTTTGATCAAGAAGTAATATGTTTTGTTTAATATTTTGGAAGGATATTTCTTAGAGGAGTACAATGTTCAAGGTAGGACTTGTCAACTAAATTTGATGTAACTATGACTCACACATTCTAATGTGTAAAGGAGATAGAGAAAAAAGAAACTTTGCATAGATGAATGAGCTCTTGTGATGAACATGGATACTTGGGATATTTTAATATTAACAATAAATATATACCACTTAGATTTATTGTGAGCCTATTAGTAATAATTTTGGCATGTATTACTTTGGATATGTAATTCCACATTGCATATAGGACTTGGTTGGTACCTATAAGGTAATGTTTGCAACCACCAAGAGGGTAGGTGATCTTTCAATAAATTATATATAAATATAAAAAATGAATTATAAAAGGATAGTTGATTTTTTATTATAGGAAAGATTATAAGAATTAACACTTATTTTCAATAATTTCTTGTTCTCTAGTTATTTTTTCTTGTGAGCAATGTTATTTTGAACCCTTTTTGTACATTTCACTTGATTTTGGTGGATCCAAACATTTTCTCAAGAACATTTATATCAACTAAAAGATAGTGAATAATTTTTTTCATTATTTAGACATGTATATGGTGAGTTTTTACATGTATATTCATAGTTAAAGTACTCACAGACTCTTGCATCTTATTTGTTCATGGTTACATGCACACTAGTCAGATAAAATATTGATCCCATATATCTCATATAGTTGAATAGATTGGATTTATTTTTGATACAATAAAATCAAATTTATTTTCTTTAAAAGCTTTTCTTTTTATCTATTTTATAAATATGTTAGAATGGGTGTATATTACATTCAAATTGTCAATCTGTGTTTACATGTTTATCTTGATTATAAAACCTATTTATTATTATTTATTCATTATTGATTCTATATATGTAATGAACACATTTAATAATTAAACCATATATTCATACCAAATCCATATTTTTTGATTTATTAGGAAGCAAATCCATAATACTAGCATCATTTTTCTTTTATATAATATATTCCAAACAATCCCCTTGAAATGGAATAATTTCACATCAACTACTGAGTTACCCTACAAGCCAAGACCTGGTAGTAATATACCTTGGGGGCATTTGGTCTCATTTTAAGAGAGGTTGGATGAATTTACATCCTTCCGAAGTTGGTGTTCCAAATGATCCATCAACATCTATGATTATGAAACATCTAGAATAATAATAATATTGGGAATAAATATTGACCAAAGATGTCAAAATAACCAATACAACAAGAATGAAAAATAAATTGAAGATTACATCATATTAACCAATGTGGACATGATATGGTTATAATTAATCACAATATCATGTAACACATTATTATATGAAATGGATTTGGGGCCTTAACACCAACATATACATATCTAATACATTAATGAAACCATAAAATAATAGTGAATATATGTTAAGTATTTCCATGTTGATCCATAATAATGCTTAGCATTTTATTTTATTTTTAAATTCGTGTCTTTCCCTCATTTTAAAATTTTATGTTACATTTTGGCTCCAAATATTTCTCTCATAATTTTTGAATAATTCATTTATGTGATATTAAGTTGGATATTTCTATGTTTATCTTTATAAAAAAGATATAACTTGAGTTAAACTAAATGAAATCTCATTTTAATCAATTTAAAAAATATAAATAAAACATGGAGAACATTTTTAGGGTGATTTATAGGTAGTTATATTAATTAATTCAAATAATTGGGCCAATTAAACCATGTGGTTAACTGTGGATTAATTATTTTTTAATTTTAATATTTTAATAAATGTGATACATCATTCCCCTTTTAAGGAATTCTTAGGAGGCCCTTTTTTAACCTCAAATTTACTCTAATGGGTATATAAACTATTCCTCTAATCATATTTCCTCTTTTTTGCATTTGATGTATATTGTGTTTTTTATGTAGTAAAAAGGATTTATGTTTTATAGGTCATCTATGTAACATATTGACACACATAATTAATCAATCAATCATTGCAGATAGTCACAAAGACCCATATAAATAAATTAGTCACATAATTAATCAAGACATGACTATAGTCAATAGACAAGGATACACTACACCCTAATCTTCCTTTTATGGACTTATCCAATCATAGTATAAATTAGTGCATTCAGTCATGACACAATACACATTAATTTTTAGGTATTTTCTAGTCATAGTCAGTTTTCACAATAAGAAACAAATCATATCCAATCTAATTTTCATTTATTATGTCAAAATATGATTTTTACTTCCCTTTCAATTCAATATTTTACTTCCATAACTATGCATTTCCTATTTTATTTTAATAGTTTAAATCTATTTATTTGATACATTTAATTCAAAAAATATTTAACATTTTAGTGAACTTGAGATGAATTACATAAATAATATTAACATACTAAAATCCACTCATATCATGTTGATACACACATTCCTAATCAAATATAAATATTAGCTAATAAAAATGATTATAAACATGTATCCACTAGATCATTTCCTAACTAAAAGACACACATTAATGCTAATCATTTTCCACCTAAGGTTCAATCCACTTGTGACAATGCCAAAGTCATATATAAATGAATATAATTTATCCCTAAATCATACTAATCATAATTAATTATTTACATCAAAGCAATATAACACTCTAAAATTTTCTTTCAATGATTTCACACGTGATATTTTAAATACATTAGTAGATTAAAAGCAAATAAAATTGCATCCTAATTATTACCCACTTCCTCATCGATTGAAAAACATTAAGGGCCAAGTTTTTTTCACCCATGAATAAATTAATGAAAATTGTTTTAATAATTTTTATTCATTATAAGAGAAGTTAAAAGACCAGGGAAATAAAAAAAATTATTTCATTTTAAAAAATTGGTGACATGTTGAAAAAATCTCCATCTTCATTATCAAATTTTGAAAATGATAAACACAAGATTTAATAAAAATATCAAATACAAATCCAATGGTTTCAAATGATTTTATTAATAAAAAACATGAAGCTAAATATACCATTGATCACTCTAAAAATGCAAGTAATGAAAGCACATTTACACAAGAAGTTTATGATGTACAAAATTTAATGTCTACTAAGTTACCTATAAAATATGGATTGGTAAGTTAACACAATCACAAATTGAGAATAATGAAACACATACACATAATGATTCAACTATTAAAAGTACATCCAATAAACAAGTAATTCATTATTCTACTTTTTTTTTCTAATCAAGTTGATAATTATATTAATTTTTAAATTCTAAAATTAGTAAACAAAGACATGATGAACTAATTTGTAAATATATAAATATAACATGACTCACACATATACATTAATAAAAATTTCACATATATATCAAAATAATAAAATATGTAAATTCTTCTAGCCCTTGGTTTCACTTTCACTTTGGGCATTTTCCCTATTGATTTTCAAACTGATTGAGTAATTCAAAAAATTACCATCTTATAATAATTTCAATACAAAATATTTATGTCATACACTTAATATTGTCTATCTACCATAATATGGATTTTATTTAATTTACATGATTACATATCAATCAAAATTTAAACACATTCATATATTTCATAAATCCAAATATTTTCAAAATAATAAAAATCAAGAGACTAAAACATTTTCAAATGTTTCTAACACACTTATCCACATATATTATTTATTTCAAGTTATGTATATAGCATACTGATTTTTTTTTATAAACACACTAATTTTATCATGGTATTTTAGGAGTGATATAGAACATACTATTACATGGATTTTAAATATTTGGATTCCCTTTTACCCAACAACCTTGCTAAGTTGAGGGCATCTCTTATTTCTCCATGGACATTTCATACAGGGTGTATCTATACAAAACATTTCTACCATGTTAAGCTTCATATCATACAAATATATTTTTAATCACTCATATTATACACATGTCACATGACTATGCTACCTACTAACTGACATTTATATATATGGATAATGTATAATAATCTCATATACTTTATGTTCCTTTCTTATTTTACTACATGATAAGTTATAACTTGCCTATTTATTATGTATGGCCTTCGGACTTGTATATTGAAAATTTAAAAAGGAATTAAATATTAATTTAGTACAATAAGTAAGAGGAATGATACTATTTCACATTCCTCCTCTTTTGAAAATTTAATTATAATAACACTTTAATTTTTAGTAAATAATTTCTTTTTTCAAAGTTTCAAAGATAGAAAGTTTAAAAATTGAATATAGATTTGTCTATAGCAGTGTGATTCATATAGTGACAAGTAAGCCACATTTTATTATAGTGACACTCAATGTATATGGATGCACTTTGGTGAACGTAGTGTGTGGTTCTATAATTTTTATTTTTTTTCCATTAGAGTCTAGTGACATTAAATGGTTAGAACTTTACCCTTACTTAGAGTTTTTTTCATTAGTGAAATCATATATATGAATAATTACAAATATTTTTTATTTTATACTTGATCACTCTTAATTTTTCCACAAGTTCTAACTTTACTAGTTGGTATGGTTATAGTATAGTGACATCTAATGACCTATAACTCATCCTATTACCACTTTCAAATTTTTTTAATCCCTAGCTAGGAATTTAAAAAGGTTTAAAGCACCATATCTTCACTCCAAATGATTCAAAAAGGGAACAGGCACTTCTCCACTATAAATGTATAGGGAAATTAGATTTCATACTCTTTCAAGTGCATACTTTTATTTCTCTCTTTAAAAATTTTAATTTTTAAGTTTTAGGTTTTTAATATTAAAGTATGGATGGTAATTAATTTTAGTGGCATTATTGTAGGTGTTGCATTAAGGCATATTGCACTATCAAGATTCACATCAAAATATAAAGTGTGTAAACATATTTAGGTTTGAATTTACTTTAATCTAGTATTTTTTTTTTCATAACTAGAATAATGTGGGGGCAAATGTAAACAAAAAATTAATTATTAATTGTTTGAAAATGTTTAATCTTTATATCCTTCATTTTATTTTCCTATTCATCAATTTTTTAAGTTTTAATTTATGTAAAAGATTACATTATTGTATTACATGTACTTAAATTGTTTGAAACATCATGAAAACATCCCTATTCTATTTATACTTTATTACATGTTAGTTTTATTAATTATTGACCTTATAGGACAAGTTCACACTATGTGGATAGGTTTGTAAGTAGGCCATGTCCTCTAGTACACCCTTTTCTAATGTGGTCTGACAGTAATTTTTCAAACTTTAAAATCTCTATGTCATTTCTCCTACACTTTTATCAAGTTTTGGTAATGGAAATATTATAAATTTTCCACTATAAAAAAATCAAATTCATTCAATACACTACTTGATAAGCCCTACAAAAAATCATTTTATATTAAGTAAAATAGCATCACTATTTATAATTTTACTTCTATTGTATTTTAACAATCATTGGCCAATTATGAATATATATTTTTTTGAGGTTAAGGGCATAGAATATCAAGAATTTCAATCAATATTCTATTTATATTCATACATTTTCATAATAACATATCAAAAATTCACACTAAGAGGGATAACTACATTGGCCTAATGCCCATTTGGGCTATTTAGGTATCACTCAGGTTATGCAAGGTTTTCTTAGGGTGGATCAACTATTCACCTAACCATATTACCCTATTTTAAAATTGATATTTAATATGTTTGTAAAATAATAAAGGTTTATGTTTTATAGGTATTTTTGTGGAATATTAACACACATAGATAATTATTTAATCATCACAGACAATCACACATAACTAAATAGAGAAATCAATTGCATATTTAATTAGGATGTAACAAAAATCAACATACAAGGCTAAATTTCACCCCTATCCTCATTTTTTGGACTTTTGTAGTCATAATTTAAATTATTGAATCTGTTTAAAACACATTACATAGGTATTATCATGTTTTTCTTGGTCATATTTAAGTTACACAATCAATAATAAATCAAATCTAAGCTAGGTTTTCATATATTGTGTCAAATTATTAATTTTTTATCTCACTTTCAATTCTATTTTTTACTTTTAGATATGTGTCTTTCTTTTATTTCAAATTCAATAGTTTAAATATATTTATCTTATTCATTTGAATTCAAAAATATATGAAATAGAAATACAACTAGAAAAGGATGAATAAACTTTCAAGTGATACCCACAAAATTATCCTTCTCTTTTCTCCCCCAAAATCTTCTCTTTCTCTTATTTTTTAAAAAAATGTGCTCAAGCATCATCTTTATGCTCTATTTAATCATGTTTAAAATTAAATTTCTTGGCTTACCTTCACTAGTCATTACGGATATTTCTCTATAAATATCTGATGTTAATCTATATTTCTATGTAAAATAATAAATTCATATAATTAAAATATCCACTCACTAAAGTATAATTTTTAGGGCATGGATCATGAAAGGGATCCTAAGGATGTTTAATTCAAAGATACCCATGCCTAATTCAAGTGCCCACCTTATTTTGATTCTAAAAATTCATCTTGTAGTTAAAATTGTAGAATCCATGGCTAGATATAACTAAGTCACTACAAAATAGTAGAATTAATTTTTTTTAATCAATGCATTATATTAAAAATAATTCTTTTGAATAAAAAAAGAAATAATGCATTTTTGAATGACTAAATACACATTAATGTGAATTAAATATATATCCATTTCTTTGATTGTGTATGTGACCAATATTATATTTAAAAATCATTATATTATTTATAAAGCAATTACTATATATAAAAATTAATTAAGGTCCCATCACCCTCTAAATGTTATAATTCTCAAGCCAAAGTAAAGATATATCATTAGTGACTCAATTATCCTATCCAATACATTCCACTAAGAGTGGCATCCTTTAGCCAAAGGAAGGTCGCCATGTAGGGCATCTCCATAAACATCTCAAGGGATTTTATTAGAGATTCCATGGGTATGTCCTCTATTGGCTATAAAGAATTCAAAGACCAGTCTAAGAAACAAGAATCCCTACAATGTTTCTTTTGAACCAATGACTTCCTACAAACTGATAAAAAGGGTTTTCCTTGTGTCAAAATACCATGATACTGGCATGATATCTACCTTTAGGTCATGAGGTACATGGGTCTAGAAGATAAGTACACCCTAATTTTTTCTCACCATTTCCTACTAATTAATCATTTCATTAGTTTTAAAAATAGTCTCCCTTATTTCCTTCTTAAATCTCTATAAAACATTGTCCTTTTCCATCAGGATAATAAAACTAACCCCATCCTCCATCAAGGTCTTATCCTTCTACTTTTAAAACATGGGTAGGCCATTTTGTGTTGGAAGGTTACCCTAGGAGGATCCTCTTCTGATGAGGACTCTCAAAAGGAGGATCTTATAGAGGGATCTCACCCACCTCCTAAATGTTCCCCCTAAAACAAATTATCCAAATCCACACCTGATGACCATCCACTTAATCTTTTATTCATCCCTAATCCCAAATACATTGAAATTGGGTCTCTTACTACCTCAAATTAGAAGGGTAAGGCCATTATAATAGAGGAATTTGAGAAAAAACAAACAAATTCTAGAAAATTTTAATTTGAAGGTTTATCAAGTAGGATTCAACTTAGATTCATTGAGTGGTAGAGACCAATATTAAAAATTTTATATATTATAGTTATCCCCCTTCCTAATCCCCTACTATATAATCCTCCAAGGTACTAAAATCCCCCTTGGGTTCCCCTAGGGGGTTACCCCAAAGCAAACTCATTTATAGGTGAAAGGTAGGAAGCAACCTAGGATGATATTCCCCATGGAAGTGATTGAAGGTCTTGGGAATCACCCCTGATTTAAGGTCTCAATGACAAATCCAACATTCTAGTAAAGGACTATTCTTCTACTGAAGAAACCCAAGAGAGTCCTTCCACATAAATATGGTTAATTTTCTATTTATAGTTTTGTTTTTCTCTAGGTTCTAGTCTTTATTTTTGTTTGTTCAGCCATGGAGGGCCTATTTAAACTATTGTATTTCACTCTCATGCTTTTAGGTCCATGTAAAACCTAGTTTTACCCTATCAAATAAAAAAGAGTGGCATCCTTTGCTTAAAATATCATAAGTGGATAAAATCAATTAGGGTATGTTAATTATATTATATAGATGCCAACACCTTATAAAATGGGAATTATGGGTACAAAAAAATTAATAATAAACACAAGACAAAAGTGAAAATAAATAAATAAATTAACTTATAAAATTACAAGTACTAAAACTCAAGCAATACTAGTACACATAATAACAACAAGGATGAACTAGTCAAGTGGGTATAAGTATGTGTATGTGTGGTATTATCCATGGTTATATTCTATAAATGTCTATATTTAGTTCTCTTCCTCTCTTTTGTGATTCCCTTCCTCTGGGTACATCTACTATGGGGTAAATATTTTTTCTTACATCCATCTCAAGCCAATAGGTGGTAGTTAGTCTAAGACAATTTCATACATGATAATGAATGAATATAATTAAGAATAAATTATACTAAAGTTATAAACATGTTTGTAAAAAAATAATTATCTATCATCTTATGTCAAAAAAAAAATTAAATATTTTTATAATATGATAGTTGTTAAACTATAAAGATATAAAATGAATTAAATAAACCAAAAAATTAATTTTTTTATTTAAATACTATTTTTTTTTTAGATTAGATGGAGATGGGGTGTGGCATAATTCCCCACTAGGAATAATCATCATCCTCGTGGATTAGTACAAAAAGGAAGAAAAGTAAATCAAGTAATAAAAAATTATGTAAAAATATACAAAAAATCTTAGTGGAATGCATCATAGTCCTAAGTGTCACACTCTTTAGAATATTGGTTCCATTTTACTTTACAGAGACATCCTTGTTTCATGAGTGAATATTTTGAAATTTAAGTACATTGAGGGTATTTATTAGAACTATGCCTAGATCTTAAACCTATAGATATTTCCAATCAAGTATATGTGAGGGATATACAAAAAAAATTCAATAAGGAAACATGAACAAAATTATCCATATATAAAATAGTTATAGGTAGATAAAATATGTAAGAAATTGATTTAAAGACTTCCAAGAGTTTAAAAATACCCATAAATCTTATAGCTAATTTGGATTACTTGTGAAATCAAATTGAAATTTTTATGTCTTCACTTAAATAAAATATTCTTCACCCATAAGGAATTCTGTATCAGTCATCTTCTTATCAACAAAAATCTTATAGTTATGTATTACCTCAATGAGACATTATCTGATTAGTTTAATTTATTCTTCCATTTTAAATAAAACATTTGTACTTACAAAAATAACTTCCAAAAAATCCCAACTAATATGTGTTCAACACTTCCTACTTAAAAAGGCTAAAATGGTATAATTTTCAATGTGGAATGATGAGTGTTATTTCATGTAAATTATACCAATGGAATGTAATCTTTCCATTTGTCTTGTTTTCACATGTAGTATATTCATAACATATACTAATTTTTTTAATTCACCCTCTCTATCTAACCATCAGTCTCAAGGTGATAAGATGAACTAAAGTTAAACTTATTCCAATTGTTGAATGTAATGTCTACCAAAGTAAATATCATGTAAACACATTTATTTGAGATTATCTTATCTAGAATTTTGTTCAATCTAAATATTTATTGAATAAATATCCTTGCTAATACTAGTGCTTTATCTATCAATTTTCTTAGATTTAAAAGGGAAAATTTAATAATCTTCCCAAAAAAATATAATCAAATCATGTTTATATTTAGGCATCCAAAGTCCATAAAAAACTCCATGTTTATGACCTACCACTTACATTAAAGTATATAAAATAGACTATAAAATATTTCTAGATGCATGTGTTAGGATTGAACCTGTTATCACTCTAATTACTATGCTACATTTTTTATCCTTTTTAATCCCATTCAATTTAAATACAGTGGTTTTAGTTCTACCATAAAATTGGTCAGTTAAGGGTGTCATGAATAATGATCACTATTAACCTCTATGAGCATCAATGTCCTCAAACAACCTAAGTTAGGAACATTTTTCCTACCTTTATATCTTATAATCCCATCTTACTTGACCTAATATCCCTCATATTCATTTACTTGTATATAAAACTCATGCTCAATAAAACATCTAAAGACTATCTCTCTAAAAGGGGATCAAATGGAAACCATAGTATCAATGTGCCTCATGTGACTAAGGGCTTTATCTAATATACTTTCCTTGCCCTTAACTTACCTAGTGTAAAAATAATGATTTGACAAAAAATCTAAAACGATTCATCGAAGAACATTTAGTTTAGGTTGGGTGAAGATAGACTTAAGTTAGGAGTGATATGTTTAGAGATAAAATGGTTTCAATATAAACAAATGTCTCCAAATATGAAATACATGGACAATTGATGTAATTTTGTATACACTTAAATTTAACCAATAAATAATTGACAATGCTTGTTCTTGACACCTTTACCTTTTTTGGCCAATTTAACATTCTGATAACCTATAATCTATAATAAAGCCTTAAAATTATTGAAATTACTAAAATAATTTTTCATAATTCCCTATTTATCGGTATTAATCATTATTCAATCAATACTTTGCCATAAATTTTTTTTATAGGACTCCATTCCTTTAGGACAAATTCACATTGGAAGACATGAGCACACTAGGCACCTATCAAGTAGTGCAGACTTATCTTCCATGCTCTAATGGTTATCTTTCAAAATGACACACTTTATAATGGATTTATTGCATATATCAATAGGTTAGTTATAAAAAAAACTGAAATGTTTTTCTATAAAATAACATCAAGGTCACACTTAAGAGGACCTAGAAATATTACAAGGCATATCTAATTCTAATTTGAAAATAAAACATTTTCTAATTAAATATCTCTAGTACAATTCTATTGTAACTTTTTAATGCTAGACAAAGTCTAACATTATTTATTTTAGGTTAAGGGAATCCTTTGTCAAGCAATCTAATCAAAATTTCTAGTTACATTGACATTATCTTCATTAAATGGATAAAAACATCATCTTGGGGCTAATTTGGGCTATGTAGGCAAAACTTAGTAAGCAAGGGGGTTTATAAGGATAGCTAGATCATTCCCACTTCCCCAAATTTCTCCCCCTTTTGCATTTGATCTCATTTTGTGTCTTTTGTGAAAGATTATGGTTTGGATTTTATAACTCTTTTTTGCATCAATTTAGGATCCATATAGAAACGTGCCACATATAGATGAAAGTTAATAGACCCAAATTTTTAGTTCTCAATCATAGTCTAATAGGACAAAGTCAAAATAAATAGTTAACAACACATTGTACTCTTATCTACCTCTTGTAGACTACCCCAATAGACATCAATCCACTTTTATTAAATAAATATGTGTTTTAAGTTCCTTTAATATATTAAAAAATTTCAAAAATTTAATACAATATGAAATAAATCAATTTTAAGGAAAATTTCATAACTCTAACCCTAATTTCTATTTTTACAAATTTATAAATTTTATAAATTATTTAGATATTTTTATTTTATTCTATTTTGTCTTATATATCATCCTAGATCATATTTTAATAGTTTACTATTTAACCCTATTTTTGATAAGATGGATATCCTACTTATGTAAAAAAGAGTTAAGGATATATAAATGGTAGGGCATTGGGGTGAGTAAAAGATCTACAACAAGCCAATTAATATGCTAAACTCAAATATACCATATGCTAAATTTATAAAACTAAGATGGGATATTATTGGAATGTATAACTATTATAGATATATTAATTACATAAAAAAGTAATTAGTTGTTTCTAATGCTAACATAGTGATGGATCTGGAACAATAAGGAAACATTCATGAAGATAGTTCTAGATTAGTCATCAGATTCTAGATCTAGGGGCTCTAGCTATCTAGATAGTTGTATCATCCTAGCATAATTGTATTGATGTTAGTGTACTATATTTAATATATATTCAAATAGGATAAAAACACATAAATGATTCTTGGTTTGGCTTTGCCTTCACTTTGGTGAATTCATGTCTAGGTCATGTATTGTCTCTCTTAGTGAAATGGAAAAACCCTAAATTTCCATCTTCAATATGACTTGGGGAAAAATTAGTTAGTGGGTAGTTAACTCATAATGACACAACTATTAAAGGGTGATTATTACATATATAATACTCCATAATAAGGCCTCATACTCATATATTTGTCTCTTGCATGTTGGGTTGTGTATGAATCATGTAATGTATGTAAAGTAAGTACAATAGTGACCTAGCTTATAACTTGGAAAATATGGTTGTATGACTAATTTTTTACTACTTAATACATATTCTTAGGATTTTAATTTATATAATATTATAATATGGCATAATGGGATAGAATAGGAAAGCTTTGGTAACCTATGTGCTTCTTGAGTGCTATTTTACTCTGATTGCTATGTATTTGTAGGTGAGGAATTAATGAGGGTTGATATTGTATTGATACAAATATTATCAAGGGATAAATAACATTAAATCACTTAATCTAACCATTATGTTATGTTTCATCTAAAATTTTTATGACTTAAAGGCACTATACACTTTTGGTAGGCGAAGATAGTAATGTCAACACTAGTCTTTTTACTAGAAATTATATGACTTTAGGTCACTTGAAAATTGCATTGGGCCACGATAGTAAATTTAATGCTACTATCAATCCTAGATGTTAGTTTCCAAGGAGGAAGAGAGCAGGCAAAGGCTCAAAACTTATAGATGTGTAAGATAAGTACATTTCAAGTATTCCAAGAAATATGGGATGTTTATATCATTGATATAAGGTTATTCAGACTAAGATATAGGCTAAGGGGCACAAGATAGAATAGATGTGAGGCTTGTGGAAGTAAGGCATATGTATAACTAAGAATAACAGCCAAGGTCATGAGTTCTCCAAGTGTACAATACTAAGGTGCTATATAATCATAAAATATCATATACATTTAAATTTATAATAAGATTTAATTTTAATTATTAATTAATTCTAATGTAATTTTTTTTGTGAACTTTCTATAGTTAGAACACTAATTATTGCTTGTTGATTTTTATCTTAGGGTCTTAGTTGAATTCTAATTTTTTTTTACATTGAAATAATATAGTCCTAAACCTTAGATACTATTTTTGAACATAATGATTAAATATTTTTGACTTTTGATTAATCTAAAACTAAAATTTTGTCTTATTACCTCATATAAATACTGACATAAAGGCTCTTTCTTTTTACTTAAAGTTTATTATTTTTGTTTCCTATTCAAAAATATTTCACCTATTTTTATATCTTTTCTTCTCTTAGAGAATGTGTTCTATTAGTTTTAAAACTAATTATCTAATGTTGTGATGGGATATGTGACATTTTATTCATAGATCTTATGGTGAGATGTGGTTCATTCTAATACTAATAGCCATAATATAGAGATAAACATAGAACTTAGCTTCCACATGCCCCAAAGTATATCTAAAACACATAAGACCCTTTTTTTAGACCAATAAGAATCCTTTTTTATCCATTTAATTTGTGTTTCATATGAGAGGTGTATCAACCAGGGAATTTACCTTGAACTTACTCTCAAAATTGGGGTTTATGGTCTACATGCTTGGTTATACCTCTATAGTTAGTGCTTTGTAACATTGGGATAACACTAAAGAACATATGAGAAATTATATCTAAGAACTTACAATTAAAATAAAACCTTTCTTATAACACCCTTTATTATTTATTTTTGATTTAATTGTCTTCATATCTAGTAGATTTGCTTGTTTAATTTTTGTATTCATCATGAGTTTAACATACAGATGTTTCTCTTATGTATTATGTAGCATCATGAATTTTGTTATATCAGCTTACATATATTTTTATCATGATTTTCATTATGTATTTTCATGGGTAAAATATAAAGTAACTAATTATGTTATCTGTCATACTTTACCTCTTTCTTTTGATCCAAAAGATTGTTATAGCTTATAATTTCATCCTTTTACTCCTATAATTTTTTTTAAATATTCAATGAATTGGGAATGAGAGAAATCATATGTTATCAATTTATCCTCACAAGATTTCTTAGTACCCAACCCTCATGCTCTTTATGGGAACATCAAGGCCCTTTTTTAACTTTATACCCAAGTCAAACCTATTGAAATTCAAGATTATGCTTAGACACATACATAAAATATTAATTCATTTATATATGTTGCTAAAGATGAACTTAAATTTTTTATTATTTTAGTCCTTTGAATGCCATTACTTCTAAAATTTTATATATCCTTATTTTATATCCTTAGTCACCCCTACCCTACCCATTATTACAAATAATTCTTATCTTAATAAATCCCTTTTTATCTTGAAAACTAAGCATATTAATATTGAGCTAAAAAATTTCATCATATCCTTCCCTTATATTATTTTTATTTATTAAAAAATTATTTGTGTTCTCAAATTTCATCATATCCAATAATAGTTGGCTTTATATCTCCTAAGCTTTCTAGTTATGAAGGGAAAGGTGATCCTAAACATCATTTGCATGCCTTCCTTATAGCTTACCTAGATCATGTAGATAATGAAATAAAAAATATAATTATCTTATTTGGTTCTATGATCTTCCTCTCTAATCTATTATATCTTTAAATCCTTTATAAAATTAGTTTTTAGCACATTTTTGTATCAATATTGGAAATAAATTATCCTATGCTCAATTTTCACAACTTAAACAAGGTCTAAATGATATTATTAATGTGTATCTTCTAAGATAAAAGACCATGCTAGCCAAAATGACAAATCAAATGGATGATAATGAGATTAAATATATTTTAACTCAAATATTTTTCACTCATCTTCAATAATGTATCATGTTTTATAAGTTTAAATGGTTTAATGAACTATGTCATATAATTCAACAATGTTAATTCAACTTTATTACATTTAATAATCTCAAAAATAGCTCCAATGCTCCTTCTACTGCAACTATAAAGTTTCAAGTCAATCCTAATTATAAAATCAAAAATAATTAATTAAAAATTTAGGATAAATTTATCATTAATTCTATATCACAACCACCACAAAATATTCAAGAAAAATCTCCACCAAAGAGTAAATTTTAAAGGCTACCTTCACATGCTCATGTGCTACTATAAAATCTCCTTGAATGTCATGTTATTACACTCCCTCCACCATTGAAAAAATATATATCTGTATCTTAATATGAAATATTTAATGAAAACACATTTTGTGATTATCATATATGTGCTGGGAATTCTACTAATATATGTATCAATCTCAAGAATGAAATTCAAGACCTCATTAATAATAACATTATTTACATTGGTAGACCTATTAAAGAGGATAAACTAAAAGAATATGAGAATGTAAAAATGAAAATGTTTAAAGATACTTTTCCAATAACAACACACAAGATAAAAATAAAAATTATGAATTAAATAATGCATATAATGCTCATCCTCCTCCATATTCATATGGGCATCAACTTAATAGTAGCATTGGTACAATTATACAAAATATAACATCTCACACATTTATTATGTTTGATGATTATAAAATTGTTAATGATGATTCTAATAGACATGAATTATTCATTAGAGCATATATTTACATTAAACTTATCCATAGTATTATGATATAGAATGGATCAAGTGAAAATGTGTGCATCATAATGCTTATACATTCTCATGGTTATAGAGAGCAAGATGTAAAATATAAATCTATAATTGTGAAAACATTTGATGGTCATACACAAGATTCTCTTGGAAATATAATATTGCCTTTACAAGTGAGACCTCTCATATTTACCACTCCTTTATTAGTGTTACTAAGCATGGGTGTATTTGATCTGTTATTATTGATACCTTAGTTATAAAAATTCAAAGTAGTTCATTCTACACTTCACAAATGTCTAAGTTTAATCATGATAGTCAAGTAGTTAATTTTTTTATGAATAACCTACGGAATCATACTTATACTCCAAAATAGTTGGTTGGCACACTTCATGAACAAATTGGAAATTACTTAGTTTATAAAGCCATTCAAGATCATGACTTATATTCAAAAAGGTATATTCCAAAATTAATTTTTGTATGTACTTATGATCATGAGCATATTTTGGTTTATTTACTAGTTTTGAGGATGAAGATATTTTAGTTTCCCTATATAATTTTGAGCATAATATGATTACACACAAGCATTCTCACTTGGATAAAAAAAAGAGGATCTCTACTCAAAGGTAGAAAGTGCCACATAACACAAGGTCTTTAATCTAATACAAAATCATAGGATATTCAAAGGGCTCCTACATAGGTACAATTTTTTACATCATCTCCTCCCAAGCATGAGGATGCAAGTTTAGATAGATATAAGTAAATATTTAGATGTTTTCTTTATAGAATATTATTCTTCTTTAGATTTATAAGCTTCTACACAAGAGATTGTTCCTTATTATCAAGGTGTATATATACATATAAGCACTATATTGATGATATCCTTAATTGGATACATTGTACCATTCCATAAAAAAGTATTATTTGGGATAATGATGTTGATTAGATTCCTTGAATAGTACCTACTTGTATGCAACTTATTTTCTCTCTAATTTATTGCTTATTATTCTACACATAATCCTTTCTTTCTATCAGTTTTCTTTATTTTTCATTTTGGTACACTTGATCCATTATCACTTTCAACCAAAATTAAATAATATAAGAAAATAATCTTACTAATCTTTCAATGTGTAGATACTATTTATGAATTATATAACACCTTAGTCTTGTATACTTGGAAAATAAATATCATCGATGCACCTTTAGCTTTCTATAATTCCCACTATTGAAAGGCTCACATGAAATATTTATCTATGCCTATTAATTATATCTTAGTTTTAAAAATTATATGCTGACAACTCATACCTTCTTATCTTTTATTTATGGAATTTATGTACTTATTCCTATTTTATACCTACCAGGACACTTGCATCCCAATTAGATGCCTATGTTGATGTAAGTGCCCTATACAAACACAAGTGTCTTATCCCAACACAAGTGTCTAATGCCATAAATTTTATCAATTTACAAATAAAACTTATTCCAATGATCATCCAAAAGTGATTTAATAAGAGATATTTTCCAAATGGATTGGTATAGATACATGATCAATCCTCATTCATTCCTCACCTAGAATAGACCTATAAACTTCTTACTCCTCACAAGGAAACTCAGAAAAGGCATGCAATCAACCACTCAAATGAGAAAATCCTCCCTATTTCCCACTATTTACATATCAATCATAAGGATAACATGTCCATAGGTATAAATTACTAAAGTAGCATTCCATGAGCCACATTTTTCATGTTATAGGTTAGGTCACTCTATATACATGCTTATCACACATTGAATTATACACACACAAGCCAACACATAGGAAATACTATGTAAGTCTAAGGCCATTTTCATAGTATTGGATATTTATAAAATGCTCATTGATAGAGGGGTATTTGTGGATGCTAGACACTATGTTATCACTACCCCATTTTTCCAATATCCACTATGAAGATGAAGAACTACGGTTTTTATATTTTAAAAGGAGTGACATCCCATGATCTAGATCTAACCACACCATAGAAAAGGCTAAATAAAAATTAAAATATTCCATGTTGTTGCATCCAAAACTAATAAGTATTATATATAATCTACTTATGTCCAAGTTAGATAGAAGCATTAATGTAATCATCTAAGGTGATGAAAGTGTCTAAGGTCATAGAGTGCTTACTCTAAAATTGGACAACTCATCTAAAACACTCTTCTAGTCTAATTTTCTCTTGTTCTAGATCTAGATTTTTATTATTAGAACAAATAGATAATTATCTTGTTTTCATTATCATTTCCATATATACCATAGTTTTAGTTTCTATTTTTATCATTTATCAACATAATAAATTTAGTATATGTTTATCCAAGTTTTTAAATTAATTACCCTTATTTAAAGAGGGTTGACCATCCCTATGCCCTAGGGTATTTATAACCTATTTAACCATAGATTACCTAATCTAGATTTTAGGGTTAAAAATTTGGTGAACCCAACTTATGTGAATGTATAAAATTTCTAATCTAGGGTGTTTTTCCTACTTCTCTATTTCTAGTTTTATATTTATGATTTAACAAGATTTCACAAGTTAAATATTATGTTTCATTATTATAAAACATGTGAAATATGGGTGCATCTATATCCCATTTTGGTCTCTATTTTCTAATTATAATTCTAGTACATCACTATAATTATGTAATAAGACCTATCATTTAATGAAATAGTCACATTTGTGAATATAATGAGAGGGTTATTAAATTAAAAAATCACTTAATATCTCTTCATAATTCAATTTTTAATGTTATAGATCTATTATCTAGATGTTAGTATGTATGTTATCAACCTTTTTATCCACCTAGATATTATTCAAGTAATAGTCACCATCCCATACCCATTATTCAACCATGACTTATATTGGATTCTATGGTCCATGTTGTCACTAGTTTAAAATTTAGAAGTGTTCAAACTAATCTAGATCCCATAAATACATAAAATTTCCTCTTAAGCCAAAAATCGTGATAAAATCTAAGGGGTATGACCTTATCGACCAAATAAGTAACACACATACTAAGATCTAAATCTTTAGACTTCTAAATCATTCCACTATCTATAATGATATCCTATATGAGGCATTATGTGATACACAGGTTTTAAATTATATTGAAGTAGTTTACTTTATGGATATTATGCATAATGTAAAACTCATTACCTTTGATCTAAAAAAATTACCATCTAAGGATATCATTTAGGAAAATTTCCCTTTGGTCATATAATTGACTATGCATAAAAAATGAATAGAAATGATGCTCATTGATATATGGTTGGGCCTAAACATTTATAGCCAAATTTCATAAACACCATAGGTATTATCACAAAAATTCTTTAAATATTGGTTCTCTGTATCAAGGGATTTGATTATTCACATAACTCTCTAGTTGCAAAAATCACATTGGATGTCACATTGGTACCTAAAATGGTCCTAACCACTTTTTAAATAATGTCTCAATATTTAAATTATAATCTAATCTTAGGTAGACCTTGGATACATACAATGGAGGCTAGCCCATCGACTTTACATCGATGTGTAAAATTCATACATAATGGGACCTTATTGATAATGTATGTTGAGAATGAGCCTTTAATTTTTTTTTAAATGATACATTTTGATATAGATGGTCCTACTATAGTTATACCACCTACACAATGTATCCATCCCACTTGATAATTTACATAATTTCTAAATAGGTGAGTCAAGCACAATGGCAATTTTATCTCTAGATGAAAATAAAACACCACACACCAAGATACTCATAGATAGACATAAAAAACAATATTAATTTATAAAGGAACCAATGATACCAAAATAAATATAAAACATAATAATTGAATTTATTTTAATGGTAAATATTGATAAATAAGATTGGAATGTTATAGATTATTATGATAATGATGATGATCTAACAAGTGATATGATAGATGAGACATTGAAAAAAATAATTTTGATCCACTTGATCATATTTCACATAACCTATTTACACCTATAAATCCTAGTACATATAAACTAAACTCATCCATAGAGGATACATAACTAAATAAAGATAAATTCAATAATAAATAAAAAATGAGCATGTAAATGCTTCTTATTCCATATATCCATCTTGGGTTGACACATTAATTCAACCTTACAAGGGTCAAATACAAATAAATCATGTAACTAATGTGAAGGTCTCTCAGAATACTCCATAAAAAAATTTATGGATCAAAATAAACCAAGATACTATATATACAATCATTTCTATGTTACTCAAACATAACATGATACCTTTACCTTCAAACATGCATAGATCAGGAAGTAAAATTTTTATTAAAATAGGATTACCATATTGGAAATATAATTACATCATTGACAATCATACAAATAAATGTTAGGCATCGTAAAACTAAATTTATAAATATAAGAGTGAGGGTCTCATATAAATTATTCCCAACAAGTAGAAAATATGAACTACTTCAAAATATTCAGATGAAAACCATACTAAAAAGTGACCAAGACATGGAGATATAATTATATTGCTAATATTGAAGGCCTTTATTGTCATCATCTCAAGTTTGATAGGGATAATTAGGAAATAATTTGTATCACTACATTTATACAACATTTGGGACATAATACAATTGAATTAACATACTCTTTGTTGATGTCATAATTTCTTTGATGCATATACATACCAATAGCATGTAGACCGAAGGTGGTTCCCATGATCATATGGATATTAGATCAGGACCCATATTTTACATTAAAATATGGACAACATTGGTTAACCAATTATAATACATCACTAAATAATATATATGTGTATCACCTTTACTATTAGGGATGGGGAGATTTTATTACACCATGATGAATATGGCCACCCTTCCCCATTGATGGATTATATAATACCATTAAAAATAAAAATGGAGGAGGTGGAAATTTGTTTCTATAAGAAAAATTTAAAAACTTCATCAAGTTATCCTACACCTTTTGATAATGAAGACTTACTCGATTAGTCTTCTCAAATATTCCCAAAAACTACCAATAATAAATACTTAAAATTTTCAAAATTTACATGTTGTAATATATCCTTGGCATATATCTTATTGGTTCCATGTTTTTATATATAATATAAATTATTTATATATACACATGTTTCACACATATTTTGAGTGTGATTCAAACATACACAGATACATGATCTATGCACCTTCAGATATTGAGCCTTCCCTTTACTCATGTAATGTGGACATTAGGGGAATATACTAATTTTATCATGATACACCCAAGTTATATAATTTAATGATCAATTTTCATTATCATGTTTCAAATTATGTACTTATACATGCCTTTATCCATGCTTATATCTTTCACAATGTACTTTATATGCTATATACTTAATGTTTTTTGCTAAAATATATTATCCATATGCTAATAAATTATGTTATGTTGGTTTATTATTATTTTTGTTTTATTTTTTTCAATTACTTGAGTGTGTTCCTTTCTTGATATTTTCTATATTGTATTACTTGCTTGAACATTTGAATATGCTCCATTGATTAGGGCCCTTATTCTTATGTTTACCTATTATGGCATTTGTATATGTCATGAATTATTGTATGTTGAAATTTTAATATGTATTTCCTTGGTTTGTGGATATTTAAATAAGTCACATCCTTTTGATTTTGTGACATTTAAACATGCCCCTTATTTTAGGTTTCCTTGGACCATTGTATTTTGTTTTATTTTAAAGTGTTCTTGTGCATGTGCTTGACTTTTTTATGATTTTGTACTATTACTATATATATGTATCCATTATTAACATCATGCATATTAGGACTTGATGTGATCACATTCTACATGATTTAATGATTAATCTAAATATACGTGTTCCTTACATATGCTACATGGTTCATATACATATTATATAATTATATTATCCTTTTGAGGTAAGGTGATTAAATTTTTATACTTCCCCTCACCTAAAAATTGGGGAATATTAGTGGGGCATGCCATAGAGGCATAGATTCCATATTATTTAATAGTTCACTAGATTCAGCTATACATTGAGAGAATTTTTTGAAAACATGTTCTCTAAAAATACACTAGTTTTAGTTTTAGATATATAGTGAGGGCATGTTATGGAAACATGTTCTCCACACTTACATAATTTGTGAATGATCTAAAATCATCTTTATATGATTTAGATACATAATTATGGTAGAATTATATACATTGGTACCAGTTTTATACCTAGGTTTTATCATGAGACATACAAGAGGTAAACATGCTATGTAAAATAGCACCTAAAATTACAAAATCAAATTATCTTTCATATTTCAAACACTTATATATACTTTATCTCACTAGGTTAGACTATTATAAACTATATTAATCGAATATACTATAGTAGCTAGTTCAATTTTTGGTATGGTTGAGTTGATTAAATCATTTAATTTTTACAAGTTTATAGGTTAGACTTGATTACATCATTAAACTAAAACATATTTATGCTATGATTTGACATAGTTCACTCACATTCACTAAGATACAAGTATAATTGGGTTGTACAGGTGAGCTAATCTCAACTATTGGTTGGAAACTCACCTTTTCTCAAAAGGTAAGATCATGTGTCCTCCAACATTCTTATATTTATACACATTACAAATTTATTTTTCTCCCAATATTAGTTTCAATGATTCATAATGATACATATTTTTCAAATCAAATTTCCAAAAAGGTAAAGTAGTTGTATTGATACACATGTTTATTCCTAAAACTTACTCTATTTCAATTTCAATTATTTTGATGCATTATATACTATAACAAGCTCTTGGTTATAGGCCAGTCACCAACAAATCACTCATTAGACCCACACAAAGGAAATTTGTGGTACACATACCCATGTACACATTTATTTTCATTTAAATAAACAATTTCATTACTAGATGAATGGGATAAGAAATTGTATACACTATTTATGAATTATAGATCACCTCTATCTTGTACACTTGGTAAATAGATATCATAGATGTACCTTCATATTTATACCCTCCCACTATGAAAATATTTACATACACTATCTCTTATTTCCTATTTATCAACTCTTAGTGAAACTAATGCTATGATGATGAATCAAACCTTCTCATCTTCTAATTTTTAAAGTTATAAAATTGTGCTTATTTTCTAGCTATCAGGACATTTGTGTTCCAATTAGATGCATATATCAATGTAAGTGTCTTATCTTGATGTAAGCATCTAGTTTCCTAAATTTATCCAATTTAAAAATGAAACATATCATTAAATTCAGCCTAAGTGCCTTAATGTGAAATATTCTCGAAGGGGATTGACATAAATACAAGATCAACCCTCATTCATTCCTCACTTTCACATAACTAACAAATTCTTACCTCTCATAAGTTAACTTACAAAAGGTATTTAATTAATAACTCAAGTAGAAAATATTCAATATTTTATCCTATTTCCATATAAATCATAATTATATCCCATCTATATATTTGAAGTGATGAAAGAGCATCCCATGAGCCATATTTTCTAAATTACAATCTAGGTCACTCTATGTACTTTCTTATCACACATTTCATGATACATACACAAACCACTATGTAGGGAGAGCTACATAAGTCTAAGGCCCTATTTGGACTATTATCTGTGTAGCTAGTTATGATTAAAAAATCAATCTTAGGTTTAGCTCAAGATCATGTGTCCACTAACCTATATTTCTCACAACCATTATGATGAGAAAGGAATAGGAATTTTATGTTTGATAAGGAGTGAGAACTCATGATCTAGATATGAAAACACTAGGTTGAATACAAAATATAACCCATAATATTCCATGTTCTCACATCTATATTTAGTAAGATTCCATATAGGATACCTACATCCATGTTAGAACACCAATTTTTATTTTAATTACAACATTTAAGAATACAAAATGACACTACATACAAGGCCTGCACATAAACTGATGTCATGAGCAAATATACTATTTATTTTCACACTTATGCACTTACAACCAATATGCTATTAGGTGGTAGTAGACACATAACCATATTTACCTCACCATTAAATAATTATATTAGGGAGTTATTTGTCAAAAGGGGGGTTATAATTTTGGGTGTATTGGTGTGTCCACACACGCCAATATACTAAAAAATACATACTTGGTGATTATAAACATCATAGGATCATTTAATGGTATGATAACAATACTTAAGCATATCATTCTCCTCATAAAGTTAGGTTGAAAGTTTAGAGAGTAAAAGTTACTCATTGAAACCTCCACAAATATGATGCATAGAATAATGAGGTACACTAGGGTAGATAATCCAAAAATTCCACTCAAGGCTAAACCTTATCACAAATATGGGTGGAAAAAAATCATCTAGATAAATATATACTAGAAATTATCTTTCCAACCATAACATACATGCACACTTTGGAGTGAATTATGTATCATAATAACCATTACTTAGGAAGGAGAATCCTGAACATAATTATATCATAAAGGTACAAATTGGTTTTCCTTTTTAGACACCAATCAAGGACTCTAATTAATATGTAAATGGTTCATCAACATTAGAATTGGTGGTATTATTTGATGAGACATATTTGGCTTACCTCTATATAAATGAGGTTACTAAAATGTAACATTTTTCACCACTAGAATTGCCTCCTTCAGAATGATTAATAAATCATATGGTTAGAAAAAAGAATAATATTTAAATCCTCAACATGATAATAAATATGAACAAGAGATGCCATTGAAGAGACAACAAAGTTTAATTTTCTCTGAGACATTGGCATTGTGTAAACCATGAAATAAGATGAAAGGATTATGTTAATGTCTAATTATCACTTTATTCTCAATTTGAGACATCCATCAGTGCAATGGCCAAGAGAGAGAGAGAGAGATAATTAATATTACCAACCTTAGGCTATGGATAATAAATACCTCTTAAAGCTTATGGTAGTATAAATTTAGCCAACCCAACTCTCAAGAAAATGCTTTTTAAAACATAAAAGGATTATATTATAAGAATTAGTAGCAAGAAGCATTTATTTAGATATAGTAAGTCTCCATAAGTCTCTTACACATGAGAAATCAATAACAAGTAATCAATTACCTATGATGTTCATACAACTTAAAGTGAATTTCAATATACACTAAAGTAATGTATTCATGTCAAATTATACTTCATTTTCAAATGTGTTATTCACTAAATTTTATTTCCAACATTATTCAATGTGAACATAACTACCTATAACATCAAACCAAGGTAACTAATATGAGGCCAAAAAACCATTTTAACTTTCAAAACAAGAGTCAAAACTAGAAGATTTCAATAAGTTTTGCATATGAAGGTCACAACCTCAAGTTAACTTCCAACTTATATTTAAATAATTTTGCTTACATAAAATCAATTGTCTATGTTTTAGTTTATTTATGCAATAAAATATGTGTAAGACTAAATTCATGGATATAAACCAAATAATATTAAATTTCCTTTTTGTAAATTCCAACAAGGGAGGTAAACTCATAACTAATCTTGACATTACCAAATACATAGTTGGATATCTAATATTATCATACAAATTAATGACATGGATTGAGTATGACTTGAAGGTAATCCACATGATAGGGTGAACCATTGCATAATCAAATCATATCAAGAATAAATTACACTTACCATTGTTTAAAAAAATAACTTCCAGTTTAGTATTGTATCTCTTCCTCTAATTACTTCAAAATTTAATACATTTAAATCATTTTCCAAATCTTTTCATTCAATCCTAAATAATTCTCTCATGCACATTATCAATTGTTTTTATTTGATTGCTTTCTATAATAATATGTGCTTAGGGTTAAAATAGTAAATTTTTAATACCCACTAATGGGGAACACAACACTCATCATAATGGATAATTGTATACAATTCATGCAATTGTTCAATCACAAATGTCATAAGGAAGCTAGTGAATGATCATTATATAATGGATAGACTTTTTTATTACCACACTATTAGGGTACAATAATGAAATCATTATTTAAATACAACATTATAACCATTGTGTGGAACAATATGTTACTTGGTTTTACTTTAATTTTTTTAACTCAACACATATAATAAAATCAAATAACTCTCTATTAAAGTGGACATACCACTACCAATCCATACCAAGGTTAAATGTTCATAATTTGACTTTATATTCATATTAAAATGTTCTTAAATAAAACAATAAGATTTCAAAAACATTAAACTAACTACTAAAAACAACACTCTAGTTTTGTATGCAACCGAGAGCTTCCATGCATTGAAAAATAAGAGAGTACAACATTCTAAAATAGGAGTCAAGAATGATTAGGAACCCAACATAAAATTTTTGTTCTTAATTAGATTATTCAAACATTCATTATCTATATAAAGCAATAAGGCTTAAAATTAGGGCATTAATTTCAAAATGTAACTCATGATAATGCAAAGTTTGCATCCATACAACTAGAATGAAAATAAGAATTTCATAATGTGGGACAAGTAAAGAGTCAATGGATATTTGATATATGTGTATTGTAATTATACACTATATTTTATATGCACTACCATACATTAAAATAAAATTCAAGTACTAACATGATATTGCTCTTCACCACAATCTAAGATACAAGGTTTATAGCATTAAAATAAGCATTATTTACATCAATGAAAAATTTTGAGAGTAACTTTAGAACATATAAAAGCATTATACATACAAGATACAATGGAATGAATTAAGATGCAAGTGTTGAGATCCAAGGAATAGAAGGAAAAGTGATAAGTCCACAAAACTCAACATGAAGGTCTAGTATGATGAACCCAACCATCAAGTTATGAGCATACAAGTGACACTAAGTCATGGTATAACTCCACAACAATCAATTAAACCCAATGGGAAAACATAAAAGTAATCAATAAAGAAAAGGTTTAAACACTAACTGACACCCACATCTGGGAACTACCCTTCAACACAAAAGTTCAAATCAAATAAAATTTAAATTAATTTCCACATGTATAATTAATTATCTATAATGGAAACTACTAAAAATCATGACAACATAATCATAAACATCAAACCACCAAAGCTATGCAACTACAATCATACATTTAACATAAGCAATTTCTAGAATCCACAGATAGTCCTATTCAATCAAGGCTCTTAAATTCACATGAAGCAAGGTAAGTTGAGTAAAATATTTTATAACTTATCAAAATTCATGGGTAATGATTTAATGTTAAATTAAAACCCATCGATCCTTACCTTATTAGATTAAATGAATCATCTAATGAATTTAGCATGGACAATAAACTTTGAACTATTGGATGGTACTTCATGAATGAAACCACTCAACCAATATATCTATAATCCATTCCAACAACTAAGTAAATTGGTGGAGTTTAAAATAGCATTATATTACTTCTGCATATAACCACATTAATTTTCATGATCGATTAAATCATTTTAGCATTAATTATAGGACATAAGATTTCATTCAAACAAAACCAACTATCTACTAAGGGTATGGTCAACAATAACTCCCTAAGTAAACATAAAGGTATACAAAACTAAATATTCTTAAATGAAATTTATTCATACCATTCATGAAAATTAGTTACCTACATACATACAAATCAAGACAATAAAATATAGTCCAATGATGTTTGATTATGACTGTATATAATTTTCCTTATCCCTTACATGTTTTAAATGGTCAAATAAGGGTTTAGATTGAATAATGGAAATTGATATCTAGTAAGAGAGATTGATTCTAAATGTGATTGAGTTATTCTACAAAAAACATAAAATTCTAGTAAAAATATCATGTAATATTAATTTATTTCACCCTTTTAGGGATTAACTTGTATCAAAATCAAATTTCCATTTCAATTCATAACTCATAACTACATTTTTTACAAACACCATGTAAAAGTAAAATTGTAACATAACCCTTTTCTAAATCTAATTATTATATGGATCACTTAAAACGTAAATAGGTTTTTAATAAAAGTAAATACCAAATAAGATTGAGGAAGGGATGTAGTTGTAGCCCAATAATGGGTGTTTTTAATTTAATGCATTATAGGTTCACTATGAAGTATAATGACTTCATAGTGAAACCATAATGGTTCATATCTCAAGTAAATTTCTATCCCAAAGACACCATTGGCCTATAAGAACAATCCAAATCAATTTACCTTTAAATAATAATCTATAACTTAGAGCGTTATAGGGTATTATGAGGTTGATCCTCTTTATTTTCTACTTATTTTGAATCACTATAAAAATTGATCCAACTAGGTTAAAATCCAACACCCAATCCCACAAACTGAGAAGAGAAGACATTAAACACATTTACCATAACCAAACAAGGTAAAAGATAATAAAAATACACTCCAAAATATCCCATAACATATCAAATTGAGTCCAATCCATTGTTAATTGACTATATGCATTAAATTTTCATTATTATAAACTCCATTAGAATTTAGAATGTAACAGTAAAGCCTCAAGCTTTAAATGAAATCCAAAATGCCACTTACTTGTAGTGATGATACATACCAATATGTGGCCAACCTTACTTGTTCCCCATTCTTCTCTATCCACCATGGTATGCCTTTACCCCATGGAGGACTTAAAATATTTTCTATCCCTTTGTACGATCAGGATTCCTTTCCTCTTCCACTATGTGTCAGTAGAATGCCTTGGGATTTTTCGAAATGAATGCATAAATGGGAGCATTTAGGATAGCATTAATAAACAATATAAATGTCAATAAAAACCTCTACCAGATTTATAACATGGAGTGTAAGTCAACCAAAAAATTGATTAAAATAATATTATTATCTCTTGTGCCAATCAAATACTCCTCAAAACATCCATCGTGATGTCTAAGGGTCTAAATCAAGGCCCATGAATGGATAAGTTGAGTCATCAAAACTAATGACAAACTTCATAAGAAACCTAATGAAATCAAAACATACAAAATTGTTTAGGGAGATAAGTCATGGCCCATGTATTTTTAAGGTGCCATGGTAGATCAAATCCACTTAATAAAAATGTGGTCCAAGGCACAAGGCTAAACAAAACATTCAACGAGTGAATTCTAACCTTAGACAATAACACCAAAACACAAGAAAAGAATTTTGACCCCAAAATGTAAATGGGGATATAAGAAATAATGGCCATAGAATTCACTAACCCAGTAAAGGAATAAGTTAACATTTGACTCATACACACACTACAACAATATAGACCAAAATATGCATAAACAAAGGCAATTATATAAAGAGAAACCAAAACAAGTAGAAGAATTAAGATTACCAATGACTTTATACTTCAATTCAAATTACATTTTATTTCTTGATATCAATCTTGACTACTCAGAACTCTTACCCATTATTTTCCTAGCTACTAAAGTCCACTATCGAGCCTAGCTCACTTTACTTATTCCTGTAACCACCAAATTAGGTATTAGTAACATATACTCAAGAAATAAATGTCAATAATAATTAAATATTCTATATACAAAATATGAAACATGTTATTGATGATTTAATCACAAAAATCTAATGTACTAATGAACTAGTCATAATCCATCAATCATGATAATCAAAATCATAACATCTAAGTCAAGATAATCAGTTGTAATAATAGTGAGAATATCAATTGAAGGTAAGCTAAACTAACTAAACCAAGGAGTCAATAACAACTACTATGCATAGTTTTGTTAGGGTTATAACATCCTTCCCCACTTATAAATGTGTCATCCTGATGACTATTTTAAATAAATAGGAATCATGATGCACATAATAGATTCTATCACATATTTTATAAAATATTTTGAAACATAGAACACCAACAACTATGTTCCAATAATAAAGCAATCACATGGTAATTTTCATACTTGTTTACTTAAATAAATAGTGTTATATTTGCTATATATGTACATATTTTAGTAGTAAAACCTAGGGACATTATAATCAACTTACCTCTCGATATAGCATGAGGATATAACACACCTCCAACATGGAAACATTCATCCTTACTTGTGAATATTCTAAACATTACCATAAAGACAATCACATCTTTCCATATAAATGTCTTATCATTTCACATGTCATCTTGTGACACCATGGTGAACAAATTAGGAGATGTATACTCTTTCACAAAACTAAATTTTCACATGAATCTAGATTTGGGAGCATAATTTGTAATTTTTATGATATACACGACCATTTGCTTTCAACTAATAGTTATTTACCACTATGTAATAGGCTTGTTGCCTCATAATATTCTTACCTTAGAAGAAGTTATCAACAAGTTATTTTAAACATAGCTATTTTAAAATTGCTAAATTTATTGCCACCCATGTAGGTGTACCTTTAAGCCATCGACGTAAAATAAATTTTCTTACCAAGGTGATCAAACTTCACCTTAATGATTGTCCAGTACGAGGGTTTTATCACTTTAAAAACATGGATTATAGTTGATAGCTCATATAAAAATAAATACACTAATAAATTTCTAACTTATATATTTAAATTTAAATCAATAACTTGATAATAAACAACTCTTGGTCAATGAATTCCTTACAATAGCAAGGGGTCACAACATAAATATGCACTTTTTATGATAGTTGTACACTAATCCACTCCAAAAATATTCCAATAGTCTCATAATCTAAAAATTAGTGTTTACAAACACACAAGTTATGCTTACACATAACCTCATAACATTCATCACAGAATGATATGAGAATATAGTAACCCATACTGCATCGATTACTCTATTCTAATAGTTACCATTCAAGGGTTAGTGTAGTATCTTGCACCAACCACATTGAACATTAAAAAATCCATTATAGGAATTAAAATGTAACCCTAATGATTAAAGAATTTTCTCCATAAGTTTATGATCTAACAAGATGATTCTATGGATTATAATCCCATCATAGTTCTGCACTTACTTCTTGGTAACATTTATAAGTACTTATGACTCTAAAATCTTCCTGATCATGACTTACATTACTCCTTTTGATCATAAAATTATAATACATTCTAGTCATTATTAACAAATAAAAAATATTCATTCCAAAATATCCTTATTAGGTATAATAATACCTCATCCATATCATGTTTTCACTTATAGGGCAACACATGCATGTGTTTTAGCAAGTACCATCCTATTGATTTTGCATAAATGTCTAAATTATAGGACCAATTAGTGATTCAAATTTGTTTTTAAAACACCTTAGAAGAGGTTTTTAAAGGAACACTTAATCCATAAAGTGACCATTATGCACTAAGATCTCATGACCAACTTGTGGTACTTTTGGTGCATGCCCTGAATAAATCAGGTGGATACTTAGTGAAAAGGGTAAAAGTGGGTTTTCAGCTTATTAAAGACTCCACTTCCTAACCCATACCTCATCTAAACCATTATGGATATAGTTCTTCTCCACCCTAAAACTCATACTTGCATTAATGTTCATAACTAGAACAATGAAGTGGACTTACACCACATAATACAACACTATACCTTGGCATATTTGGGGGAATATTGCATCACATAAGTGGTTTATGATCATGTTACCACATATTAACATGTTAGAAAAACATAAGGTCAAACTTTTCCAATGACATTTACATGAATTATTCATACAATAATTTTGAAAACATGAAGCAAAATAAGGTTCACATGGTTGATTTTGGAAGTGGGAGATTCCTTACACAAGTGATTTATCATCATCTACATGTTCTATGGTTAAAAACATACAATATTGTATATAAAGTTCCCATACAACAATGTTGAAAGATGGAGTAAATGTGTAAGTCTAAATAGTTGAGTACATTTACATAATATAGACAAGTTAAAAATTTTATATGGTTTAATATGATCAACAAAAACATAGGGGTTTACTTGACATTCAATATATTTACATCCAAGTAATGAACCACATGAAATAGGACATGCATACTTGAGTTTGGAGTTCATAATTCATGCAAGTAATTTTACATCACAATAATTAAAAACACTTGTAAGTAAAGCACAAGGGTCCATTATTTCCATCAATCCTCCTGATGTTTAGATGGAATCTCAATTCCATAAAATTTCCCTCACAAATTACAACATGCTTAGTTCTAGGGATCTCAATTTTATGATCACCTTCATTCAAGGAAGGTTGTGTTCTAACAAATCCCATAAATCTATTTTCATGTGTTTTGTTAAGTTACTAATAATGATTTTGATTCATGTAATATATGTCTCATGATACCTAATAACAATAAGAGAACCCCAAAACTTTTGGTTTTGCCCAATCAAGTTAGTCGCATTCACCCCACTAGGCCTTCCAGGCTTGAATTGCATCCTTGGACCTCCCAAGATATGATACCTCAGTGTCATCAGATGGATCACCCATGTAATATATCAATGGTCACTATGGAATTTTATTTTGATTATAATAACAAGCTTATATCATTATTCTTCCAATCAAATTTCTCCAACAAGTCAAAGGTTAAATAGTGATTTTTTATTCGATGAAACATTACTTTGGGAAAGGGTGATCTTAGCTAAGAATAAAATTGAGTGTTATATCATTACTATTGGAATTCCAATTCCCAAAATCATTAAGTTCAATTTAAATTGACAATATACATCCTCATGGATGCAAAATATATCCATTATCATAATAGACGTCCTCATGGATTCCAAAACTCAACCTAAAATCAATTAAACATATTCTTGAATGTAAAACATATCCATGATCATCATAACATCCTTATGGGATTAAAACATACCCAAGATCAAAACAAACATCATCATGCAACCAAAACATATCCACATACTTAATAACTTCTATCCTTTTAGAGTTACGTAACCACAGGCTTCTTTGATCAACTTAAAATAGGGAAAATGCACATAATAAGATCAAGATTTAATTGAGTTCAAGATGCTCCTTCATAAATGGATATCTCAAGCCTTACTAATTTACCCAAGTAAATTAGATACTCTCATCTTATTCATCCCTCTAGGTTTAAGATTAACCTTTGGTCTTCCTGATGTCATAATGTTCTAAACATCTATTGATGACTTTCCCACACAAGTAAATAATATATATGAAGCATCATTTCCTTAGTTCCAAGGGTAAAGTGGTTATCACGAGTCTCCCATCAACTTTACCATAGAAGTGAATAGTCAATATGTGGCATTTGCCTTGATACAACTTGATTTCAGGAAGGGTTGACCCAATCAAAGCTATCAGTAAGTATTAAGGTGTTTTTGAAAAAAAATATTGATTTTTGCACATACATTTATATTTAATAAATTCAAGAATTTACATTATCTCCATAATTTAGAATAGACCATGGCCCCATGTAGATCACGAGCTAAGTGCCCTTGTAAAATCAAAACATATTTCATTTTAATGTAATAGTTATTAGTTCCTTGATAATAACATTTTCATGTACCAATTTTCCCTATAATAGCAACACTACTTTGATACTAGATGAAACAACCCCAATTTTTTTTAGGAAATGCAACATTTGAGAGTAAAAAATGACACTATGTGTAGGGCCTAGACACAAACTAATTCCATGATCCAACATACTATTTGGTTTCAAACTCTCATGCTTACAACCAACATCCTATTAGGTGATCATAAACACATAACCAGAGTTACCTCACCGTTAGAGAATTCTATAAGGGAGTTCTTTGTCAAAGGGGAGGATATAGTTTGGTGTGTGCATACACATTGATATACTCTAAAATATATACTTAGTCAAGGAACCCTTAGAACCATTTAATGGTTTGATAATGCAACTTAAGCATCTCAATCTCATAATAGAGTTAATTCAAAAGTTTAGGGAGTAAAAGTTACTCATTCAAGGCTCTGTATCCATGACATATGAAGTAACAAGGTGTGCTAGGTAGATAATCATGAATTCCACTTAAGGTTAATCCTTAGCATAAATGAGAGTGGGAAAATATAATCATCTATATAAATATCAACTAATAAGGACCCATCCATCCATAACATACATTTACACTTTAGTGTGCATTATGTATCATAATGACCATTACTTAGGAAGTAGAATCCCAAACATAATTGTATCATAAAGGTACATATTGGTTTTATTTTCAAGACACCAATAAATCCCTCCACTTAATACCATAATCATTCATCAAAATCAAAAATTATGAAAAGTGCCACATGGCACATTCTACAGTACTTGCTAAAATTATGAAAAGTGCCTCGACCGATGACACTTGCCAGCTTTCGCTTGATTTTGACACTTAGACAAAATTGAGGCAAAAAGAAATTTGAGCCCATGCTCTGAGTCAAAAAACTCCACCATCTTGAACCAAAGTGTACAGGGACAAAATTTTGGATTGCATGATTGAAAATCAAAATGAAACATAGTGTATTTTTTACTCTACAGTTATTAGCTCAAAAAAGAAACTACAACTCCTGCTTGATCAAAATGACAAAAAATCATAACTTCAATAAAGTTGTTTGATAGGCAGACTACTCATCATCAGATAACCCCTGATTATTTTGCAATTCATTGAAGGCTAAACCAAGGTTGATAATATCTTTGTGTGAAAAATTCTACAAAATCTGAACCATAGCCTTCAATTTAAATTCAAGCTAGGAAATAAGAATCAAAATAGCTTCTACTTTAGGTACTGATGAATCATCCCTTAAATCCTAAAAAACTACTTGATCATTTTGCTTGGCCAACAACAAAGGTTTAATTTCATCAATCATCAGTATAGCATTGTCATCAGGAAAAGGAGAAGGAACACCTAATTTCACTAAGTCTTCAATATGTTATTTCATTTCACTGATTCCTTCTTTCATCACATCGAGAAGCTCTCTACAATTGATTGCTGTAGAGTTGTAATTGAGAACCTCATTCACTCATTTAACAATGACCATTTTATCATTAATTCTTGTTGCTGACAATGTTCCATTAGTTGCATCATAAAGCTTTTGTAGCAGAGTTTTAGATTCTAATACTCTCCTAGAAATAGTAGCCAGAGTGGCTTCAACTAAAGTCTACACCTTTTCACATAATTTTTATGCATTTAGCAGAAAGGTTAGAGAAGGTCTGAGCTGAATAATCTCTGAAGAGATTCTTTTCCACATTGATTCATAAAGCTCCTTCACTAGATTTAACACCCCTACATTCTTTAGCCTATTTGCCAGCTCTAGTGTAAATTGTTCTGCCCTTTGTTGCTTGGCTAGAAGTTGGGCCTATATAGCTACAGTATTATTTTGCTCATTCAGTAGCTTTTATTGAAGTTGAGTAACCTATAACAGGCCTTCCTCACATTTTTCTTGTAATGCTAATTTTTCTTGCCTTAGGGTCATCACTGCATCTTTTACCTGCATTAACCCTACCTTTAACCAATCATTTTGGGCTTGGATAGCTTGGTGAGTCTGAAGATAAATAGTATCTTATAACTATTTATTTAAACTCTCTATTTTTTTATCCTTTGTAATGATTTCTATGGTCAAACTGCTATAGTTTTCCTTCCTTTTGGCTAGATCAGCCTCCGTCTTCTATAGCTTCCTTGATATTTCCAATTAATCTTCAACTACTATAGAAGTGGATTTAGTTGGTAACTCGATTTTGTCTTATGGTCTAAATAGGGACATGTTAATAGCCACTACATTCATTGTGTAATCTTTTAGCTTCATCTACTCACTTGGATTGATTATATTTGGTGACAAATGAGTCACCGTCAGTTGCTACTAAATTGGGTCAAATTGTGACCTCAGATGTGGTGTAGCTAAGGCCTTATTATCTTTTATCCTATTTTTCTCTCTTTTGTCTTCCATCACCTTCCTAGTAGCATCTGCTTATGTTTGGAAGGTAGAAGGAGAGGTAATATGCCCACCCACAAAAGGATGACCTTGCATCAAGCCATATGGAATAGCCAATTATTGGCTATGGGAAATATAAGGAGGTAGTTTCTTGGGAATAGAGGGGGGAAAATGAGGAAATGATATAGCCTAAGTATGAATATGTGGGGTAAAATGAGAAATGGGTATATCAAAGGTGGCAGGGGATATTAATTGGCCAGATGGAATTGTTACCCCAATCGAAGAAGAGAGAGATTGAGAAGAAGAAGGAGAAATTATACTTACCTGAGGAGCAATCGAAGTGCTATGTGGTTGGTGTTGTAAGGGTTCTGCTCCCTCCTCTAAATCAAGCTAAAACCTCAGTCTCTTTCACTTCTTTGGCATTTCTTCTGCTGGCTATGTCTCCTTCTCTTCAACATTTATCACTGTTGCTAGTGGTAAATGTTGAATAATTTTTGGTGGTGAAGATACCACCCTCTTTTGCTTTTCAATGGCACTGAGAGGTTAGGGCCAGGTAGTTATAGTGACTATAGTTGAGGATTGCCCTAGGGCCTGTGATGTTTGGCTGGATCCTACTCTAGCTTCTGGCTCATCACCCTGTGTCTGCAAATTTCTTGTATCAAGGCTAGATACAGGAGACAGATGGCATTCATCCTAGAGTTCCTCCCATTTCTCATCTGAGTCCACATTTCCAAAAGAATGAGTTATCTGACATATTTCTTGCCTATATTTCCAATAGGCTTTCTATTTTCTCAACATCCCAATCTTTATTCTTTAGTGCCCTTCTTAAACTAGAAGTCATTCTGATTTTAAGATCAAAATCCCTTTGCTTAACATAAAAAGTTTCCCAGGGTCTATTTTTTTGAAGGGGCAAATCCATTAATTCAACATAAAACTCAAGAATATCTTCCCTAGGATTTTTCTTATTTTCCCAAAAGGGGTGGCCCTCATGTGCAATTCTAGCAGCGACCCTATTAGTCTTTATCCATGAATCTATGAAACCATTTGGGTCATTTACCCATTTATCTTCAATTAAAAGGAAACCTAAGAAGGCTAGATTTTTAAGCAACGCAATCTCAGCATCTCTGGCCTCTAGTGTCATGTTGTTTGTCATCCATGGGAGATCATACATTTTCCTCTTCCTATTCGTAGAGCCATATTCATTATCTACCACTAAGAATGCTAAACTAAAAGTAAAAATCTTAGGTAGCAACACTAGTTCCCCACAAAAACCATAGACTCTAATAATTGTATGGTGGGATCCAAAAAAGAAATCACAAGGAATCAGGCAATTAGCCATAAGATTTGATACACTTGGGAACAGTCTATTTATAACTAGTTCTAGGCTTAGGTGACAAAAAGTAGGGGCAACAAAAAGTTCCCAGAATTCATATTGATTGCTAGTTTTGGATAAAATATGTGTCCATATAGACACATGACTGGTCCCTTGTAGACCAAAACTTGGGTCATACATATTAAGATGCATATGTTGGAAAAAGATGCTAGATTTTTTATACAACATAAGGTGAAACAAATAAGAAGAGTACCCAAAAACCCCTTTTGATTTGAACTAGGCAAGTTGTTCCACCATTAAATATGCAATCTACTTGGAGAAATCAAGTCGATACTCCTGAGTCTTGTCAACAATTTTCAACCTAAAGAGGATAGCCATTTTTTCTCCATAGATGGTTATATCATCTTTCATTCTGAAAATGAAAGCCATCATAGAAAGTGCATCTTGACTAGCTTGTACAAATTTTGCTCTTACTGCAGGTAGTGTCAGCATAGTAGTATCATCATCGCCTGATTACAATTCTGATCTTAATAATCTCAACTGAGTATTGATGTTCACCCACATTTTCCACATTTTAGCAATGGTGGGAAATGTAGTTGTCTTATCATGATACAGGGCCAACATTTATTTGATAGTCTTTGGTGTAATCTGCATCGTGAATGGACCCTATTGTATGGTGTTTGAGGGTACATGGAACAATTTGATGCATATTTCAACCAAGTCAAGACATGGGTGCACACCTAGGACAATGAATTATGCTAGTTTGGAAGTCCATATCCTCATTGGAAATGTCTCATATTATCCCACCTTGGCCCTCTGAAGACTCCTTTGATGTGTCCCTTCTCTGAGAGTTTTACTACTAGTTCTTTGAAGAATTGAGTCCATGATTCCATCTGCATAATCATTTACCTTTGATGGGTCACTTGCTTGACCAACTTTAGGGACTCTGGTCCATGGGTAAGTTTTTAATGGTTGTGCGGGGGCTAAAGCATATGATTTGCTCGTAAGAAACTTATCAAGGGATTCATAAATCCCAAAGACTTGTTGTGACGACTGTGCTCCCTCCATATCTATATCTATTCTTGAAAATAGTGAACTATGATAACTGGTATGAACTTTTGCAATACAAAAAGAACTTTCACTTAAACAAGTTTGTTAGGAACTTAAAATGCATGTAGCAAGAATTTTCTCATAGATTTAGGAATGTTTGAGACACTGTAAGCTTTAACTCTTGCTATGAGGTATTTATTGACCCATCAAGTCTCAAAATGGCATTAAACCTAGATAATTGTTAGTAAATCTCACTAAATCTTCATGGGATAGTGAGATAGACACATTGTGCAAGTGGCTGCGCAAGGTACCTTAGGGATTTTAAAGATTTGGGAGATATTTAATGCATCAAGAATTTTGAAAATTTTGAAAAAGGATCTGAGCTGTGGCTACGTGTTCAAAGAACACTTATTAAAAAAAATGAGAAAGATAAAATGGGAAAATAGAGCAACAAGAAAAGGAAACTATCTAACTATGACTACTAACCAGGTATACTTGCCTACCTCCTAGATCAAAAGGAAAATTTTTGAAGTTGCATTTATGGTAAAGAGACTTTTGATGCCAGACAAGTGGCTAAATGTGATGGAGCTATAGTGATTTTATCTTCTTGTTTACCACCTTAATTGGTCTACATCCAAGTGAATTAGAGTCAAACATGCCTCCAACATATACATACTCTTCTTGTTCTTGGAAGCCTATTGAATGTTGGTTCTTCATGTTGTCATGTCTCATCAAGAAATCGATGGCTATTGGCTCATCACTATAATCCATTTGATATACATCATTATTTGGCTTATCTCCTTCTACCTTATGCTCAGGTTCCATTGCATGATTATCCTCCTTGATGACTTCAAAAATATCATCTTCAAATTTACCAACCTCTTGAAAGGATAAGCTTGATATTTTACAGCAATATTGCATATTTGAGTCTCAATGATGCCTTCTCCACTTGAAGCCATCTCACAGCCTTCTTGAAGCATAGTGTAACCTACCCCAATGAATTCAAAAAAGTCATTCAAAACATGATAAAAAATTATCTCTTTTTCATCAGAGATAGAGGAAAAAGCTTATGACTTGTCCTCAGGTTCATCAAAGGGTGTACCTATGGTGATTTCTACTTCATTTGCACTCATGAAATATTCCCAACTAGCCGTGAACTGAGCATACTCCTCTTTACTTTATTCCTCCAAAATATATTCCTCTTTAAAAAGGGATGAAGTGGAAGACTGATGGTTATACATTTGTGGAAGAGGAGATAATTCTTGAGCTATAATTGAATGATTCTCTTCTTTCCATTTGTCCATCACTTCATCTATATCAGATGTAGCTTGATATCTCTCTTGGAGGGGTGTAGATGGGGTGTGTTCAAATGCAATATTTTCTGCTTGATTATCACCATGAGTAAGAGTAGCCTCAACTTCTTCAAGGTTTTGAGCAAAAATTTTCTCTTCTTCCCTTCTGCTCCATGATTCCATTATTTGTTTCAAACTCATGACCTTAGGTCTAGAACTTTTCTCTTGGAAAGAGTCAACAATTTTATCTTCTTCAAGGTTTTAAGCTAGTTCATGATTTTCCTTCTTCCAACTTGGAATCTTGTCATCATGTTGAAGGACCTGAGGATTGGTATAAGAGGTATCTTTTGGCGTAGGCTCCCTTCTAAGGTCTGAAATCTCTATCTCTCTATCACTAAGCAATCTCATTTTTTCCTCTAATTCCTCAATTTGCTTAGCTAGATTTTCTTGAAAGAGTCTTTCTTGGAGCTCATAGGAATCATCAAATAAGTGGGGAGTGCATGAAGGTTTCCATGAAAAACAAGAAGATTCTTGAGGAAGGGTGGGAGACACTTGAAAGGGACTATCCTCATTTTTTATCTCACACTCTTGGACAATGTATTTCTCGTTCTTTCTACCCCATGATTCCATTGTTTATTCCCAACTCATGAACTTAGATTTAGAACTTTTCCCTTGGGAAGATGGGGTTACAAGGTGAAAGGGAAGTGAGGGTTTAGATTCCAATTCCCTTTCTACCAACATAAATTACTACTTTTGAAGATTTTCCAATTCAATTTGTTTATCAAGATTGGCCTTAAATGCCATATTTACTATTTCAAAACTTTCCTCAACATGTTTGGGGAAAGAACCATGACAGGCTCGACTTGGCTCTTGAGCAGGGGTTGAGTATGTCTAATATGAAACTTGGGGCAATGGATATGTAGGTTGATAGACTTGGTAAGGTTGCCTCTCATGAATAATCAACTTCTCTTCTAAAGATGCAATCAAGCCACTCACATCCAACATCTCATATGTAAGCCTTTGCCAATTTGCTCTTTCAATGGGAGCCCATTCACTTTTAACCAGATCTACTACATTTATTAATTGATGGATGACATGATTAGGGATTTCTTGGCCACATCCCCTTCTATTTTCAAGCTCTAATACATGCTTTTTATATCCCAGCAGTGCTTGTTTGAAGGTGGAAATGAGATTAGGTTGAGTATGAGATGTAACATATTGGGAATACTAGGAATAAGACTGATATAGCTCATGATATGGCTAAGACTAGTCATATTGGACCTGTGAAGGGAAAAACTCATAACCATATGCATCCTTATTACTTGATGTGATTCCTTGAGCAACCTAATCTTGATTAAAAATATATGAAGGGGCATAAGACCCATAGCTCTGAGTAACGAAATTATACATACCAAATAGTGATTTATTGATGACTTTGATTCTTTGAGATAATTAATGGCAACATAAGATTAAGATCTTATTATTGGTCTATATATTTGACTCCTTATAGCTCTTTAGTTCATATGGTCTTGAAAGAAACTTCAAGATGGTGTCCCACCAGGTGTGCCAAAAATTGTTGATGCTTAAAATTGTGTTGTTTCCAACACCAACAATGGGAAGTTTTAGGAATGTGGGACTTGCAACCTAAAATGACCTCCACATTTTTAAGAAGCCAGTATCTTCTTTATCTTAAGTGTATAATGAGAAAAGGGATAAGAATTTAAATAGAAACACAAATGCAAAGAAAGAAAATCTAACTATGGCAATGCACCTAAATGTAATTTGACCCTTAATTCTAAGCACAGTGAAGCTATCTTTAGGATTCAATTACATTAAAGAACAAACTAGGCTTGAATAATGTAAAAGATGAAAATATTAGGATCAAAGGCTCACAACTTTAGAAGATTCTTTGTAATAACAAAAAAAACATCAACAAAGCCACATGACTCAGTCTTCTCAATTTTACAATCACATAAAAGGCACAGAAACATGCACGGTTATACAAACCTTCTAAATCAAGAAAAATAGAACAAAGGCAAATGATATTATTGGCCATAGCAATCAAAGGTTCATGATTTAGATGATTCTTGCATTAACACAGAGGATATCAACAAAGGCTTAAGATTCAATCTTTTCATTAATTTTCTAGTTACATAAAAGGCACATAAACATGCACAATTATACAAACTTTCAAAAGAAAATATAACAAAGGCAAATGATATTACTAGCCATAGCAATAAAGTCTAAAATTCTCCTTTAATAATTTCTCACAAAAAAATCCTCCCTCCTGGCGATTCCTTTTTTTTGGTGATCTTTAAACCCCTCTTTATAGCATTGGATTCCCTCCAAATTGTCTGCACATTCCCAATCTAACAACCCAACTAAACTCTAATTGAACTAGAAGTGTCTAACAGGAGATATCTCTTATATTATGAAACATTCCATCTTCCTACAGTTCATTAGCTAAAATAGATACATAGGATGCTCCCTTCTATCAAATGGAAGAGGACACTTGGCCAATTTCTTTATTCTACTTGAAAACCTTCTTATTATTTAGGAGGCACTTGAAAATGACACTTGGCATGTTCTGGAACCTTATCGAAGACACATGGCACTTTCCACATTACTTATACTCTTTACAATGTCTTTGCATTGGGGTACTCCATCTTTGACATATGTCACCATCTACTTCTTTAAAATTAAACAACTTCTATAGAAAATGGGACCTAAAGCACTTCTCACCAAAGCAACTTCAAAAAGGGAACATGGACAGGTGGCACTTTCTGCTCATTTTAAACAAGGGACATGTGGTGGTCTCCACTGCTCTTAGCTACCCTTTAAGAATCCTACGGAAGGTGACACTTGTCAATCTCCATGTCTCACTTTCTATTTTATAGAAAAATTTAGGCCTTATTTCATATTTAGATGGATGGTGACACTTGGCAGCTTTTGCTTGCCTTAAAAATAGAACTTGGGACCCACCATAGTCTTTACTTATCAATGAAACAAAGTGAGGATAATTCAAAGGTTGAGACGTGGTGACTTCTATTCTCTTTAGCTGGGGATACATGGCATCTTTTGTTGCTTTTATAAAAGCATATTGAAACCTTCCATGATTGCCACTTGGCACCCTCCATTTAATCTTGAGAAAGCTTATTGGAAAGAAGCCTTCAAAAAGTATAAGAAACTCAAGACACAGATGCTGACACTTGTTGCACTCTACTGAGTTACTATGGGACACATGGCATGTTCTATAGTAATTATTGAAATTATGAAAAGTACCTTAGTTGATGACACTTGGTAGCTTTCACTTGATTTTGACACTTAGACAAAATTGAGGCAAAAATAAATTTGAGCCTATGCTCTGAGTCAAAAAACTCCATCATCTGAAACCAAAGTGTACACGAACAAAATTTTAGATTGCACGAATGAAAATCAAAATGAAACATAGAGTATTTTTTACTCTACATTACCAAATATGGATAGGTATATTATTTTTGACACCAATGCATTACTCATCACACTAATCATTTCTACATCCTCTAATAGCATCTTTAGGATCAACTTATGACCATTAATACACCTATTATTCCTTATCCCATAAGTCACCCATGTAAGAATGCTCCCCCTTCTTCCCTCATGGTTCTTCCACCTATGGTACTTTCTCCATGTGTGGTTACTCCACTCGTGGATCTTCCTTAACCTAATGTCCCTTCTTAATCAGGGGCTCCTTCATATCCCATAGATTCCACTCATATTCCTTATCCTAAGTATCCTATACATCATGGCCCTCATGAGCATTATCCCTTAATCATGCCTAAATTTTATGTTGAATATATTCAGTAACAAGTATTTTCTTATCTTTCATTAAATATCAATGAGACCCTCATTATAGTTAGGGTCAAACTTCATAGAGATCTATCAAATGTTATGGATAATGCTTGTGTAAAAAATTACTAGTATTTATGAACATAACATGGTTTTCCTTCACTTTATTCTTCATTTTTGATTTGAAATGTGATCTAATTTTATATTTATCTACTTTATATATCATTTGAATCTATGTCAAATTATTGCCCCATTTATATATCTTATATAGCTATTTATATTTCATAATATATGTTGTTTATGGTGTTATTTCCTTTCCTTTTGATCTCTCGTGGATTATTTTCATGATTACATCCTTCTATTTATGATTTTATTAATTTTCATGGATGTATTATTATTTTATCATGATTATTTGCTACCTTATCTCCATAACATAGATAATCATTATTGTCACTTGGTTATACAAACATTGTTCCCCTTAAGAATACTTATTTATAATGTAACCATTTAACAAATAATTCATCTAATTATAATCCCATTTTACCATTCCACCTTGGATCTCCATTTATTCCCCTTATATATAATTTCACAAACTAAACATACACATGGTTGAAACTTGAGATAACATACTGGTTCATAGGTAAGCCTAAGTGTTTTAGTCAATCATGTCTCTAGATACTTAACATTCTTTAACCAATGTCTAAGGATTATTCATGCATATCACTCTATCCCTCATGTTTTTTATTCCAATTCCATATAGTGGATGAATTTTAAAATCCATAAAAATTCAAAATCCAAATCATTTAAACACAATGCATTGTTGTTTCCTTTATGAATTGTAGTGTAAGACCATAGATATGACTAGGCCTTCTTGAAAAAAAATCTAATACCCAAGTCACAATGAAATTACATGTGTCAAATTTGAGATAAGTAGTGATTAATTATGAGTTATGCATCATTTACATGTTTCCCATCTTGATATAGTTATTTTATGGTTACTCCAATGATTTTTAACTTTTACCTTCTTATTTTCTAATTGCATGTAAGATTACAACCATTTTCTTAAGTTTTTCATACTTCCCAACTTGAATTAGTGTGATCAATTTAAGTCCATTTTTCAAAATTTTATTCTCTTTTATACTTCCCAATGTGATTTAGTATGATTGATTGAATTAAAAAAAAATTATACCATTTTTCTGAAGACAAGGGCTATTGGTCTTGTGCTTCTCCCTCTCTCACCCCTGTCATTGGATGCAATCCATCCCTACATACCTAAATCTAACTCATAGCCTCCTCCACTAGTATAAACTAGCCTACCTAGACTAGGTTATATGTTACCATATGAACATCTAAAGTGGTGGGTTCATATAGTTTCAACACCCCATCTAAAATGTCATGATGCATGGCCATAGTTAGGGCTCCCGATTTAACCTCCTCTCCCATCAGATCTATAAAACCAAAACAAAATAGATATTAAATCACATATATATCTCAAAATATATCTATCTACTATGAACAAATGTATTTAGTATTCTATATCAAATATTAAATCAAAATCACAACATTTCTTACCATTATTGGTATCACTAACCACCATCTCTCCATTTGCTCTTCCATTGAGCATGGTCTCTCCATCAACTCAGCCATAGATCACCTCTTATATAGGTTACCTCCACACTAATGAAAATATAGGAGTCACCACTCATGCACATCATGACCCTCTCTTAAGAGGTGTCTTTATGGACCAAATCTATCTTTGAATGGTTATTTGGTTATTTTTCACTATCACCCTCACTTGTGATCTCTATCATTAGTGGTGCCTCCATTTATGGTGTGTCTGAGGTGGTCACTACTATTAATATTATGATAGTGCTTATTATGGTTCCTGATATGTACCTACATACAAATCCATTTCATCTCCTACCCTATCTACCTTCTATCATGCTCAATGAGTCCATTGTATATCATGTCATGACCTTATAATGAGTCTCTTGATTAGTACTCCTCCTCCTCTCCCCCTCATATCCATAACATGTCATTCCCAATAAGCAGATACTACTAGAGGGACTATTAGGTGTGGGAATCTGACCTACCATAGTAATCATTCAACTAGATATGGATTTACCCATAGGGTATAGTGGCCCATAATCTGCACCCATGTTATCCTTATCACCATGGTAGAATAATTATTCCATACGATAGCAATGTGCACATAGGGATGTCAAATAATCTCCACTCATGTGATATTTTAAAATTTTCACACATGGGTCATGGCTAAAGTTATGTGGTCTTGATTCTATCTCGCCACTTGAGGTAACCTATCATTGACCACATGGGGTAACCTAGTTGATTGATACATATTAAACCTCCAATATATCTAATCACTTATCAAAAAATATTCCCCATGGTCTTCTACCCTCTTAAGTACATCTCATACATAACATGCATGAGCTAGACCTATATGATATCCCCAAATTCATAAAGTTCTCCCTAATCTAAAATGGACTAATTCAATGCTATCATGTATAGTGGTACCTTGTTATTAGAATTGTAACACAACACTTGTGTTATCTAAAGTATGACCAAATCATTTTAGATGTCCCTTAGTGATATATAAATTTAAAAAAATCACCATAAATACCATGTATATCCTAGTTGATCATGTCAGCCACTAATTTAGTGTTCACTTCTCCTAGATAATCTGGTATCCTAGTGATCACTAGTGTCCCTTTTATCAATAATCCCAATAATATGTGGACATATTCTAGTGTAATACCCACCTCAATGGTATCCCCATATACCACTCATCAAAAATTATTGTTAAAACATTCCCATGATCCAATGAACATGATAATGAGAATAACACTAAATGGGATGTACTTAATCTCCATGCTGCTTCCAATTCCTAGTGTGACTAACCATGCTCTATCCACATCACTCAATCACTCTAATATATCTAATATCCATGATGCATCTATTAGTTGCCAATACCTCTAAATTTTTTTATAAAATATCAAATAATAAAGGATTTATCAGACCTCCATGTCATAAATAATCAAAATACATTCTTAAAATTCCAAAAATTAGCCACTTTTGATTTAGTTTCTAAATATTTTATTGCATTAGCCTATTTCAATACTAAATCAATCCTATACTTTATTTGTGATACTAGATTATCCCTTTCAATTTTGTAATAGATCAATCACATAAAGACTATTTCATCCACTTTCTTACTCTAAGATACTATATTGGCCTTGTTATACATAGTCAACCTCTTTTAGGGATACTATATTGGCCCTACTATAAATATTCTACCTCTTTTAATGATACTACATCGACCCTATTCAAGAAAATAAATCAACATTTTTATACACAGTCAACGTTTATCCTTACCAACTAAGTTTATTTATTACTATGAATTCAACCCCATTTTAGCATAAGAAATCAACCCAATACTATGTATTCATTGTTACTATTCTATTTTACCTCACAAACTAAGTTAACCATGTTGACTCTATTCATCTACATTGGTGACTTTTTGCCCATTTACCATAAATTCCTTGGAAATTTATTGATCCAACTTATTTCTACCCAATACCCTGTTTTACCCCTAGTTTGCCTAAAAATTTACTAGGGTTCATTTTGATAATTATATTTTTCCTACCAATCAATTTTTTTTTCTTAATTTCAAATAAAAATACTCAAAATTTTGAAATTTCTAATTGCTTACCTATGTTCCACTCATTATAGCTATTATGCATCCTCCTCATCTTAACTATCATCTCCTCACCATGATGGCTCTCTTTTCTCCAAATAGGTCTCTCAGAGATCTTTTTACTTAGAATAGTAAAAATGACAAATGAATTAATTTTCACCCTATTTATATTTACCATTTAAAATTATTTACCTTTCAAATGTTTACCATCAGTTTTCATATTTTGACCATATATTTGTTTTTACTAGATCTTTCTCCTAACCATAAAATTTTTTGGAATCCTGACATCATAGAGAATATTTTCATCTATTATATGTCTATATTTAATAAAAATCAAATTTTCACTCATTTTTTGCTAACTTCTAAAGGTTCAACTAATGTATCCTACATTAGACACCTTCACATTTCTTACATCTCCTTCTTTATCAACAATACTAAAGTAAGTAAAGGTATGTGTCTTTTAATTTTATATTTTCATTTATCTTATTTTCTCCTTACTACAATTTATTCAACTTAATTATTGTGTGTTGCTATGTTCTTTTCCTGAAGTACCATCCTATATGATACCTATGTGACACATGATAAGCTCTAAGTGGGACATATGTACATACATAATATTTTCAAAATTTATCAATTGTTAATGTTTTCTCTCTTTCAATAACATATTGATTCTTAATCTCTCTAAGTGTATGCCTTAAGGTCACCATCAAGAAAGGGGTGGGTAGAACATTGGTGTTTTGTAGAATTAGTTTCCCTATACTACGTGTTGGAAATTTGGCCTCCCAAGACAAATGCCAACCCCAAAACATAAAAAAAATACATTACAGACACTTAAGCTTGTACATGGTGATTTATTTCATGGTAATGTTTTCATTGGTCTCATTTTGAACCCTTGTAGCACTGTTAGAAGTGTCATGGTGTGTACTAGATCCTACATGTAAATCCATCATAACATAGCTATTTTGAGGTCTATTTGGTGATGTGACATTTTTCATGGTTATCCTTAAATGATCAAGAGAGTTTAAATACATCTTTTGAGGTCTAGTAAGTGGTTTTAAACATGTTTGAAAAGATTAAGGTCTTCTAGCAAAAGTTAAGGTAGTTGAGTATTTTAAGTTTACTAATCTTTATGGCTTTAGACCTAGTGTATGCCACTACTTGAATATAAACCTTTTTTGGAAGGATTTAATGGTTTAAAACCTTTTCCAAGGTCATAGTATGAATTTTTAATGATGTATTCAATGTCATTATTTATGGTTTGGACATTAAAGCAGTTTCAAGCCTTCATGACCCCCCCTAAAGTCACCAATCACCCTTTAAACACCTCATATTAGTCAAATGTACTATAAAATATTTGTAAATGGTAATATTTAAAGTTTTTAATTATTTATAAACTTATTAAAAGGTCACATTCTCATCGTATAGCCATCACTAGGCAATTTCATATCATAAAGGGCCATTTTATAAGTAAAATTCACCTCCCCACTTAACAAATGAGTCCCACACATGGAAATAATGTGTATATTCAGATCCCACTACCATACCACAATGTTTTAAATATTTTTCTACTCATGTTTTCCCTCCCTTTAACCTCTAATGGTAGTTCAAGGCTTCAAATAAGGAGAAAATGCAAGAAAATAAGTGTTTTTAGAGGTGTTTATAGGTTCTATCAATGGGTATGGTCAGTTACATATAGAGGGGGTAATATATTTCATTTTTTATTATGTAATGTGTTAAAATTAAGTTTCATGACAAAATGATGTAAAATAGGCCCAAAACCATTTCTCTCTCTTCATCAAACTCCTTAGTAGTCCAAACAATCTTTTAGGTTTTCACTCATTACATATAAGAGATAGAAGATCAAGATATGAGACTTTTGGGAAAGTAAGGGAGTACCTTTACCTTATTATTCTTTTCATTTGTGTCCAAATATATGTCTTATACTCTATGAATAATATCTAACAATCTAGGCACTCCAATAATCTTCTTCATCTTTGTAGGGGTAAAAAAGTGCATCAAGTTTTATGCATTTTTAAGTATTATTTAAAATAAAGTCCTCATAGACCATTTATATCACCCTCCACCTTTGATCACATGTGTGGTAGGGTTAAATAAATCAAATCTCTATGTTCCCCCATTTACAGACTGCAAACTGAGTTTCTCAAGTTATAGTGTCTTTGATGCTTATGATGGAAGTGTAATGATGTTTCATACTTTTTATAGTTACCTTAAAGGTTTTAAATCCTATTTAACATTCCCCAATCACTCAACTAAGCCACCATCAGGCCAAATAATCCTTTTACCTCCTATGTGACTACCTTATATGTAATGGAGGATTCTTAAAAATATGAATAGGTGTCTTGGATAATGGCTATGAGAAAGCATCAAGGGAAGTATAAGATGATTTGGTCCCATATGATGTTCATTTTATATGGTATCATAATAACACCCCCATCACTTCCATATGATCTAGCACAGTCTCAACCTCAAGCCTTCAAAAGTAAACCTTCATCTAGCTATCTATAGGCTTTAGGTTGATCATTCAAATGGATGAATATTGGGATGAGGTGTTGAGGATATGTAAAAACCTAATTTATTCATAATAAAATATGGTTTGATATGAAATATAAGATAAATAATTATAATAGGGATCAATATTTTATCCTCAAGCCCTTGAGTGATAAGCACTCTCGCAATTAATGCAAGGCTTTCAATGAAGACTGAGCAAGTAATATGGTCATGGTTGGTTTGAGATACAAAAGGTATGGAAGAACCTTGTGACATCATAAGAGCATATGATAATTTATGAATATAAAGTGACAATTTAAAAAAGTGATTAACACTCTCAATCACCACAAGATGCCAACTCAGTCATAACCTTTTGAACACACTTAGGGTTATGACAACAAGAGTGAAGAATATGGAGAGAATGTTGAGGTCAAGGAGTCCTAAGAGGTTATAAATGACAATAAAAAATTCCAAAAACTTTTTAATATCACCCATGGGGATATAATAGCATAAAATCCTACATCGCAAGTTATCACACACATATAAGAGACGTAATCACAATGTATATGATTAGCTTGAGAGCATGTGAGCAAGATGCCATTTGGTGGAGTGCTGAGAAAAGTAATTAAGAATCATGAAAACATAAATATTCCTTGATACTCTTATAATCACTCAAATAACAATAAAATGTTTAATAAGTGTTAGTATGTTGAAGATGTTCTTAGCATGAAAAGAATTCATACATATAGGCCTATATAGAGGTAATCATGAGAAAACAAGATGACTTAATGAGAAATCATGTCTAATAAGAGGATTAAAGCTATATATTATAGTGGAGGAAATATCTTAATTTATATTTCCACAAAATTAGTTATTTAATTAATTTAGAAAGGTATTTTTGTATCAATATCTCAAGCAGACCTAGTCACCACAGAGACAAGGTTGCATGTGAATGCAAAAGTATAAAGAATTTGGTGTAGGAGAGTGAAATGTAAAGGTTTATACAAGTGTGTTAATATTTTATTAGATCCTTATGTTAAAATTTAATTATTTACCCATTTTTAATTTAGGACCTAAAATAATAACATGGTGCTCACCTTCTCACACATCCTAGCTCAAGCAGACCTAGTCACCACATAGGCAAGGTTGTGTGTGAATGCAAAATTATAATGAATTTGGTGTAAGAGAGTGAAATGTAAAGGTTTATGAAAGTGTTTTAATATTTTATTAGATCCTTATGTAAAAAAATTATTATCTACCCATTTTTTATTTAGGATCATATGTAAAATAATAACATGGTTCTCACCTTCTTACACATCCTAGGTAGGCATGACTACTACCTAAAGGTAGGGTTACTATCTTAGAAAAGTGAAACTATAGAACCCTATAGAGATATGAAGCATAAATTTAATACTAGGATTTAATTAATTTTCACCTAAATCTAACCTAAGTATTTCCCCATTTTCATTTTTTATCCCTTGAATTAAATGAGCCTAATAGGCTTACACATGCTTGATAGGCCCACACAGACGTAAATAGGCTTGTGTCATAACTATGGAAATTTGTTTGTTTAAAAGTTGGTTAAGGCCTAGAAAAATTAGAATAAGGGAAGTTATAAATCATAAAAATATTTCATAGTGATATAGTCTTATTTCCAAGGTTTAAATATATTAATGACCTATTAGGCTTTTGGGCCTAAATGGGTACACACAAACCTACAACAAAATCAAAGGCATGTGTAATTTTATTAGTTATTTGAGGGTTGAGAGAACTTGAAGAGGTATTTTTAAAGAATAAATATGTTTCCATGATGGTAATATCCTTAGTTAAGGCATTAAGATCACTAAACTCATGGCTAAGGGTTATACAGGCTTGACTATGCATAAACCCTAGACAAAAGATGAGAATGCATAAAGAGTAGAGTTGATGAAGGAACTTGATGCTAGAAATATTTAAATATCCTAGGGACATGTTTCATGAGATTATAAAATCATAAAATTGGTGTAATAAATATTATATTACCAAAATTTCTATAATATTATTATCAAATCATTTTTTGGCTTAATAATGAATAATGGTATTTAAGGTAGAATATGAGAGAATGGGTAGAGGTGATAGTCTAGATAGTTAGAGACGATTGGAAAGGTTGGGGATAGGTATAAATGGTTTGAAATAATTATGGTGAGGCCATAAACTCATATACAAGTGCTTCACATCCATGACACTTAGTTTAGGCATGTTAGGCCTAAAAGCTACTCTTCAGGCCTCAAACCCCATGTTCAACTCAATAACATAACCATATTCCAAAAGAAAATCCAAGACTAGGATAAGGTATCATATAATGTTATAGGTCCTATTAGGGATGTTTTAGGTATAGAAATGCAAAATAATGGTCAAACTCAGTCTTAGATCCACCTCAAGCTATAATAGTTCAAATAGTCAACTCAAGCTATCTATTTAAGTGCTCATAACTTTCATAATATAGGGACTCAGGGTAGATGCTCCTAGGGGATGTTGGACACCCGTATAGAATCAATAGCCATGAAGGAGTGAGTTGGGTTTAGGGTCTTAAATCTATGAATGAATGCTAAGATTACAACTATGTCCATAAGGCCTATAGAGTTCTCAAGGTTCACCAACTTGCATTCATACCTCGACAAAGTTACATGGGACCCAAAGCTTTATGAGAGTTTTAGGGGGTTCTATGGGATAAACATCCATGGCCAAAAGTTTGAGATTAGAGGTCTAAACTTTATGAAACATTGTTAAGATGGTAGACCTCCAAAACCCTACTTAAACCCTAGTAATGACCTGACTAAGAAGATAATGAAGAATTTACATGTAGTTGTAGTGTAATGACCTTAGAAACACCTTAATCACAAATTATCTCGTAGGATACCTTTACCATGGTATTGGTCTATATGAACACTATATGGACTTTTCATAAAATAGTAATTTTAAAAAAATTGAGAATAAAATAAATTAAAATGTGGTTTGAGGACTTTAAAATCATTGGAGGTGATGTTTTAAGACTTTTTATATCTTATAAAATCATAATATGTCAAAAAATCTAACAGTAAATGCCTCTACAAGTCCACACCAAATAGCCACTATGTAGATGCTAAAGAGAAGTGGCCTAGCCAATTAGAAAAGGTAAATTTTCAAGTGTATACTACTTAAATATACCTATATCATGGTTAATGATATTTATTCAGACTTGAAACATGCCTATACACCTACACTAAGTGTTATTTTTAGGTTTTATGACCATTCAAACACAAATAGTCAAATAATTAGCCATAATAGACCTACTTGGTCAATAAGGAGAGATGTAAAATGACATACAAGGGTAGATAGGATATTAATATAGGATCATATTCACACCTTGTAACTTTCATAATGAAGACTATCAAATATGTTTCATTGTCATAATAGAGGAGGAGACAATTTCAAGACTAATCAACATGTATAAGGAAGACTTGACTGCTTAACATGTCTTAGAGGCCTAATTACACCTCATTAAACCTTTTAATTACCATATGAGGATTACTTGACGAAATAATGTCATATACTTTGTTTGAAAGAGGTCAAATAGGTCAAATACAACCTCCACCACTCCACCTTAATTCTTAAAAGATTCATTAAAGAGATTAATGCATGAAGGGAGCATGCGGGATCAATATCGCTATTGTAACTAAGTATGGAGTTGAATATGATCATGTATGACCCTTACCTCTCACCTCCATTCCATTCTCCATCTCTTTCCCTTCTCATTCTATGATATATTCAAGCCTTAAGGCCTTTATTTGTATCCATCACCTAGGTATAAGGACACTCTACCTAGATTTGTACTTGTAAACCTCTTGGACAGATCAATGAATTATTTTAACTTATTCATGACAATTTATAGTGTCTATATATTTGTTTTGATATTCTTAAGTGGTAGAATTATCCCTTTTTTAGGTCTTTATCACACCTAGATACTAGTATATTATCTTATGTAGGTTATATGATACACAAGAGTATTGGTGGTTGTGTTTGAAGTGTAGTCTAGCTATTAAGTTCCTTAGATTAGACTTTCCTATCATAACCTTCATATCCTAGCTACCTAATACAAACTCCATATTAAATATTTTTTCATAAGAACTCTTTAAGATAAAAATGTAGTTGGTTATCTAGTCCATTACTATTGTTTAAGGTAAATTGAGTATATGAATGATAATATTAGTGAATCACCACCCATATACTAGGTTTTTTTTTTATGCAATCTATATCCATTTTCACCCCAAAACTACTAGGTCTTAGTGAAATATGCCCAAATAGATGCACTAGAGGATTTATCCCCATAAACTAGAGGTTTGGTCTTATTATAGGACACCTAAAACCTTTAGGCCAATCCCATGTTAGTCCATCCTTGAATGTAGGATGGAATAACCTCCTTCTAAGGTGTAGGTTGGAGATCTAACACTAGTACTACCACTTGTTATCATTCCAACCACACCCTAAAAACATTTCCATAAGTTTTGTCTCCTCTTTTTCACCCTCTTTTGGTCATTTTTTGCCTTCATTATCCCTTCCTATCATAAAATCCTTTTCAATGGTTTACGTTACACTTTCAAACCCATCAACCCTATACTCTATTTGACAAAACTCATTTAGGGTCTAGGTCATCCCTTGACTACCCTAGACCAGGACATAAATTAATTTTATTACTAACAATATAAATTTTATTAGGCTAACTCTATCAACTAAACTTTTTTAAAGGATTAGGGTTAGATTCAATTATATATAAAAACTTATTTCATCATTTATTAGGAAGTGAAGAGAAGAAGAAGAGATATATATATTACACATCTGCTTATCCACCATTCTTGAGGAATGTAGCTTAGGGTTTCTTACTTTCTTTGGAGATATAGATCTTATCTTGTAAATAAGTATTTTGGGTGTAGTGGTAAGCTATGTAGCTTAGAACTAATTTATCCTTGTCATCCTTACATACCATAAAAACCTCCTGTAAAGCACCTTGGCCAAGGGAGAGATTGGTGCCCAACATGTTCATCTTCAAAGGTAAGTATTCCTAACTTTTTTCCTCCTTTGTATGAGTAGATATATATATGCATTTTTAATTATCTCCCATGCATTAGGATTCTATATAAATTGACTTGAGTATATGTATTCTATGCATGTTTAATTTTAATGTTTATTACCCCCACTTTGTGCCATAAGATTTTTTGATCATAGATTAGACTTTTACTTGGATTTTGTCATTTATACATTGTGAACATGAAAACATATGTCCTATCTAGGGTCATTACATACCTTTTATTGATTGGAAGCTTTCAAACCATCTTTAGTGATATTATTGTGGTAAGATATCCCTTGGCTAGGTCTAGCAGATCCATCTTCTTCATGACCTTGAATATCTAATGTATCAACCATCAAAAGTGTAAGTAGTATTTATCTACTCAAATATAGGATTGATTTATAGACTATTTGCATTTCCCTTTGCATACAAATTGTATTTTTATAATATCTACACCATTAATCTCATTAGGATGCATTCTAACTTGATACTCATTATTTTCTTCATTATCATCTTCATAATCATTTTCAAGATCAATAATAACATTATCAATAACTTATTCTCCTACATTCATGGGTTATTTATCAACATTTGTGTCAATATAAGAAATAATTTATATTTCACCAATTTTTTCCATTTTATATTTCACATAAATACATGTTTGGATGAAATCAATTTGATTATGATCAATTTCAACACCACTTAACCTGCCACTTTGATGTATAGGTATAATATATCTAACTTTCTTATATGGAATATAATATGTTCATGAAAACATTTGAAAAGATAGGAAAATATTAATAGATTGCATCCTATTAAGGGGAAATAATAAATTTGATTTGAAATCCAAGCCCTAATGTAGAATAGATATGAATCCCTAAGAAGGAAATATGAAACCCTAAATAGGAAAGATGAAACCATAAGGTATAAAATACATAGGGTTTCTTCCACTCAATTAAATGATGGGTTTAACTAGAATTTTTTAACGTATTTTGTGGTTAGTGTGTTCTAAATAAGATAAAACTATGAATATTAAAATTATTTAAAATATAGAAATAAAAATACAAATCTAAATTTAAAGTGGTAGATTGATAATTTAGTTATTATGTTTGGAATGGAAAAAATAATAGATGATAGATTCAATTATATTAATTCTAATTTATGTAACTCACTTTGTCTGTCACTATCCATAAAATAATTTTTTATATGCTTTGTAATAACTTATAACAGGAAATTGGAATTCAAAACTTTTGCATACATTGTTGGTGAAGATTAGACCCATAAATCAACTAGTATTGTCTTAGTTGACTATGAAAGATAATACCACCTCAGATTGCTACTCTTGAAATTGTATATACCTCTTTCTTGTACATTTACCCTAGGTCCTATGCATTGATCCATGTTTTTTATTCTCTTTGATTTGAAACCCTAACCTCCCTTTTGACATAAAGATATTTAAAAATGGGTTACTAAGTTGGGTTAGACATCCCTAACCACTTTTCACTAAGTGATTGATGATATCATACATTCCAATACTTTGATGAAGGATCAAATTTTAATTAATTCTCCCAGATTGATGTGTGTACACCATTGTGGTCATGATATAATGTAATGTAATATTTAGCTTTAAATGCTTGGAACCACGTAATGTTGACCTATATTTGTATTCATACTTGGATATAGGATAGTTATTTTTAGAGATATTCAAATGTATATTATTTTGTGATAATTTTTCAAGATAATGCTAATGGATTTCTTAATCTTCCAAGTGATTCTCAATTTAATATCCAAGTAGGGACAAGTTGGGTATGACCTTAGGATTGATTTACATTTATATTTGAATATTTGATATTTACTACTATGATAAATGCATGAAACATATCTAAGCTCACCTAATGGATATGTCCAAATTTAAAAAGCAATAGTGTTCCTAGACACTACTGACATAAGTAGACACTTTTGGAAAAATAATAATTGTCTTATTGTAACATTATTATCCTATAAGTGAAAATTTGTCATCTAAGATTTGGTAATAACCTCTTTAGTATTTTATAGTGTTTTTGAATAGACTAAGGTGATCCTATATATGTTTATTGATAACTTGGATTACTTAGGAAAACATGTGGGTGACAAATAGGGGTAATTTTATACAAGAATCACATGTGTATGTAAAGACAATGTATATTAAAGTGTAACAAAGTTAATGTTTCCAAATATATAATGTACAATTTAGGTTTCTACATACACATTCTCTATTATGATGGGTCAATAGGCCATATTACATTCAAAATTACTTATAGGCCAAAGGTTGTGAACATAGTAGTATTTGTGTTACCCACTATCAACAAATTTTAGGTTACACATGGATAAAATTGGTTAGAACAAATGCAATTCATTTTTTATTATTAGAATACATGTGTTAAATTAAAATTTTAAAATAAATCAATCAAAAATTATAAATTTATAAAGGGTGATTAATGTAGTCTTGAGAAAAATGTAATGCTTGTGCATGGGCATATTTAGAGGATAGAACAAACCATAATAAATATACCCAAGTATGACATTTCTATTGATGATAATTTATGGACATTCAATACAATTTTATATTTTAAAATAATTAATAAGTTAGGGGATCCAAGAGCCACATTTGTGTATTTTTGGAGGATCTTGATTATTTTTGACACATTTCATTAAAAATATTCAAAAGCGTTGAAAAGCATTAAAATATTCAAAAATATAAAAAATTAAATATTTAAAAATACAAAAATGGTACCTATGCATGACTCTTTTTTTTACATAGTTGATTTATTTTATTCATCATATACATGGTGAGTTACGTATTGATTTTCTATGTATAATGTTTCATAGTATACATAAGTTGGATGCTAGACATTTAAGTTACATATGATACATGGACATATAGATTCATGACATTTTTTACACCCATGGGAAACCTTTTAACATTGGGGGCATGCCCATACTTGGTGCATCTTAATACATTTTTTAGGTTATATATTTCTAGACTAGTCCATTGACCATATTATATTTTTTTACATTAATTTCTCTTGTTCATTATTTATAGAGTGTTATTTATTATGTACATTATGCTTTTTATACTAGATGATAACTTTGATTGATTATGTAGAAAAACATTGCTTTTTTTAAACATGATTAACTTTTATGATTGTGATATTTATTGATCATTAATATGTGATATATTAATTTTTATATGCATATATTAATAGTGTCCTATCTTTTTATGTGTCAATTATGTCAGGGGATCTTTTAGTCCATGCCATGGTCATGTTGTTTTCATGTTTTGTCAGAGTCATGTTATGTCTTATCTACTTGTGTGTTTATTTATCTTTATATTTTGTGCATGTCTGTGATAACATATATTTTATATGCTGCAGGACTTGGGTACTACTACTTCTATTGTCAATGTGGAGAACACTGAGAAATTGGATGACCTCATTAAATCTATGTTTAAGTAAGGAGAGATTTGGCCTTCTTATCTCTTGTTTTTCTAGATTCTCTACCTCTCATTTTTTCCTTTTCTAGTTTGTTTTGGTTTTGCTATGTCTATTGGTTCACTGAATGTGATGTTCTTATTGTAAGGCATTGTTTATGCTAATTGCCTTCTTGGTTTCTATGCTTTTGTAAGGGTTTGGCCCCTGATTTACTGCCTTATTTAATCAAAAACATATATTTTATATGGGACAAAATGAATATTACTATGAGTTTGGTGTCATTATATCTATCATGCAAATTTATATTATGTTATATGTTGATGTTATCATGATTTACAAGATGCATCTATTGTAATTCTTATAAATGCATGCTTAATTGACATATCTAATTTACATTTACACTAGTATGATTATTTATTTGGATTACATGTTTTGTATGTTCTTAAATGATCAAAATTATTCTATGAGGACATATCTTATCACGTTTGTATGTGTGTGTGTGTGTAATTTACATGTTCATACTTTTTTAGTTAACACATGGTGCACATAATTCTTTATTTTGAGATGAGTGATTTTTAGGATTCATCCCTCATATAAAAGGGGAAATACAATGGGTTTGTTTCATATATTTAGGCTATGATAGACAAATAAAATCACATTCTAAAATACATTATATGATTTATATGGGCCAAATAGATCATATTAATATATATGTGTCACCTATAATAAATCCTATAATCTCGTCAACTAATTATTTATCTTACTCAAGCATATTTAGATCATCAAAATAGTGTTTCTATCTCTTGTATAGTAATGCCATGCTCAAAACATGCCATCTGATGATAGCATCTTATTTTGGAAATGTTTTCCATGCCAATAAATAACTACATTTAAAATTTAGATTATTCTTATGGGTCTGACCATCCATATAACATGTTAGTGGCATGCGAAATTACCCAAAGATTTTCATATAAATATAAAATAAGTGTAATCCTATTACCCTACCTAGAAATTATATAGAAAGAATCTATCAAACATAATGTAAAACTTGTAAATTCAAAGGCATTCTCCTATTCTTCCAAATTTACCAATTAGTCATAAATATTAGGTCTTAACCAAGTCTGAATCATTTCAATCAAAAGCCAAATTTATCATTTTTCAAGTATCGTGATTTATATTATAAGTTGTATACATTCAAGGATTACCATTTCACACATTCACCTAAAATGGATAACTACATGCAGTTTTATTTCCTTCAAAAAATTGGATATGTAGATAGCTATCAACCATCTAACATGGATTGGTTGGGGTCAAATCAAACCACCTTTATTCCCATTTTTAAAGTCTGATTATATCATTGGAAATGGACCTAGAGTTCTAAGTGAAGGAGAGAAATTTTTGTGTATTGTGTGCATATTCAAACCTTGGGATCACACACAAAAGTATAATAGAATTATTTGTAGTGGATTATCATAATACAATTTCAATATTTACATAAACATAACTATCATACTCAAAACACATCAACTGATGTATCTATCAAGATTTATGGTTATGTCTAGGTGAGCCCAAAACCCCATATCCTAATTTAAGTGACTCACATACCAAATTTATACTACCCTATCCCCTATTCATATTTTGAGTCCTTCAAATAGTACTTATCTACTAAATATTGTATCATTGGTTTTAGTTTCTATATTTAGAAAATGTAATTGTAACATTAGTTTCAATCCTTTACATTCAAATTTATGCTTATTGATATATCCTATAAAATATAAAATATGCATAGTTTATATCTTATTAAAGGTTATAATTAATCTAAAATAGAGCAAAAAATATTGGTGAAATTGTATATTTATTGAGACAAACCTTAGGTTTTCCTTAGGGTTTCATATTTATTTCTAGGGTTTAAGGTTTCTATAAATAATTATCACTTTTAGACCTGATTTTTTATTTTCTTTTGTGTATAAATTACACATGGATCTAATGGATGATCACAGATTTTATTTTTTGACTCAGTCTATCATTGTAATCTTTACATGTTATTTTAATTTGGTATGAAACATTTGTAACAACTATGTATTTTCATGGGTCAAATATCTATACATTGATAAGGATAAAAAAATAATGAATAATATTTAGCCTATCTTAATTCATATTGTTACAACCCCCAAACTAGGTTGCCTCTTATTACCATTAGGTGCTAAAGGAAATATATGACCCATTTTGTTCCTCCTATTACTAGTACATTTCCAAACTTTATGTTGGCTATAATATTACTTTTTACACATCCTCTTGATGTACTTATTATGAATATCAAATATAAAATGTTCATGAAATAAAAAATTACTATGGATGCAAATCTAGGACATATATGTGTATATTTTTATGATAGATTTGATGACACT